>CM050166.1:152709298-153259298 GCA_027410445.1 Discoglossus pictus | reverse complement strand
TGGCTGGTTTCCCCAATGTAGCACCCCCTTTTCACATACAGTACATTGTATCATGTACATTACTTTTGATGATGTACATGAGTATGAGCCTTAGATGTTGTAGGTCTTGTTGTTGTGCGTGTCTGTGTCCTCTTTGCAGATGTGTTGCCATAGTTTGCAGCAACTTTTATTGCAGGGTTTGGTTCCATTTTCTCTGTTATGCTGATCATTTGGCAATCTTCTGGCTGCCTAAATGCAAGAATGGTGGATATGGGATATTTATATGTATTTATGTAATACAAACACACACACACACATATATGGGGCCCCAGGGTCATTGAAAACATAAACAAAGAAATTGGCAGTATATCCGCCCCACATTTTTTTTCTCTTTGAACTTTATCCCCACCAGATTTGTTTAGGCTCCTAAGCCCATGGGCCCAGGCCTAGGGTGTTGCTATATTGTGGAATGTGTGATAGTGGGCAAGCAAAACTTATATATTTATATATAAGTGTAGCAAATGGCATTCACAGAATGAACATCCTTTGGTGGTAAAATTATTGCATGTTCGTGTAGCTCCCAGAAAATGCACCTGACAAATAACCAGTCTTTCTGTTGACGCGTGGACTGTGATGGGTTAATAGCAAATAGTGGTGGAATGCATGATGGTCAAGGTTCAGGAGTGGTAGCAGTGGGACGGACACTAATAGCATGGAGTGATGTTCTGTCACAGGATACTTACCTGTTACAATTCCAGTGCATCAAGTCAAAAAGTTACGCTTGTTACAGATAGCCATAAATATATGCTTGTTAAAATAGCAGTACAGACAACCAAAAAGAGACAAAAGTTACTATTTTAGTGTATAAAGCAAAAAAAAGGTTTGCTGTCATGGGCTTTTCACTAGGCACAGCTGTACGGACACCCGTCAAACTGCAATCCGAAATGGCAATTATTTTTCAGTCCTTGCTTGATTCCAACATAAGATACATTGTAATTGTATGACATTATTAGTATTACATTACTTATTTATTGTAACATGAAACATTAGGGTCTGTTCCCAATAGCTAGGAAAGAGGTTCCAATACAGCGGGTGCTCCTGAACCAGAGCTAGTTGACTTTTTTTATCAACTTTGCACTCCTGAAATGCCCATGTTTAACCTCTAACTGGGGAAAGAGAGAATATTCAAGTCTCAAGTGGGATGGCTGTGGAATCAGAGCAGGATGTTGAATAAACATCTAATATATTGTGTAGTTTAAAAAAAAGAAGATATATTTAAGCAATTACTTATCTCCAGAGCTTTCAGTAATAATCTTGAATCTTGCTCACAGTCAACTACAGACTTGAAAGAATTGTTCTTTAAGAGGTTCCACTGTTCAAGGGTATTAGCTGACAAAGAGAGGTACTGTTATTCATGTCTAGAATGCCAGCATACAACTTTATTTAAGGATTTTCTCAATCCTCTGTCTATAATTGATTTCCCATTTGAACAAATTGCTATGTACTTTGATGGACTAATTAACTAGCCCTATTAAATTGGGGCTACGAGTTAACACATAGACTGTAACTGTCATCTTAGGGCTATTTGAGTGCTAAGATGCCCCGTAATGTTGCTCGCAGCGGACTATGAGTGGTAACATGCAGGACGACCGAGAATAGGCTAAGTGGAGAACATCATGCCTGTAACCACTAATTGTTTAATTCAGCTATTAAATTGCAACATGGTCACTCGTGAGCAAGCACGTAACACGCAAATGGAGCCAAAAGGCTAACGTGTGCTCTAGAGCATCCGCAAGGGGGTAAAGTAAAATATGTAGCACTTGTAATGTAAATAAAATCACTTTACTGTACATTTATTTTAAGTGAAAGTGTTGTTAGGTCTTAGAGATAATAGCACAACATTGTCAAGCCCACAAATCAGCCCAGAAAAATATTTTATTTCATGATTTTTTGTGTTATATCAATTCCTGAAATCAATGTGTTACGACATATACTGTAACTCGCATGTAATAGAATATCATATTTACTGCTTTATTAACTAGATTTGAAGCACGTAGGACATTAAAATGTATCCTCCCCTCTTTCAGTGACATAACGCTTACAATCTCTTATTCCAATGGCTCCATCTGAACCCGTTAGTACGAGCTTGCTTAATTGTTTGCGATCAAGCTCACAACACCGATGGACGCAAACTGGTTTACGAGATAGCCTCTCTCGCTTGTAGTTTCACTTTTTAATATAATAGCAACGTAAGTAGGGCAAATTAGAAGCATGCAATCATTACGTTCTACACGTTGGACTTAGAAGGCTGAAAATTAATATGGCCCTCTGTCTGCCAGGGGACACTAATATATATATATATATATATATATATATATATATATATATATATATATATATATTTGAAGTCTTTGACTATACCACATGTAATCCAGAAGCAATACCAATACGCAATAGATCATCTAAGTCCATAGCAAATTAGTGAATGCTTATTTTAATTAAGGTGGGTATCCTGAAGGAAATTATGACTGACTAGGGAACTCCATTCATGTCCGGAAACAGTTGTGTGCATTACTTAAAGTAAATCATTTACAAATCTCTGTTTATCACCCTCAAAAAGATGATTTGGTGGAAATGCTTTACAAAACTCTTTAGCCCATGTTACTGTGAAATGAATACAGTGGGGAAGAAATTGGATAACCTACTGCCTTATCCATGTTTGGGATAAGAGAGGTACTACAATCTTGCACATTGTTCTCCGCGCTTCCCTCACTGCCTCACGTCCTCTGCCACTTTAAATTGCTGTTGTAAAGAAACATCTGCAAAGAGACCAAAGGAACAGCAATAACCATAATGCAAGGCTCAGTTTTCAACCTGGTGACAGGGCTCTTCTTTTAATCCCAACAGTTAAGAACAAGTTTCTTGCTATGTGTCAAGATCCTTATGAGGTTCTTCAGAGGGCAAGGAGAGATTTAATTACAATTTAAGACAACCATATAGAAGGACCAAGCAGATCTAAAACATCAATTTACTGAAACCTTGGAAGGACAGAGAGGCCTTGGTAGTAACAGGGACCCAACTCCCCTCACAGATTGGTCATATGGTGTAAAAAATGTTTAAGACTTATCTCCTCACCAAAAGCAAGAGGCTAGAGAACTCATAGGAAACAAGGATGTATTCTCAAAATTACTGGGGAAAGCTAACATTAGAATGCATGATATAACTACTGAGCCAGAATAAGTGGTCCATCTTAAACTTTGTAGATTTCCTGAGGCAAGGCCATGATCACAGAGACTAAGCAGATGTTAGAACTAGGAGTGATTGAGCAGTCAAATAATTACTGGAATAGCCCAATTGTTCTAGTTATCGAACCCCATGGATCTGTTTGATTTTGTAATGAATTTCGAAAGTATAATGCTGCTTTAAAATGTGATGAATTTTATAGTGCTATAGTTGATGAATTAATTGAGAATTTATGTATGGCTTGGTATATTACTACCTTACATATTAAGCAGGTTTAGATAAAAGAAAAATCTAAAGAAAAGAAAGAATTTTTTACACCATATGGACTGCTCCAGCATTCGTTTTTGCCTTTTGGGGTGCATGGGGCCCCAGCAATGTTTCAAACTGATAGATAAGGTATAAAAACCTCATTTTTGGACTGGGAATTCCATCCCCCACAGGTACAGGCTGTTTTAAGCTTTATTAGAAGAGATGGTTTAACTGCCAATCATTTTAAGTGCTCTAGCCTAGAAGAGGTTAAATATTTGAGATTCCCCATTGGATGTAGGTTGGTTAAGCTGCATATGGTAAAGGTAGATGTTATGGTAAAGGTAGATGCTATCCTAAATTGACTTAATGTGCTTTTAGGCTTGATTATAGGTGATTTATACTACATTTTCAACAATATTAGACCCAGTGACAGACCTCACTATCACAAGAGGCACTATGAAGATAAAGTGGAATCTTGAGACAGAGCAAGCCTTTGTTAAACTGAAAGAGACCCTTTGTGCTGATCAGGTTTTGGTGGTGCCAGATATCATAGTGCAGGCCAGTGCACCTGAGGGGGGCAAGGAGCCCATCCTATCACAGGAATGTCTGGATGTGGAAGATCCTATTGTTTTTCTTAGTTGAAAGTTTCTCCCGAGAACAGAATAATGCTATTATTTTTTTATTTTTGTTTTATGCATAATCATTGTTTCAACCCCTTATAGGCATTTTTTTTAAACAATGATTTTTATTAAAGGCATAAGATAATACAACATTATGCTTTACAATAAAAAAAACAAAAAAAAAAAAACATCAGATATGTTACATTGTCTTCTTAAAAAAAAACATACCATATTTTACTGACTATTCCTTTTCTTTTTACATTTGTATCTATAAATATAACCAAAACCATAGAGGAGAAAACCATTGAGTATAGAAATGCGATATAAAAAGGAAAGTAAAACAAAAAACAAACACAAAACAAACACACCACTTTAAGCAGAGAAAACAACATGTGAAACGTTCCAAGAAAGAGAAGAAGCCTGAACTTATAAATATCTTATATCCAGTCCCTGAGGTTGCCTGACAGATCCAGAATCGGGTCCCCTCCGCCTCAAGCCTCTCGACCGTTGTCCAAGTAGTGTAAATAATAGTCAAGTCAAAGTGGTACTAAGTGAGGATTCCAACCAAGGTTCCCAGATTTTCTGGAACTGGGGAATTTTATCTAAAATACTATGGGTCAATCACTCATATATAAGCAAATTAGTCAGCTTTCTAATTACATTCTGAAAATGTAGTGTCTGGGTTTTCCAACTACCAGCTATATGGGATTTGGCTGCAATAGCCATAATCTGAAACAACTTGTTTTGAGAGGAAGTTAGATTAGTAATATGTATCCCCAGTAGGCAGGAATCCATCTTGGTTGGAATTACGGTCTTAAAGAGTCTGGCAGCAAGCCGGGTTAGCTTCCCCCATATACCTTTGGCTATTGGGCATAACCACCAAGTGTGGATATGATCCCCTATTGCTTGACAACCTCTAAAGTATTTATTACTCTCCCAGGGGTTATTCCTTTGCATTTTATCAGCGGTACAATAGATTCTTTGAAGAACCTCAATGGATGTTTCCAGGAGGCTAGAATTAAGCAAACCTTTACTCAAATTCAAGCAAGCTTCCGTCCATTTAGCCAGTCCCACTCAAGTCCCATGTCCTCTTCCCATTTCAGTATGAATTTAGGTTTTCCCCCGGAGTGGCTGCTAATAAAGACATCTTACAGTTATCCATGTATGCCTTTTGTAAGTGGAAGGATTTTGCGTACAGTGGATATCCAAGATGCCCTGGGAAGTCCCAGTGCTCTGGCCTTTTTGCTATCCAAATTTCTAATTTTCAAGTAATTATAAAGCTCAGTGTAGGGTATGTTATGGATCAAAACCAGTAGATCATAGGTCAGAAGCCGGTCACAACTGAACCAAGTGCCTATCCTGTCTAGGTTTCTAGAGGTCCACTAATTCCATGAAGTTGCACAAACGTCTGCCATAATATGGGGGAAAGAGCAAACTGACAGTGTAGGGGAAAGGCTGGGGCTAAGTTGACCCCTGGAGTTAGCCCAGCCCCAAGAGGAAATGGTTAAATTGATTATTGGATTTTGGTGGGATGTAAAAGGGGCTAGTTCTTGTGGGATTCAGATTAGCTTCTCCCAAGTATGCAGGTGTATCTGCTGATTCTCCATATAAACCCAAGCTGGCTGGTGCTTGATTGAGTGTGCTAAGAGCAGGTGAGCCAGTTGGGCTGCTTTATGATAAAATCTAAAATTCTTTTGTGCCTGTACATCACCTTTTTGTATATATGAAGACTCTTATTCCCCCAGATAAACCAAAACATGCTATTTTGAAAACTATCCCAGATACATTTGTAAGTAGCCTTTAGATTTTCTAGGTCTGCTGTTGGAACCCCTAGTCCTAAAGCCTCAGGCCCTCATTCAATTGCTATTTTGGCCAATTGAATAGGCATCTAAATAAGCACATAACATATTTTTTTTAAGTAAGTTTTTTCTTAGTAAGCATCTATCTAAAAGCAAGGTTATCAATAACTAAAAACTTCTTTAAAAAATATATGTTATGTGTTATTTAGAGTACTATTCAATTGGCCAAATAGCAATTGAATGAGGGCCTCAGTCTTTTCTAAATTGAATTTCAGTCCAGATATTGTGCTAAACCTGTCTATAGAGGCCATAACTGCCGGAATAGAAGTAAGGGGGCTCGTCATGGTACATAAGAGTTCATCAGCAAACAATGAGCATTTAAAATGCTAAAGGCCTACCTGTATGCACTGGATATTGGCGTTAGACCTGATCGCCTGTGCTAGGGAGTCTACCGCAAGTGCAAACAGCAGAGGTGAGAGTGGGCAGCCCTGTCTAGTACCTCTCTGTATCAATATCTTAGCTTTGTGTTCACCTTGTAATATTAGGTTAGCTATTGGAGAGTCAAAATTTCCCTTGATACCAAATTTATTCAAAGCTTCATAGAGGTATGCCCACTCTACAGTATCAAAAGCTTTTTCAATATCTAAAGATAATAGGCACATTGGAATTCCTGATTTTTGTGCTAAGAGTCCATAATCTTGGCCAAAATCTTGATGTTCCCATTCATTAAAGAAATTGGGCAGTCATTTTTAACCTCAAGGTTATCCCTACCTTCCTTCGGGAAGACCACTAAGTCCGCCTGATTGAGTTCGGGAGGCATTCGTGATTGAGTTCGGGAGGCATTCGTTCGACTTCCAAGATTGCATTAAATAAAAGAGTGATATGTGGGGTGAGTTCAGCCTCCAATTTTTTATAATATAAATATGTTAAGTCATCTGGTCCCCGGGATTTACCTAATTTAAGACTCTGTATAGTTGCCTTTACCTCCTCCTGGGTAACATCTGAGTTTAAATTGGCCAAATGTTGCTCCGTTATTGATGGGAGATCATATGCATCTAAAAAGGAGTCCATACCCGTTTCCCTGCATTTAGATTGTGAAGAGTAAATTTGTCGATAAAAAGTTTGAAACGCCTTTGGATATCATTTGGACTAAAGGAGGTCAAGCCGTTAGGCATCCTAATCTGGGTAACCCTGGATTGAGAGAGCTTGGAATTTAATCTCTTTGCTAGTAAAGTGTCAGGTTTATTGGCCTTCAAGTAATACAGATGATTCGGGTCCTATTAAATTCTATCCTGGTAAATAAGAGGCTTCTACTTCAGCCCTACGTACTGCAAAGTTTCTCTAAGTTCCAATGCTATTACAATCGCCCTGCTGCGAGCAACGTATGAGCTACGCAGCAGGGCCGTACGTATCAACACTGCGTAAATGTACATGAAGAGTGACAGCCTGCAATATGATATCGCAGGCTCCCGCACCTCAAAAAGTAGTGCAGGTGTCCTAAACGGGACCTCCGCGGCAGTACCCCACATAAGCCCTGCCGTGGGGGGTACTCCAACTACCCCCCGGCACCTAAAATTAACCCCCACTCTATGCGGGGGTCCCCATTGGGACCCCCGAAGTGTGCTCACATTAACACCTTGCTGCAGGGATCCATATGGACCCCCGCAGCCCCCACACATTAACCCCTTGCAGCGGGGGTCCCCGATCGGCACCGATCAGGCCCCTGCTGCATTTAATACTTTTAAATTCCCCGCCGCGGCTCCTTAAAGGGCCCGCGGCACACAATTACCCAATCCCGGCCGCGGCACCTAAAATTAAAGCCCCCTTTATGCTGGGGTCCCCATCGGGACCCCCCAAGTGTCCCCACATTAACCCCTTGCAGCGGGGGTCCCCGATTTTCATAGATCAGGCCCCTGCTGCATTTAAAAGTTTTAAATTCCCCGCCACCGTGGCACACTAATTGCCAATCCTGGCCGCGGCCCAAAAAACTAACCCCCCTCTATGCTGGGGGTCCCCATCGAGAACCCCGAAGTGTCCCCACATAAACCTCTTGCTGCAGGGGTCCATAGGGAACCCCGCAGCCCCCCCACATTAACCCCCTGCAGCAGGGGTCCCCGATCGGCACCGATCGTGACCCTGCTGCATTTCAATTTTAAATTTACCGCCTCGCGGGTCCTTAAAGGACCGTAAAGGTCCTGAAAGGACTCACACTAAAAATATTAACCCCGGGCAACTATAATTAACCCTATAATTCATGAAGGTCAATACAGACCCCCATAAGGCCTTAATTAACCCTATAACTCATGAAGGTCAATACAGACCCCCATAAGGCCTTAATTAACCCTATAACTCATGAAGGTCAATACAGACCCCCATAAGCACTTAACCCTATAACTCATGGTGGTCAATACAGACCCCCATAAGGCCTTAATTAACCCTATAACTCATGAAGGTCAATACAGACCCCCATAAGGCCTTAATTAACCCCGTCACTCATGAAGGTCAATACAGATCCCACATAAGGCCTTAATTAACCCTATAACTCATGAAGTCAATACAGACCCCCATAAGCACTTAATTCACCCTATAACTCATGGAGGTCAATACAGACCCCCATAAGCACTTAATTAACCCTATAACTCATGAAGGTCAATACAGACCCCCATAAGCACATAATTAACCCTATAATTCATGACGGTCAATACAGAACCCCATAAGCACTTAATTAACCCTGTCATTCATGAAGGTCAATACAGACCCCCAAGAGCACTTAATTAACCCTATAACTCATGAAGGTCAATACAGACCCCCATAAGGCCTTAATTAACCCTATAAATCATGAAGGTCAATACTGACCCCATAAGCACTTAATTAACCCTATAACTCATGAAGGTCAATACAGACCCCCATAAGGCCTTAATTAAACCTATAACTCATGAAGGTCAATACAGACCCCCATAAGCACTTAATTAACCCCCGTCACTCATGAAGGTCAATACAGACCCCATATAAGGCCTTAATTAACCCTATAACTCATGAAGGTCAATACAGACCCCCATAAGCACTTAACCCTATAACTCATAAAGGTCAATACAGAGCCCCATAGGCACTTAATTAAGCCTATAACTTATGAAGGTCAATACAGACCCCAATAGGGCCTTAATTAACCCTATAACTCATGAAGGTCAATACAGACCCCCATAAGGCCTTAATTAACCCTGTCATTTATGAAGGTCAATACAGACCCCCATAAGCACTTAATTAACCCTATAACTCATGAAGGTCAATACAGACTCCATAAGGCCTTAATTAACCCTATAACACATGAAGGTCATTACAGACCCCCATAAGCACTTAATTAACCCTATCACTCATAAGGGTCAATAAAGACCCCCATAAGGCCTTAATTAACCCTATAACTCATAAAGGTCAATACAGACCCCCATAAGCACTTAATTAACCCTATAACTCATGAAGGTCAATACAGACCCCCATAAGCACTTAATTAACCCTATAACTCATGAAGGTCAATACAGAGCCCCATAAGGCTTTAATTAACCCTATAACTCGTGAGGGTCAATACAGACCCCCATAATCACTTAATTAACCCTATAACTCGTGAGGGTCAATAAAGACCCCCATAAGCACTTAATTAACCCTATAACTCATGGTGGTCAATACAGACCCCCAAAAGCACTTTATTAACCATATAACTCATGAAGGCCAATACAGACCCCCATAAGCACTTAATTAACCCTATAATTTATGAAGGTCAATACAGACCCCCATAAGGCCTTAATTAACCATATAACTCATGAAGGTCAATACAGACCCCCATAAGCACTTAACCCTATAACTCATAAAGGTCAATACAGACCCTTATAGGCACTCAATTAACCCTATAACTTATGAAGGTCAATACAGACCCCCATAAGGCCTTAATTAACCCTATAACTCATGAAGGTCAATACAGACCCCCATAAGGCCTGAATTAACCCTATAACTCATGAAGGTCAATACAGACCCCCATAAGCACTTAATTAACCCTATAACTCATGGAGGTCAATACAGACCCCCATAAGCACTTAATTAACCCTATAATTCATGAAGGCCAATACAGACCCCCAAAAGCACTTAATTAACCCTATAATTCATGAAGGTCAATACAGACCCCCATAAGTCCTTAATTAACCCTATAACTCATGAAGGTCAATACAGACCCCCATAATCACTTAATTAACCCTATAACTCATGAATGTCAATACAGACCCCCATAATGCCTTAATTAACCCTATAACTCATGAAGGTCAATACAGACCCCCATAAGCACTTAATTAACCCTGTTACTCATGAAGGTCAATACAGACCCCCATAAGCACTTAATTAACCCTATAACTCATGAAGGTCAATACAGACCCCCATAAGGCCTTAATTAACCCTATAAATCATGAAGGTCAATACTGACCCCCATAAGCACTTGATTAACCCTATAACTCATGAAGGTCAATACAGACCCCCATAAGGCCTTAATTAAACCTATAACTCATGAAGGTCAATACAGACCCCCATAAGCACTTAATTAACCCCGTCACTCATGAAGGTCAATACAGACCCCATATAAGGCCTTAATTAACCCTATAACTCATGGAGGTCAATACAGACCCCCATAAGCACTTAACCCTATAACTCATAAAGGTCAATACAGAGCCCTATAGGCACTTAATTAAGCCTATAACTTATGAAGGTCAATACAGACCCCCATAGGGCCTTAATTAACCCTATAACTCATGAAGGTCAATACAGACCCCCATAAGGCCTTAATTAACCCTGTCATTTATGAAGGTCAATACAGACCCCCATAAGCACTTAATTAACCCTATAACTCATGAAGGTCAATACAGACTCCATAAGGCCTTAATTAACCCTATAACACATGAAGGTCATTACAGACCCCCATAAGCACTTAATTAACCCTATCACTCATGAAGGTCAATACAGACCCCCATAAGGCCTTAATTAACCCTCTAACTCATAAAGGTCAATACAGACCCCCATAAGCACTTAATTAACCCTATAACTCATGAAGGTCAATACAGACCCCCATAAGCACTGAATTAACCCTATAACTCATGAAGGACAATACAGAGCCCCATAAGGCTTTAATTAACCCTATAACTCGTGAGGGTCAATACAGACCCCCATAAGCACTTAATTAACCCTATAACTCATGAAGGCCAATACAGACCCCCATAAGCACTTAATTAACCCTATAATTCATGAAGGTCAATACAGACCCCCATAGACCTTAATTAACCCTATAACTCATGAAGGTCAATACAGACCCCCATAAGCACTTAACCCTATAACTCATAAAGGTCAATACAGAGCCCCATAGGCACTTAATTAAGCCTATAACTTATGAAGGTCAATACAGACCCCAATAGGGCCTTAATTAACCCTATAACTCATGAAGGTCAATACAGACCCCCATAAGGCCTTAATTAACCCTGTCATTTATGAAGGTCAATACAGACCCCCATAAGCACTTAATTAACCCTATAACTCATGAAGGTCAATACAGACTCCATAAGGCCTTAATTAACCCTATAACACATGAAGGTCATTACAGACCCCCATAAGCACTTAATTAACCCTATCACTCATAAGGGTCAATAAAGACCCCCATAAGGCCTTAATTAACCCTATAACTCATAAAGGTCAATACAGACCCCCATAAGCACTTAATTAACCCTATAACTCATGAAGGTCAATACAGACCCCCATAAGCACTTAATTAACCCTATAACTCATGAAGGTCAATACAGAGCCCCATAAGGCTTTAATTAACCCTATAACACATGAAGGTCATTACAGACCCCCATAAGCACTTAATTAACCCTATCACTCATAAGGGTCAATAAAGACCCCCATAAGGCCTTAATTAACCATATAACTCATGAAGGTCAATACAGACCCCCATAAGCACTTAACCCTATAACTCATAAAGGTCAATACAGACCCTTATAGGCACTCAATTAACCCTATAACTTATGAAGGTCAATACAGACCCCCATAAGGCCTTAATTAACCCTATAACTCATGAAGGTCAATACAGACCCCCATAAGGCCTGAATTAACCCTATAACTCATGAAGGTCAATACAGACCCCCATAAGCACTTAATTAACCCTATAACTCATGGAGGTCAATACAGACCCCCATAAGCACTTAATTAACCCTATAATTCATGAAGGCCAATACAGACCCCCAAAAGCACTTAATTAACCCTATAATTCATGAAGGTCAATACAGACCCCCATAAGTCCTTAATTAACCCTATAACTCATGAAGGTCAATACAGACCCCCATAATCACTTAATTAACCCTATAACTCATGAATGTCAATACAGACCCCCATAATGCCTTAATTAACCCTATAACTCATGAAGGTCAATACAGACCCCCATAAGCACTTAATTAACCCTGTTACTCATGAAGGTCAATACAGACCCCCATAAGCACTTAATTAACCCTATAACTCATGAAGGTCAATACAGACCCCCATAAGGCCTTAATTAACCCTATAAATCATGAAGGTCAATACTGACCCCCATAAGCACTTGATTAACCCTATAACTCATGAAGGTCAATACAGACCCCCATAAGGCCTTAATTAAACCTATAACTCATGAAGGTCAATACAGACCCCCATAAGCACTTAATTAACCCCGTCACTCATGAAGGTCAATACAGACCCCATATAAGGCCTTAATTAACCCTATCACTCATGAAGGTCAATACAGACCCCCATAAGGCCTTAATTAACCCTCTAACTCATAAAGGTCAATACAGACCCCCATAAGCACTTAATTAACCCTATAACTCATGAAGGTCAATACAGACCCCCATAAGCACTGAATTAACCCTATAACTCATGAAGGACAATACAGAGCCCCATAAGGCTTTAATTAACCCTATAACTCGTGAGGGTCAATACAGACCCCCATAAGCACTTAATTAACCCTATAACTCATGAAGGCCAATACAGACCCCCATAAGCACTTAATTAACCCTATAATTCATGAAGGTCAATACAGACCCCCATAGACCTTAATTAACCCTATAACTCATGAAGGTCAATACAGACCCCACATAAGGACTTAATTAACCCTATAACTCATGAATGTCAATACAGACCCTCATAAGCACTTAATTAACCCCATCACTCATGACGGTCAATACAGACCCTCATAAGCACTTAATTAACCCTATAACTCATGAAGGTCAATACAGACTCCATAAGGCCTTAATTAACCCTATAACACATGAAGGTCAATACAGACCCCCATAAGCACTTAATTAACCCTATAACTCATGAAGGTCAATACATACCCCCATAAGGCCTTAATTAACCCTATAACTCATGAAGGTCAATACAGACCCCCATAAGCACTTAATTAACCCTATAACTCATGAAGGTCAATACAGAGCCCCATAAGGCTTTAATTAACCCTATAACTCGTGAGGGTCAATAAAGACCCCCATAAGATCTTAATTAACGCTATAACTCATGGAGGTCAATACAGACCCCCAAAAGCACTTTATTAACCCTATAACTCATGAAGGCCGATACAGACCCCCATAAGCACTTAATTAACCCTATAATTCATGAAGGTCAATACAGACCCCCATAAGGCCTTAATTAACCCTAAAACTCATGAAGGTCAATATAGACCCCCATAAGCACTTAACCCTATAACTCATAAAAGTCAATACAGACCCCCATAGGCACTCAATTAACCCTATAACTTATGAAGGTCAATACAGACCCCCATAAGGCCTTAATTAACCCTATATCTCATGAAGGTCAATACAGAACCCCATAAGGCCGGAATTAACCCTATAACTCATGAAGGTCAATACAGACCCCCATAAGCACTTAATTAACCCTATAACTCATGGAGGTCAATACAGACCCCCATAAGCACTTAACCCTATAATTCATGAAGGCCAATACAGACCCCCATAAGCACTTAATTAACCCTATAATTCATGAAGGTCAATACAGACCCCCATAAGGCCTTAATTAACCCTATAACTCATGAAGGTCAATACAGACCCCCATAATCACTTAATTAACCCTATAACTTATGAAGGTCAATACAGACCCCCATAAGGCCTTAATTAACCCTATAACTCATGAAGGTCAATACAGACCCCCATAAGCACTTAATTAAACCAATAACTCATGGAGGTCAATACAGGCCCCCATAAGCACTTAATTAACCCAATAACTCATGGAGGTCAATACAGGCCCCCATAAGCACTTAATTAACCCTATAACTTATGAAGGCCAATACTGACCCACATAAGCACTTAATTAACCCTATAATTAATGAAGGTCAATACAGATCCCCATAAGGCCTTAATAACCCTATAACTCATGAAGGTCAATACAGACCCCCATAAGGCCTTAATTAACCATATAACTCATGAAGTTAAATACAGACCCCCATAAGCACTTAATTAACCCTGTCACTCATGAAGGACAATACAGACCCCCATAAGGCCTTAATTAACCCTATAACTCATGAAGGTCAATACAGATCCCACATAAGCACTTAATTAACCCTATAACTCATGAAGGTCAATACAGACCCCCATAATCACTTAATTAACCCTATAACTCATGAAGGTCAATACAGACCCCCATAAGCACTTAATTAACCCTATAATTCATGAAGGTCAATACAGACCCCATAAGGCCTTAATTAACCCTATAACTCATGAAGGTCAATACAGACCCCATAAGCACTTAATTAACCCTATAACTTATGAAGGTCAATACAGACCCCCATAAGGCCTTAATTAACCCTATAACTCATGAAGGTCAATACAGACCCCCATAAGCACTTAATTAAACCAATAACTCATGGAGGTCAATACAGGCCCCCATAAGCACTTAATTAACCCAATAACTCATGGAGGTCAATACAGGCCCCCATAAGCACTTAATTAACCCTATAACTTATGAAGGCCAATACTGACCCACATAAGCACTTAATTAACCCTATAATTAATGAAGGTCAATACAGATCCCCATAAGGCCTTAATAACCCTATAACTCATGAAGGTCAATACAGACCCCCATAAGGCCTTAATTAACCATATAACTCATGAAGTTAAATACAGACCCCCATAAGCACTTAATTAACCCTGTCACTCATGAAGGACAATACAGACCCCCATAAGGCCTTAATTAACCCTATAACTCATGAAGGTCAATACAGATCCCACATAAGCACTTAATTAACCCTATAACTCATGAAGGTCAATACAGACCCCCATAATCACTTAATTAACCCTATAACTCATGAAGGTCAATACAGACCCCCATAAGCACTTAATTAACCCTATAATTCATGAAGGTCAATACAGACCCCATAAGGCCTTAATTAACCCTATAACTCATGAAGGTCAATACAGACCCCATAAGCACTTAATTAACCCTATAACTCATGAAGGTCAATACAGACCCCCATAAGGCCTTAATTAACCCTATAACTCATGAAGGTCAATACAGACCCCCATAAGCACTTAATTAACCCCGTCACTCATGAAGGTCATTACAGACCCCACATAAGGCCTTAATTAAACCTATAACTCATGAAGGTCAATACAGACCCCCATAAGCACTTAATTAACCCCGTCACTCATGAAGGTCAATACAGACCCCCATAAGCACTTAATTAACCCTATAACTCATGAAGGTCAATACAGACTCCATAAGGCCTTAATTAACCCTATAACTCATGAAGGTCAATACAGACCCCCATAAGCACGTAATTAACCCTACAACTCATGAAGGTCAATACAGACCCCCATAAGGCCTTAATTAACCCTATAACTCATGAAGGTCAATACAGACCCCCATAAGCACTTAATTAACTCTGTCACTCATGAAGGTCAATACAGACCCCCATAAGGCCTTAATTAACCCCATAACTCATGAAGGTCAATACAGACCCCCATAAGCACTTAATTAACCCTTTCACTCATGAAGGTCAATACAGACCCCCATAAGCACTTAATTAACCCTATAACTCATGAAGGTCAATACAGACCCCCATAAGGCCTTAATTAAACCTATATCTCATGAAGGTCAATACAGACCCCCATAAGGCCTTAATTAACCCCGTCACTCATGAAGATCAATACAGACCTTCATAAGCCTCTATTTAACCCCATCAGTCCCATAAGGGTATATTATGACCATTATGGGCCTGTTACAACCCAACATTAACCACATCAGTGCCATGACGGTCCTTCATGAGTTATAGGGTTAATTAAGGCCTTATGGGGGTCTGTATTGACCACCATGAGTTATAGGGTTAATTAAGGCCTTATGGGGGTCTGTATTGACCTTCATGAGTTTTAGGGTTAATTAATGCCTTATGGGGGTCTGTATTGACCACCATGAGTTATAGGGTTAATTAAGGCCTTATGGGGGTCTGTATTGACCTTCATGAGTTATAGGGTTAATTATAGTTGCCTGGGGTTAATATTTTTAGTGCGAGTCCTTTCAGGACCTTTACGGTTTTTTAAGGAACCGCGAGGCGGGAAATTTAAAATTGAAATGCAACAGGGTCACAAACGGACCCCTGCAGCAAGGGGTTTATGTGGGGACACTTTGGGGGTCCCGATGGGTACCCCCAGAATAGAGGGGCGTTAATTGTAGGTGCCGCGGCCGGGATTGGGTAATAGGATCCCCACTGCAAGGGGTTAATGTGGGGGTGCTGCAGGGGTCCCGATAAAGACCCCTGCAGCATGGGGATGTGTATAGGAAACAGGGAGGAGCCTCACACTGCTGTCTCGGGCTCCTCTGAGGCAGCACGTAGAGGCTTTAGGATCCCTTGCGGGGATGGGACGGAAGCGTCCGCAGCGGACAGGTAGACCCCCAGATATTTAATGACATCTGCCTCCCACGTGATGTCACGAAACGTGGGAGGCAAAGAGTCTACCTGTAAATTACCCTCTAAAAGGCCTGTGCATTTGGACCAGTTGATCTGAGCGGAGGAGGCAGCTGAATATACCTCCTGGCACTGTTTTGCCAGCTCAAGATCAACTGGATCCTGGGCCACGAGGAGCACATCGTCAGCATAAGCTGAAAGGACAATCCGCATGTCTGGATCTTTTAGCACCAGCCCTGTGAGCCTTTTCCTCAGTAGGCAGAGGAAAGGCTCAATGGCCAGTGCATATAACTGTCCAGACAAGGGACATCCTTGACGCACCCCTCGTCCAAATACCAAAGGTGCTGTTAGGGACCAATTGATTTTAAGTAAACACTCTGCAGAGGCGTACAGCGTTCTTATAAAGCCCACAAACTGTGGGCCAAAGCCGTACGCTTGCAGAGTGGCTATGAGGTAACCATGGTCCACCCTGTCAAACGCCTTCTCTTGATCTAAAGAGAGAAAGGCGAGTGACAGACCAGTCCTGCGAGAATAATGCAATAGATCCCGGACCAGAAAGATACTATCAAAGATAGTCCGGCCCGGGATCGCATAGGACTGGTCAGGGTGAACCAATTCTGCCAGCACAGACCCAAGTCTAAGCGAGATGGCTTTAGCTACAATCTTGTAGTCCGTGCTGAGCAGAGAGACCGGTCGCCAGTTCTTAATAAGCCGGAGATCCCCCTTTTTGGGCAGCAGGGCAAGTACTGCCCTGCGACAAGACAGGGGCATCTCCCCGGTCTCCAGGGCTTCCCCAAGGACCAGATGGAAATCAGGTCCCAGAGTCTCCCAGAAAAATTGGAAAAACTCTACAGTCAGTCCGTCCAGTCCTGGAGACTTCTCACAGGACATGGCACGGAGGGCTTCAGAGAGCTCTTGAAAAGATAGTGGTATATCAAGCCGCTCTCTTACACCCTCACTGACTGTGGGGAGCCCCTCCCATAGCACCCTGCAGGCGTCTGGAGAAATGGGATCCGGAGAGTAAAGATCTTTATAAAAGTTCCGGGCTCTATCCCGGATACTCTCCGGATCTGTAAGGGGGGCACCGTCTTCATCTAGAAGACAGGTGATGTGCCTACTGTTACCCCCCTTTTTCTCCAGTGAGTAGAAGAGGCGCGAGCCGCGGTCTAGATCTTTGAGAAAACCTAAGCGGCTGCGCACGTATGCCCCCTTGGCCTGGTGTCGTTCCAGGTCACAGAGGACACCCTTCCTCTCTACATACTCGCTCTGCAGGGATTGGTCCCTACAAGTGAACAGCCTCTGCTCCAGATGGAGTACCTCCCCCCGGAGTGACTCCAACTCAGCTTCGCGCTGCCCACTCGCACCCTTGGTATATTCCTGACACAGAAGTCGCAAATGAACCTTGCCCACATCCCACCACAGTTTTAACGTGGCAAAGTCCCCCTTGCAACCCCTCCAGTCCGTCCAAAACTCCCGGATCAATGTCACGAGCCCCTGGTCCTTCAATAAAGCATTGTTGAAGTGCCAATAGGTGGCTCGTGGCGCTGTTGGCGTTAGCGCCACTGTCACAGACACACAGTTGTGGTCTGTGAACGGAGCCAGCCTAATGGCACAAGAACCGACTCGTGACATATAGTGACTTGATATATATAGTCTGTCGATCCGGGAGTGGGACACCAGACCGGCTCTCACCCTGACGTAGGTGAAACCGTCTGATGCCCCTGGGTTCTGCTCTCGCCAGATGTCCTCCAGGGAGAAGGGGGCGATGATCTCCCGCAGGGCTGACGCAGAAGGCGGGTACGGCTCTGGACTATTCCGGTCCAGAGCGTCGAGGGTGCAGTTGAAATCACCCCCGAGTACCAAACACTCATCTGCGTCAACCGTCTCCAAAAACTGGGACAGTCTGGCGAGGAACCTCACTCTCTCGAGCCCTCCAGCAGGGGCATATATATTAACTAGGTTAATGATGCTACCCTGCTCTCGGACCCGGAGGTGGATTAGACGGCCTGGGATAACAGCTTTCACAAGCAGCAGCTCTGGCTGAAAAGACTCTGAGAACAGGGTCACCACTCCACATGACGCCGATGTGAAGTGGCTGAAGAAGACCCTGCCTCTCCACTCCAGTTGCCACGAGGCCTCAGCCTCTGGAGTGGTGTGAGTTTCCTGCAGGAAGCTCACAGAGTACCCTCCCTGATATAAATAGGAGAGTACCTGGAACCTGCGGAAACTGTCTTGACAGCCATTGGTATTCAGCGTGCTGATGTGCAAAGCCATTACTGCGTGTCAGGAATTGTGCGTTCCTCAGACCCTTGAGACTGCTGATAGGACACGCACATTTTATAGAATTTCCGGACGCGGAGATGCTCCGCAGTCCCAGAATTCTTGGCCCTAGTGCTGACCACTAGATATTGCTGGAGAGAGTGGAGAATAAACGACATATTCTTCCACCTCTCCAAGGCCAGCCGCACCTTCCTTTTCTTTTGTCCATGAAGGGTGCTCTCAAGGAATAGATCTATTTCCTTGACAGGGATAACCCACCCAGAATCTGATGTTCCTTCTAGTGGGTCACCCCTGGGCTCCTCTTGGCTGAGGGCTTTTACTCCATCCTCCCCGGCTGGAGTCAGTTTCCTCAGCTTTATTCTCAGGGACCCCCTCTTAGATGATACAGAAGGAGTCCCTTTAGCACCCTTCAAGGTAAATAATGGACCCTTGGATTGCTGCTGCACCCCTGTAGCTTCAGGAGTGCATTCAGGGGTAGCTGGCTGGACAGCAGTGGCTGGCATGGCTTCCTTAATGGAAGCCTTGGAGGCTTTATATGCCTCCTCTGCCAGTTCCACCGCTGCTTGCTAAGCTTGGATGGCACCGATGTTAGGGTCAGTGGACGGCTGAGGAGGGTAGACAGGCTCTCCCATGATGTTAACAGGAAAACCTGTTTTATCACCCTCCCCCATTTCCACTTCCCCTTGTGCCACATCCCCCCTGACAGACAAATCCATGGGGTCCTGAATGGGGGTCATGCCTATATTCCCCCCTCCAGTAGTGACTCTGCCTGGGGCTCTAACAAAGCCCGAGGTACGTCACTAGAGAGTGACACTGGAGGAGGAGACTGACTGGTGACCTTGAAGCTCAGCACCTCAGGGACACTGACTACCCATTCAGCAGGGGCTTTGTTGGGACCCCCCTCAAAGGCCAGAGGCAGAACCTGATCTTTCTTGTCTACCCCTGCCTCACTTGGGAGACCCTCTTGCCCCTGCTTTTCCTCCAGACCCTTTTCCACATTAACCCCTATAGGGTCTGGAGAGAGAGATGTGTGGTCTGGCACCGGCTGGCTGAGCTTAATAACCGGGCCAGACAATGTCACCGGATGAGGAGGAGATGTTTTGTTCCTCTTCTTGCTTTTAGAGGGAGGTGCTCCACTATAGAGCACTTCCCACTTATCAGCAACCTCCCTGTTGGTTTTATGCTTCCTCTTCCTGGGGACGTCACTCCTGGAAGAGGAGCTGCCACTAGCTGCCTCCCCTGCAGAGGGCTTATCATCCCTTACACCGTGCCCCCACACTAACTGATGTAATTATGGTGGGGGCAGATTGGGACTTGGGAGAAGCAGCTGTGACACTGGGAGGACCAGTGACACTCTTCCCCTTTTTCCCCATGTCTGCAGTCTTGCTGGAGACCACAGACACAGATGGCTTTTTTGGGGAAGAAGGGGGTTTGGAGGCCGTGGTGGTGGCTTGAGGAACGGCCTCCTTGCCTGAGCTCTGTGGGGGGGCTATGACCCTTGAGGTCCCCGCTGTTATGGGCTCAGCGGGGATGGGTGCTGTACTGGCGGAGGTGCCATTTGCTGGGGCTGGGGCATGATGCTCTACATTAGGACAATTCCTATTCCAAATGGAACCCCAAAAGACCCCTCTATGTTTTCTGCACCCTGAGGCAGGCACATTTGTACCTGCCTCTTGAAAGAGAGCACATGACGAAGTGCTCTCTCTCTGTACTCCAGGGGAATTTTAATAAATGGTGTTTTTACTTCCCCTAGGCTTAGCAGGTGGGGGCGCAGGAGGGAGTCTGGTAGGAAGGGGGGCACATTAGAGAGTGTTACTTTTGTTCCCAACCCTTCCAGGGGTTCTATTGGGACATATAATCCCCCCACTGTGATGCCTCTCTGTATAAGAATGTGAGCAGCAGCCAGCGTACGGGTAAAGAAAACTGCTTTCCTGTACATTTTGCTGGCTGCTACTATAACGGAGGGGCTGATGACATTAGCTGCAGCACGCAGATAGATATCAATGCTGTAGACCCCAGACATCTGACATTTAACCCCATGCTTCCTGGTGATCTGCCCCTCAGCCCCAGCGGTGGTATTACTGGGGCCAGCAGAAACCACCTGTGACCAGGTATTAGCCACAGGGGTAGGTCTGCTGGCAGAACCACCAGGAGCTGGGGCTGCCTTATCTGCCTGGGGCCTATGCTGTGCAGTGCTGCAGCTAGGATTTTCAGGGGCCATTATTCCCCCTTTTGACCCCTGAGGCTTCTTAATGGTCTTATCCCTCATGTTTAGACCCTTATTTTTTTAGTTTATTTGTTTTATTTATTTTTATTTTTTGTTTTATGATTTTCTATTGTTTTCTTTTTAAAAATATATAAGTGTGAAAAAGAAACAAAAAGACAAAACTAAGGGAGAGAGAGAGATGATGCTTGGCAGTGGAAGGGTTAATGGCCTGTTGCAAGGTGTCTAATTGCAACAACACAGAGAACACAGAGGCTTTTTAACCCCTCTGTGTCTCTGTGTCAGATGTTAAAAAAAAAAGCCTTTTCAACAAAAATTCTAATTGTTTCCCCCCCCACTGCCTACAAAGATGTTACTTGTCTTCTCTCCCCCAAAACATAAAACCCAACAACAAACAAACAAAACTTCAACAAAACCTAAAAAACTTAAAAAAAAAAAAAGTAAAAAAGCTCCAGGAGGGAAGGTGAAGTGCTAAGGGAGGGGTGTGGCAAAGTATCCAGGAGACAGCTCACTCTCCTGGGATAGAGAGCTGAGCCTGACTCCCAGAAAACTAAAACTTAAATTAAACTAAGAAAAATACCACAAAAACTCCCAAAAATGAACAACACCGTGCACAAAGTGCTTATAAACCGAAAGGTGTTAAAATAAAACTTGTATTTGAGGGACTAAGACCCTTAAAAGCCTTTTGTTTAGAGCTCAAGCATGCACACAACATGCTCTCTGAGAACTTGGCACAGTACTTGTAAGCCTGACACACACACTGGCTAGCGGTCAGGCAAATGAACTTAGATTTAATAAAATAAAATTATTGTTTTTTTAAAGGTAGACTGCTGGTACACCACTATATTGGATTGGTTGAACTTGGCACAATACTTGTAAGCCTGACACACACACTGGCTAGCGGTCAGGCAAATGAACTTAGATTTGCGGTCAGGCAAATGAACTTAGATTTAAGAAAATAAAATTATTGTTTTTTTAAATGTAGACTGCTGTTACCCCAACTAGATTGGATTGGTTGAACTTGGCACAGTACTTGTAAGCCTGACACACACACTGGCTAGCGGTCAGGCAAATGAACTTAGATTGGCGGTCAGGCAAATGAACTTAGATTTAAGAAAATAAAATTATTGTTTTTTTAAATGTAGGCTGATGGTACCCCAACTAGATTGGATTGGTTGAACTTGGCACAGTACTTGTAAGCCTGACACACACACTGGCTAGCGGTCAGGCAAATGAACTTAGATTGGCAGTCAGGCAAATGAACTTAGATTTAATAAAATAAAATTATTGTTTTTTTAAATGTAGACTGCTGGTACACCACTAGATTGGATTGGTTGAACTTGGCACAATACTTGTAAGCCTGACATACACAAAGGCTAGCGGTCAGACAAATGAACTTAGATTGGCGGTCAGGCAAATGAACTTAGATTTAAGAAAATAAAATTATTGTTTTTTTAAAGGTAGACTGCTGGTACACCACTATATTGGATTGGTTGAACTTGGCACAATACTTGTAAGCCTGACACACACACTGGCTAGCGGTCAGGCAAATGAACTTAGATTTGCGGTCAGGCAAATGAACTTAGATTTAAGAAAATAAAATTATTGGTTTTTTAAATGTAGACTGTTGGTACCCCAACTAGATTGGATTGGTTGAACTTGGCACAGTACTTGTAAGCCTGACACACACACTGGCTAGCGGTCAGGCAAATGAACTTAGATTGGCGGTCAGGCAAATGAACTTAGATTTAAGAAAATAAAATTATTGTTTTTTTAAATGTAGACTGATGGTACCCCAACTAGATTGGATTGGTTGAACTTGGCACAGTGTATTTTAAAATTAGGAGAAAACATTTTCTTTAAACTAAATAAAAATCATATTAGGAGGTTGAAAGAAAAAGAAACCAGATGCGGGGATACCGAGCAGAGCACACCATCTACAGCCCACTGGGAGACAAACTCATCCATTCCCCCAGTAGACAAAGCCAGGTGGTACTCTGCCCGGATACGGGAGCGCACCAGCACCCGGAACATGGCCTCAGGTGACAAGGGAACCCCCCCTATCAAACACTGCTTCCTGGACTTATATATAGCCAACTTGGCTAATGCCAGGAGCAGGTTGACGAGGAGGTCCCTGGCCTTATTGCCCCGGGACACTGGGCGCCCAAAAATAAAAATGTGAGGGGAGAAATGCAGCCAGAACTGCAGGAGGAGGCCCCTCAAGAGTGACAAGAGGGGCTGCAGTCTGGCGCAACTAAAATAAACATGATACACGGACTCTCCCTTGCCACAGAATGGACAAGTGGAGGGAGAGTCCGTGAATTTAGCTAAGTACTCTCCCGTGCTCAGTGCACCATGGAGCACTCTCCAACTCAAGTCCCCGGTGGGTCGTGGAACTAAATCAGAATAAAGTTCCCTCCACCGGGGCCTCTTGCCCTCGTCAGCTGGTAGGACCCGCCTCCAGATGGTATCGGGACGGGTCACGAGGGCAAGGAAGTGCACTGTATGGAGCACGAGAGAATATAAGCTCTTCCTCGGCATGCCGCGAAAGCATGCCGAGGGTATGTCCCTCAACCTCGAGAGGTTGGGGACAGGAGGAGCCTGAGGGGAAACACGGGGCTTGTGTCCAATGCAAACAGCCGGAGAAGGGGTGTTGAAAGGTGCATGTGGCACTCCGGCCTGCAAAGCCCCGCGAAGGAAGGTGCGCGAGTCGGGGGAGATGGCATCTCTAATCTCCTGGAGCAAGCGCCCTGAGACTTTGGGCGTCACATATCCCAAACGGAGCGCAAGCTCCTGGGGTGACACCCAATCAGAACGCCCGTATTCCAGGAGATCCCCGACTCGGGTCATCCGTGCATGACTAAGGCGGCGGATGATACTGGGGGACTGTAACATTGGAGCCCCCACTGCTGCATTAAATAGCAGGGGCTCTGTGAATATTTCATCCCCCAAAGGCACGCCCTGCCTGGTCACGGAGACCATGCTCCAGGCCTTGAGGGTTTCCTGGTAGTATGCCGGCAACACAGAGAGGTCTCTCCCAAACCCCTCGGGCCTGATCAGAAATAATTGCCGGTCATACCCCAGGTTGCGCAACTGGCGATAAAAGCTGGATGCCAGTGCGCACCACTGCGGAGAGGGATCTGCATATAGGTATCTCTGCAGGTACTGAAGGCGGAAGGTGGACAACTGGGAGCACACACAAACTACTCCCTGTCCACCCTCCACCAAAGGCAGACTTGCCACCCCTGCAGAGACCCAATGCCTTCCCATCCAGAGGAAATCTAACAAATTCCTCTGGATATTGGTGACAAACTCGGGGGTCGGACTCAGACAAATCAGCCGGTGCCAGATCTGAGAAGCCACCAGCTGATTCACCACTAGAGTCCGCCCCCTAAGGGAAAGCATTTTTGCTAGACCCCTCCATCGTCCCAGACGAGAGAGGACACTGCCCTCTAACTCCCTCCAGTTGTCTGGGACGGAAGCGTCCGCAGCGGACAGGTAGACCCCCAGATATTTAATGACATCTGCCTCCCACGTGATGTCACGAAACGTGGGAGGCAAAGAGTCCACCTGTAAATTACCCTCTAAAAGGCCTGTGCATTTGGACCAGTTGATCTGAGCGGAGGAGGCAGCTGAATATACCTCCTGGCACTGTTTTGCCAGCTCAAGATCAACTGGATCCTGGGCCACGAGGAGCACATCGTCAGCATAAGCTGAAAGGACAATCCGCATGTCTGGATCTTTTAGCACCAGCCCTGTGAGCCTTTTCCTCAGTAGGCAGAGGAAAGGCTCAATGGCCAGTGCATATAACTGTCCAGACAAGGGACATCCTTGACGCACCCCTCGTCCAAATACCAAAGGTGCTGTTAGGGACCAATTGATTTTAAGTAAACACTCTGCAGAGGCGTACAGCGTTCTTATAAAGCCCACAAACTGTGGGCCAAAGCCGTACGCTTGCAGAGTGGCTATGAGGTAACCATGGTCCACCCTGTCAAACGCCTTCTCTTGATCTAAAGAGAGAAAGGCGAGTGACAGACCAGTCCTGCGAGAATAATGCAATAGATCCCGGACCAGAAAGATACTATCAAAGATAGTCCGGCCCGGGATCGCATAGGACTGGTCAGGGTGAACCAATTCTGCCAGCACAGACCCAAGTCTAAGCGAGATGGCTTTAGCTACAATCTTGTAGTCTGTGCTGAGCAGAGAGACCGGTCGCCAGTTCTTAATAAGCTGGAGATCCCCCTTTTTGGGCAGCAGGGCAAGTACTGCCCTGCGACAAGACAGGGGCATCTCCCCGGTCTCCAGGGCTTCCCCAAGGACCAGATGGAAATCAGGTCCCAGAGTCTCCCAGAAAAATTGGAAAAACTCTACAGTCAGTCCGTCCAGTCCTGGAGACTTTTCACAGGACATGGCACGGAGGGCTTCAGAGAGCTCTTGAAAAGATAGTGGTATATCAAGCCGCTCTCTTACACCCTCACTGACTGTGGGGAGCCCCTCCCATAGCACCCTGCAGGCGTCTGGAGAAATGGGATCCGGAGAGTAAAGATCTTTATAAAAGTTCCGGGCTCTATCCCGGATACTCTCCGGATCTGTAAGGGGGGCACCGTCTTCATCTAGAAGACAGGTGATGTGCCTACTGTTACCCCCCTTTTTCTCCAGTGAGTAGAAGAGGCGCGAGCCGCGGTCTAGATCTTTGAGAAAACCTAAGCGGCTGCGCACGTATGCCCCCTTGGCCTGGTGTCGTTCCAGGTCACAGAGGACACCCTTCCTCTCTACATACTCGCTCTGCAGGGATTGGTCCCTACAAGTGAACAGCCTCTGCTCCAGATGGAGTACCTCCCCCCGGAGTGACTCCAACTCAGCTTTGCGCTGCCCACTCGCACCCTTGGTATATTCCTGACACAGAAGTCGCAAATGAACCTTGCCCACGTCCCACCACAGTTTTAACGTGGCAAAGTCCCCCTTGCAACCCCTCCAGTCCGTCCAAAACTCCCGGATCAATGTCACAAGCCCCTGGTCCTTCAACAAAGCATTGTTGAAGTGCCAATAGGCGGCTCGTGGCGCTGTTGGCGTTAGCGCCACTGTCACAGACACACAGTTGTGGTCTGTGAATGGAGCCAGCCTAATGGCACAAGAACCGACTCGTGACATATAGTGACTAGATATATATAGTCTGTCGATCCGGGAGTGGGACACCAGACCGGCTCTCACCCTGACGTAGGTGAAACCGTCTGATGCCCCTGGGTTCTGCTCTCGCCAGATGTCCTCCAGGGAGAAGCGGGCGATGATCTCCCGCAGGGCTGACGCAGAAGGCGGGAACGGCTCTGGACTATTCCGGTCCAGAGCGTCGAGGGTGCAGTTGAAATCACCCCCGAGTACCAAACACTCATCTGCGTCAACCGTCTCCAAAAACTGGGACAGTCTGGCGAGGAACCTCACTCTCTCGAGCCCTCCAGCAGGGGCATATATATTAACTAGGTTAATGATGCTACCCTGCTCTCGGACCCGGAGGTGGATTAGACGGCCTGGGATAACAGCTTTCACAAGCAGCAGCTCTGGCTGAAAAGACTCTGAGAACAGGGTCACCACTCCACATGACGCCGATGTGAAGTGGCTGAAGAAGACCCTGCCTCTCCACTCCAGTTGCCACGAGGCCTCAGCCTCTGGAGTGGTGTGAGTTTCCTGCAGGAAGCTCACAGAGTACCCTCCCTGATATAAATAGGAGAGTACCTGGAACCTGCGGAAACTGTCTTGACAGCCATTGGTATTTAGCGTGCTTATGTGCAAAGCCATTACTGCGTGTCAGGAATTGTGCGTTCCTCAGACCCTTGAGACTGCTGATAGGACACGCACATTTTATAGAATTTCCGGACGCGGAGATGCTCCGCAGTCCCAGAATTCTTGGCCCTAGTGCTGACCACTAGATATTGCTGGAGAGAGTGGAGAATAAACGACATATTCTTCCACCTCTCCAAGGCCAGCCGCACCTTCCTTTTCTTTTGTCCATGAAGGGTGCTCTCAAGGAATAGATCTATTTCCTTGACAGGGATAACCCACCCAGAATCTGATGTTCCTTCTAGTGGGTCACCCCTGGGCTCCTCTTGGCTGAGGGCTTTTACTCCATCCTCCCCGGCTGGAGTCAGTTTCCTCAGCTTTATTCTCAGGGACCCCCTCTTAGATGATACAGAAGGAGTCCCTTTAGCACCCTTCAAGGTAAATAATGGACCCTTGGATTGCTGCTGCACCCCTGTAGCTTCAGGAGTGCATTCAGGGGTAGCTGGCTGGACAGCAGTGGCTAGCATGGCTTCCTTAATGGAAGCCTTGGAGGCTTTATATGCCTCCTCTGCCAGTTCCACCGCTGCTTGCTCAGCTTGGATGGCACCGATGTTAGGGTCAGTGGACGGCTGAGGAGGGTAGACAGGCTCTCCCATGATGTTAACAGGAAAACCTGTTTTATCACCCTCCCCCATTTCCACTTCCCCTTGTGCCACATCCCCCCTGACAGACAAATCCATGGGGTCCTGAATGGGGGTCATGCCTATATTCCCCCCCTCCAGTAGTGACTCGGCCTGGGGCTCTAACAAAGCCCGAGGTACGTCACTAGAGAGTGACACTGGAGGAGGAGACTGACTGGTGCCCTTGAAGCTCAGCACCTCAGGGACACTGACTACCCATTCAGCAGGGGCTTTGTTGGGTCCCCCCTCAAAGGCCAGAGGCAGAACCTGATCTTTCTTGTCTACCCCTGCCTCACTTGGGAGACCCTCTTGCCCCTGCTTTTCCTCCAGACCCTTTTCCACATTAACCCCTATAGGGTCTGGAGAGAGAGATGTGTGGTCTGGCACCGGCTGGCTGAGCTTAATAACTGGGCCAGACAATGTCACCGGATGAGGAGGAGATGTTTTGTTCCTCTTCTTGCTTTTAGAGGGAGGTGCTCCACTATAGAGCACTTCCCACTTATCAGCAACCTCCCTGTTGGTTTTATGCTTCCTCTTCCTGGGGACGTCACTCCTGGAAGAGGAGCTGCCACTAGCTGCCTCCCCTGCAGAGGGCTTATTATCCCTCTGCTTACACTGTGCCCCCACACTAACTGATGTAATTATGGTGGGGGCAGATTGGGACTTGGGAGATGCAGCTGTGACACTGGGAGGAACGGTGACATTCTTGCCCTTTTTCCCCGTGTCTGCAGTCTTGCTGGAGACCACAGACACAGATGGCTTTTTTGGGGAAGAAGGGGGTTTGGAGGCCGTGGTGGTGGCTTGAGGAACGGCCTCCTTGCCTGAGCTCTGTGGGGGGGCTATGACCCTTGAGGTCCCCGCTGTTATGGGCTCAGCGGGGATGGGTGCCGTACTGACGGAGGTGCCATTTGCTGGGGCTGGGGCATGATGCTTTACATTAGGACAATTCCTACGTGTATGCCCCAACCCTTTGCAATGATAGCACTGCACCTCCGTAGTGCTGTAAAAAATCCTGTAGAGCACCCCCTCAAATGGAACCCCAAAAGACCCCTCTATGTTTTCTGCGCCCTGAGGCAGGCACATTTGTACCTGCCTCTTGAAAGAGAGCACATGACGAAGTGCTCTCTCTCTGCACCCCAGGGGAATTTTTATAAATGGTGTTTTTACTTCCCCTAGGCTTAGCAGGTGGGGGCGCAGGAGGGAGTCTGGTAGGAAGGGGGGCACATTAGAGAGTGTTACTTTTGTGCCCAACCCTTCCAGGGGTTCTATTGGGACATATAATCCCCCCACTGTGATGCCTCTCTGTATAAGAATGTGTGCAGCAGCCAGAGTACGGGTAAAAAAAACTGCTTTCCCGTACATTTTGCTGGCTGCTACTATAACAGAGGGGCTGATGACATTAGCTGCAGCACGCAGATAGATATCAATGCTGTAGACCCCAGACATCTGACATTTAACCCCATGCTTCCTGGTGATCTGCCCCTCAGCCCCAGCGGCGGTATTACTGGGGCCAGCAGAAACCACCTGTGACCAGGTATTAGCCACAGGGGTAGGTCTGCTGGCAGAACCACCAGGAGCTGGGGCTGCCTTATCTGCCTGGGGCCTATGCTGTGCAGTGCTGCAGCTAGGATTTTCAGGGGCCATTATTCCCCCTTTTGACCCCTGAGGCTTCTTAATGGTCTTATCCCTCATGTTTAGACCCTTTTTTTTTTTTTTTCAGTTTATTTGTTTTATTTATTTTTATTTTTTGTTTTATGATTTTCTACTGTTTTCTTTTTTTTTTTAAATATAAAAGTGTGAAAAAGAAACAAAAAGACAAAACTAAGGGAGACAAAAACTAAGGGAGAGAGAGAGATGATGCTTGGCAGTGGAAGGGTTAATGGCCTGTTGCAAGGTGTCTAATTGCAACAACACAGAGAACACAGAGGCTTTTTAACCCCTCTGTGTCTCTGTGTCAGATGTGAAAAAAAAAAGCCTTTTCAACAAAAATTCTAATTGTTTCCCCCCCCACTGCCTACAAAGATGTTACTTGTCTTCTCTCCCCCAAAACATAAAACCCAACAACAAACAAACAAAACTTCAACAAAACCTAAAAAACTTAAAAAAAAAAAAAGTAAAAAAGCTCCAGGAGGGAAGGTGAAGTGCTAAGGGAGGGGTGTGGCAAAGTATCCAGGAGACAGCTCACTCTCCTGGGATAGAGAGCTGAGCCTGACTCCCAGAAAACTAAAACTTAAATTAAACTAAGAAAAATACCACAAAAACTCCCAAAAATGAACAACACCGTGCACAAAGTGCTTATAAACCGAAAGGTGTTAAAATAAAACTTGTATTTGAGGGACTAAGACCCTTAAAAGCCTTTTGTTTAGAGCTCAAGCATGCACACAACATGCTCTCTGAGAACTTGGCACAGTACTTGTAAGCCTGACACACACACTGGCTAGCGGTCAGGCAAATGAACTTAGATTGGCGGTCAGGCAAATGAACTTAGATTTAATAAAATAAAATTATTGTTTTTTTAAAGGTAGACTGCTGGTACACCACTATATTGGATTGGTTGAACTTGGCACAATACTTGTAAGCCTGACACACACACTGGCTAGCGGTCAGGCAAATGAACTTAGATTTGCGGTCAGGCAAATGAACTTAGATTTAAGAAAATAAAATTATTGTTTTTTTAAATGTAGACTGCTGTTACCCCAACTAGATTGGATTGGTTGAACTTGGCACAGTACTTGTAAGCCTGACACACACACTGGCTAGTGGTCAGGCAAATGAACTTAGATTGGCGGTCAGGCAAATGAACTTAGATTTAAGAAAATAAAATTATTGTTTTTTTAAATGTAGGCTGATGGTACCCCAACTAGATTGGATTGGTTGAACTTGGCACAGTACTTGTAAGCCTGACACACACACTGGCTAGCGGTCAGGCAAATGAACTTAGATTGGCAGTCAGGCAAATGAACTTAGATTTAATAAAATAAAATTATTGTTTTTTTAAATGTAGACTGCTGGTACACCACTAGATTGGATTGGTTGAACTTGGCACAATACTTGTAAGCCTGACATACACAAAGGCTAGCGGTCAGACAAATGAACTTAGATTGGCGGTCAGGCAAATGAACTTAGATTTAAGAAAATAAAATTATTGTTTTTTTAAAGGTAGACTGCTGGTACACCACTATATTGGATTGGTTGAACTTGGCACAATACTTGTAAGCCTGACACACACACTGGCTAGCGGTCAGGCAAATGAACTTAGATTTGCGGTCAGGCAAATGAACTTAGATTTAAGAAAATAAAATTATTGGTTTTTTAAATGTAGACTGTTGGTACCCCAACTAGATTGGATTGGTTGAACTTGGCACAGTACTTGTAAGCCTGACACACACACTGGCTAGCGGTCAGGCAAATGAACTTAGATTGGCGGTCAGGCAAATGAACTTAGATTTAAGAAAATAAAATTATTGTTTTTTTAAATGTAGACTGATGGTACCCCAACTAGATTGGATTGGTTGAACTTGGCACAGTACTTGTAAGCCTGACACACACACTGGCTAGCGGTCAGGCAAATGAACTTAGATTGGCAGTCAGGCAAATGAACTTAGATTTAAGAAAATAAAATTATTGGTTTTTTAAATGTAGACTGCTGGTACACCACTAGATTGGATTGGTTGAACTTGGCACAATACTTGTAAGCCTGACACACACAAAGGCTAGCGGTCAGGAAATGAACTTAGATTTGCGGTCAGGCAAATGAACTAGGATTTAACAAAATAAAAGTTTTGGTTTTTTAAAAGTAGACAACTAGTAAACAAGATTGTATTGGTTGCACTGTGCACACACAGTATAAGTTGTGAGCCTGACACACACACTTGCTAGCAGGGGCTAGCAGGGAGACAGGCAAATGAAGTTAGATTAGACAGGGGAAAAAAATTATGTTATACCCCTAAAAAGGGCTTTTTGGGGTGCTGTGTTTACAGCAGAGATCTGATGAGTCCTTCAGCACTGCACTGGACACTGAATAAACTTGCCTAGCTATTGACTTCCCAATTCAATCAGCATCACCTACACTCTCCCTCCTCTCAGTAAGACTGCAAGTTAGTTATGATTCCAAAATGGCTGCTGTCCATGAGGTAGAAGGGTCTGAAAGGCAGGGTATGATGCTGATTGGCTGGAATGTGTCTGCTGACTGTGAGTGGCAGGGTCAAAGTTTGCTCAATGATAAAGTATAGGGGGCGGATCGAACATCGCATATTTTCGCAGTTCACCGCGAACGCAAACATGCTATTTTCGCCGGGAACAGTCCGCCGGCAAACTATTCGCAACATCTCTAACACACAGCATATTTTTCTTACAGAAGTTTTTAGTTAGTGAACTTCTATCCAAAAGCAAGGTCTTCACTAACTAAAAACTTCTGTAAAAAAAAAATTCTGTGTGCTTAAATAAAGCCCTTTTAAATTTACCAAATCACAATTTAATAAGGCTGGTAATGTTTTACAGTAAGTGGGTTCTTAGATGAGCAGGAATTTTTCTTTTTAGCTAATATCTGATCTGTTGTATTTAATTTTGGCATTGGAAACTGTACATGGACCATAATGAAAGGATAAGCAAGACTCTGAACATTGACGTCTGTATTACTTATCCTGCAATTTTTCCTGCAAGGAGAAGATTTCAAAGCAAACAATCTATATAATCAGGTTAATTAACCTAAAGTTCTGGGAGGAGCCTTTTCTCCCAAATAAACTACTTAAACCCCCACTACAATTTCCTCATTGCACCTATCACTTACCTGCTAACTATTGCTAATCCCTGTATCTCGAACTCAAGCCTGCTTCCCATTGCTGACAGTTGAGTGCCCTTTTTTATGCTTTCTTTGGACCTCTCCCTTCCTCCTCTGCCTCCCCATGTGACCTCTTGTCTTGTTTCAACCACTCTCCCTTTTTTGATCCTTCGGTTCCTACCCTCCAATGTTTTGCCCTCCTGCATCGCTTTAGCCTACCTCCACCTCCGCTCCCTCTTTTCACCCTTCTTGTCCCTTTCTCTTGCCATCCCCTGTTTCTTCCATGTCCCCTTCATTGTGTCACCCATCGCTTCTTCCATTCCCTGCCACTCCCTGTGCCACCTGCCATGCCGTCCTGGGTCCATTGCAAGCCTCAGTGTCCTTTCCTGCCTTGTTTGGGCCCTTCCCCTCCACTGCTTCTACCTGCTGTCCCTAATTGTTGGCACCTCCTTTTTCGTAGGCCCCATTGTCTGCAGGCCGCATTGCCTTCTTTGCATTGGATCCCTTCCTTTGCCACCTCCACTTCTCCTTTTTCCTGGGGTCGTCTTGACATGAATACTTCAATCTCCTGCAGCGGGCATGATTGTCATCTATCTTGTCTACAGGTTCCAGGTAGGCTATCTTGTTGGTTTTCATTTTCCTTTTTTGTACTTTGACCTGGAGACCCCCCCCCCCCTCCCCACTGCTGTTGTCCAGGTCTGACAGACTTCTCACCTGTCTGTCCACTTCATGGTTTTGCTGCTCTTGGGCTATCTTAGCTATCACTCGTTTCCATTCCTACCTGAGGCCATATCATATCTTCAGCTTTACCACCACTACTGTGGTAATTTTAAACCCCAAGTCATAGGGCTACCCTCAACATGCCACTTACCTACTATCAAGCTCATGTTGCAGCCTGTGTTTAATTCACCACCACACACTCACAGACATAGCCAGGCAAATATTTAGCACTTTTACTACCACTCCATCATCACCCTATTCGTCCATCATTCACCTAGTTACTTCATCAACCCTTTACCTAGTTGCTCTTACTCTTATTATCCAACAAAGTTTGTCAGCCTCCAAGGTCGCTCCCATATCACCTCACTCAGTCTCACATAGAGAATCCTGTCACACCAAACCATCACTCCCATAGCATCCTGAAGGAGAAACCAAGGCTGATTAGCCTCCAAGTGCTCCTCTCTGCAATTTACTTGGACTCTTACAGAGAATCCAATTGCCCCAACTTATTCTATTATCTTATTCCCTGTTATTAAGGTGTCTCAGCCTCCATCATCACACCTAACCGCCTCCATCAACACACCTAACCACAAAGCACTAAACCTCACATAGAGGCACTATTCACATCAGATACATATCATCCAAACCCCTCATCCACAGGAAGTCCAAGGCTCATCATTCAACAAAGTTGCTTTCATTCTTCAGATGTCTCAGATTCACCCATTTTCTTCCTTGTCTTACCGTTTTTCTCATTTTCCTAGGTTACAATTTTTTACTATGATGGCTGACCATGATCTGTCCGATGAGCATTTATCTCAAGCAGCATCTGTCCCAGTCAGTTCACCTTCCATATCTGGGAATCAATTCTCCCTGGGTTTATGGATTGTTCCTCAGCTGAAACAAGAGCTTACAGAGAAAGGATTTCCCTACCAAGTCTATAAGACATTTTGGAACTTTATTGTTTGTTGTCACATGCATTACCTGGGAGTTACACCAATATGCAATCAATTCAGCACCAAATGTTGTTCATTCAGTGAATGCCACTTGCTAGACTTATGCGCTATCACATATTATAATTGTCAAACTGCGATTTGTCGTCATGCTTGCTCGCCTCGCAAAGCAAGGCGAGCCGTTGAGGCATTGAAGTCTTCCAAGCTTGCAAGACTTAGGCAATGAGTGCCGAATGTGCTCCTGCGTGCCTCGCAAAGCGAGGTGAGCCGTTGAGGAATTGAAGCACACAGGACTTAGGCTGAAATGAGCGCCAAAGGTGCTTCTGCGAGCCTTTCAAAGCGAGCTGAGCAGTTGAGGCACGCAGGACTTAGGCTGCAAGCAGTTGAGGAACGCGGGACTTAATTAGGCTGCAAGCATTTGAGGAATGTGGGATAAAAAAATCCGACCTCGGAATCTAGCGGGGCAAAAATATCCAAACTAGGAAAAATAAGTTATAAATAAGTTAACGGCCTAACCGCGTAAATCGGAAAATAAATTACAACACACTCACACACAGCACAGGGAGAGAGCCAGGAAGCCTGGGATTGAGGTTGCAAGCAATTGTGAGCCCTATTTGCTGTGTTTCGTCACTCGAAAATAGGCTAAGCGAGAAAAAAAATTGCTGATGAAAAATGTAAAAAAAATCTTAAAAGTAAATGAAAACGAGGCCGAGCAAAGCCAGGCACGTGGGACTTAGAAAATACACTACAGCAAAGACACTAACACTTATACCAACGCCAGAAAAGCAGGAGTTTGAAAATAAAACAAAAACGACAGACAGCGCGCACCACACAAACGTTCACCAGACACACAGAGGAGAAACACACAGGGAAGGGACAGGGGGGAAATGCTGGAAATAGACACATGCCATTCCCAAGCACAAAACTTGCAGGTTAATGAACAGTAGGCGGTAAGAAAGGTTTGCGATGAACGCCGAAGGTACTCAGAGAAGCAAAAGCATCACATTGTTTGGCAAACAGCATTCCCTAGCTTACAATTTTATTGCAGTCATTTTTGACGGGCATGTTGCTAGTCAAATATATAGTTGTGGATCTTGCGATGTTGGTGATGTTTGCGATGTTGGTAACGCAGTTGCTTCCCTCACAAAGTGAGGGTGCAACCGCGTGTCTCGCGAAGCGCGGCGAGCCCCCGGCACCATCACACATGCAAACCTCGCAAAGCGAGGTGAAGCAGGCACGCAGCACTTAGGCTGCAATGAGCGCTTCTCATTGCCGCCAGCGGCGCCGTCACTTGGACTGCATTGATCGCCGAAGGTGCTCATTGCAGCCAGCAGCGCCATCACAAAGCGAGGTGAAGCAGCCACGCAGCACTTAGGCTGCAATGAGTGCTTAGGCTGCAGCGACGCAGCACTGTTCAATCGCGTAACTCAAAAAACTTACCAAAAATAAGAAATCATCTACAAAAAATGTTAACACACTCACACACAGCACAGGGGGTGACACAAGGAGCTTGGAAGTGAGGTTGCTCATTGCGAGCCACACGATGAGCTCCGATGAGCACCGCGAGCGGGAGAGGCTTAAAATGAGCGCCATAGGCGCTCATTGCGAGCCTCGCGATGAACGCCAAAGGCTCTCAGCGTGACGCTCGCGATGAGCGCCGAAGGTGATCAGTGCAAAGCAGTAAACTTAAAGTACTCAGGGCAGAGGCTCGCAATGAGTCCCAAAGGTGCTCAGAAGACCAAAAGCCTCACATTGTGTGGCAAACAGCATTGCCAGCCTTACAATATTAATCCTGCCATTTTTGACGGGCAAGTTCCTAGTTTGTCATAAAGCCCACGCTAAGTTGGTGTGTACTCAGGTAATTCACCTGAAATTACTAGCAACTATCAACGTGACTCAGCTAGCACACTAGCTACCCAACTTCTGCTCTCACAGAATACCTTGTTATGGGACTTACCAAAGAGTTTCACAGTGGGGGTCACAACATTGGCCAGATATATTACATTATTTACATTACTAATACAGATCTATGCACATGGTCTAAATACCATATCTCATCGACCAGACAAATTAATGCCATTAAAATGAATTTTCTACATAGGTTGATCTACTTGTTCCATACATTACCTATTTCAATTATCTCCAAAGATAATGGGCTTCAAAGACTTATTTTTAAATCTATTTGGCAAAACAAACCCTCAAGAATAAACAGATCGATAATGTACAAACATAAATCTAAAGGTGGTCTATCATGCCCAAACTCAAACTTTACTTTAAGGCAGCTCAATTAGCCTTCCTACCTATGGCCCACTCTACCCAACACCAACCTGCCTGGGACTTCATTGAAAACTACCTAATGTATACTTACTAGGATACAAAACCACTCAACTCATCAAACTTTCATTATCATACTATACATCGGCTCAAACGAAGTTTCATCTATTTACTACTGACACAATATATCCCCATCCACAATTCCCCAAACAATATAATAAAGATTCTACTCTAGTGGAGCTCTAAAAGCCTAGATACATTTTGATCCTGGTTAATTGATGACCTAATAATTACATATGAACAATCATGAGACATTTTTGGTCTTCCCTACAAGAACATTTTAACTACTGTCACTTGAAACACTTTGTTACTACTATAACAATAACTTTTGGAAGCCCAAAGGCAAATTGGTTTATGCCTATCTGCAAAGAAGCTCCATGGTCTGTAGAGACTTTACCAGAAGGTACATGTTCTTTTTTATACTAAATTGTTAAGAGGAAGAACCGAAGATGGAATGCTGCTGTTATTTTCTGCTCATTGGCCACAGCCACGCCCCCCCCCCCTCCCACCCCCCGGTTATAATGTTATGCTAACAGCTTATGAACAATTACTCCAAATGTAACACATTTGTCTTTACTAAGATTACATTCTGAAAACAAAAAAAGATGTTTTTCAGGAGCCGGGACTGGGAAACTGGTTAGAGTTGAGGGAAAGATGGATGGTGCTAAATACAAGAATATTCTTGAGCAAAACCTGTGCCACTCTGTGCGTGATTTGAGGCTAGGACGGAGGCGCACCTTCCAGCAGGACAATGACCCCAAACACACTGCTAAAGCAACACTTGAGTGGTTTAACAGGAAACATGTAAATGTTTTGGAATGGCCTAGTCAAAGCCCAGACCTCAATCCAATAGAGAATCTGTGGTCAGACTTAAAGATTGCTCTTCACAAGCGCAAACCATCCAACTTGAAGGAGCTAGAGCAGTTTTGCAAGGAGGAATGGGCAAAAATCACAGTGGTAAGATGTGGCAAGCTCATAGAGATTTATCCAAAGCGACTTGGAGCTGTGATTGCCACAAAAGTATTGACTTTAGGGGGGTGAATAGTTATGCACATTGACATTTTCTGTTATTTTGTTCTATTTGTTGTTTGCTTCACAATAAAAAAATAAAATCTTCAAAGTTGTGGGCATGTTCTGTAAATTAAATGATGCAAATCCTCAAACAATCCAGGTTGTGTGGCAACAAAACATGAAAAAAAGCCAGTGGGGGGGGATGCTTTTGCATAGCACTGTATCTGGAATGTGGGTCTGATCTTAACCTGTAGTTGAACCTCATAAGACTTTAAAATCCCACCTCCCATTTTTCAGTGATGTAATTATGACGATCTCTGTTTCCATTGGCTCCATCTAAACTTGTAACGTGTTGTATTAATTGATACGGTTCAGGCCGCCCGTCCATCGAGCAAAAAATGGTTTACGGGTTTGCCTCTCAAGCCCTTAACTCACAGCATGTTCTAATTTAACTAGCGACTTGCCCGTCAAAAATGACAGCATGATATAGTTTTTACATTGTGTCTCTCCTTCCTCTTCCTTCTCTGTGTCTCTGAGACCCTTCTCCCCCTGTGTTTCTCTACCCTCCCTCCCCTGTGTCTCTTCCCACCCTCCCCTGGGCCTTTTCCCCCTCCCCTGTGTCTCTCCCACCCCTCTCCCTCCCCTGAGTTTCACTGCCTACCTCTCCTGTGCCTCCTTTCCCCCTCTCCTTTCCCTCCCTCTCCCTCCCCTGTGTCTCTCCCCCATGTCTTTTCCCCACCTCTACCTCCCCTCTCCCTCCCCTTTGACTGTTCCCCCCTCTCCCTCCCCTGTGTCTTTTCAACCCCTGTGTCTCTTCCCCCTCTACCTCTGTGTCTCTTACTCCCCTGTGTCTCCTTTCCCTATCTCTCTGCTGTATCTCCTTTCCCCCTCCCTCTCCCCCTCCCTTCTTTCTCCCACCCTTCTTTCTCCCTCCCTCTCCCTCCCCTGTGTATTCTATCCCAGTGTCTCCTTTCCCCTTCACACGCTCCCATGGACCACAGCGCAATGCGCATGTGCGGCTCTCGTTGCTCATTGTGCATGCGCAAAACCCAAAGCACAATGCACATGCACGGCTCACACGGCACATTGCGCATGGTTACGCACGACTCCCACAGTGCAATGAGCGCATAGCTGTAGGAATTGCGAGTTTGCCGGTCATGCTATTAAACCCTTAATTGTCAACATAGCATGAAAAACAAACTCGCAATTATGACAACTATATATGTGATAGCAATGTAAATCCACAACATTTCAGGCTGGCAGCTGTTGTGGATCTCACATTGCATATATAAGGTTTGAATTTAATGTGGCTGCTAATGTGGCATATGTCTGTGGTTTTTAAATTTTCAGGAGTTACAGAGTGATTAACTTGAACAGGGTCGCAACCAAACCCTTCCTGCACTCGCAAGCTGTGAGGGGGCTGGAATAGATGCTTTCCACAGTTACAATCCAATCCTATAATTACAGAGTGTAACAGATGCCTCAGAGCAAATAAAAAGCGGGAAAATGATTGACAGGAGGAGATAATGAAGCTGGTTCCCACATTTCCATACGTTGACTGTGTAGATTCTTGCGAAGTAGCACGCAGGTCACAGAGATGGTGGTTGGATTTAGAGAGAGAGAGTAGGTGAGATTGAAGAGCAGGTTCTTACACTTCTATTCATTTCCATTATCAGCATAAGTATTTTACACATAAATTATGATTACACATATATACTGATTACACTGAATACAAATACACATTGAGTAAATAACACACATAGACCCACATAGAACCAGGTCACCACATACACCTCCCCACCCTATACCCCAACAGTAAGAAATTACACATAAAACATAAAAAGAAAATTACATCACAAATATATACAAGCATACTTTTTCTCATTTATCCCTATTTTATTTTTGCGATTGAAATGGAGGGAGGAGAAAGAGTATGAGAGTGAGAGGCCTGATCACAGGGGGGGGTGGTAGCGGGGATGAGGGACAGGCCCCAGGGACAGTTGAGGAAGGACAGGATCCCCACCCACAGTCAGGAGGCAAGAGGCTGGGGAAGGCACAGGGACCCAAATTACTTCCCTCAGGAGATGGTTGTACTCCTGTGTGCCATCCGTGAGTGGCCTGCTATCCTTTCAGGAGTAGGGAAGTTAGGCCCAGGCATGGAAGGAGGTAGCGGCCGCAGTAACAGCAGTGGGCTTGATGGAAAGGGATGTGAGGTCTGTGAAGCACAAGTCTGGTGACGTCAGGGTCCTGGTGAGGAGGAAGATGTCCAAGGAGCTTCCTCACCAAGGGGTGGCCCCAAAGTGATCGTCACCTACAATTAGTGGGAGAGGGACCTCAAAGACTTACTGAGCTAGGTGCCCGCCGCTGGTGTTTCAGGCCTTGTAGCCCAGCAGGATCCAGCCTCCACGTCAGGTGAATATCACAGACACCAACATGCTACTACATGTAATTCACACATACTACTCCTGTACAGGATGACCAACAATGACATTGACATGTCAGCTCCATGGAATTAACAAGGGATAGATGGATCCGTCATGCGTCATTAAATTCACACGGCTAACAAATCACTGTCTTCAGTGGGCACAATAACATTAATCATCCAATAGCCAGCCAGAATCAAGAGAGCTTTAGAAGCCAAGAACAACCCAACAAAGATCACATCTAGCAAATAATATCTACTCAGAGTTACACTCTCAAAGGGACAGTTACCTCACTATAGGTGATATTTATTGTGTGAAAGAGCACAAATTTCTCTGTTAAAGTGATCTGTTGATTTCTTGTAATTTAAATAAGAACAGTTAAACATATGCAGTCTGAGGTTTATCTACAGACACAGTGCTGATTAACAGCTTCTGCTGTTTCAACATATTATGATTTAACTGCTTACAGGAATAAAATCGGCCAATAGATAACCACTCATTTTACATAGACTCTTCTGTTATGTCACACAATGAAGAGCACTGATAATAAGGTCAATGGCACTGTCAGTGATTCATGCAGGTTCAAGCCTAGATGTCAGATAGTTAGAAAGGAACATAAACCAATGTTTTCTTCTACATCATTAACACATATCCCTTTATTTTCTTTATTCTCTTTTTCAGCTTCCAGGAGGTCTGGGTCCACTCATGAGCCAGAGGCGAGGGTGTCGGCTCCATCGGAGCAGGAGGACACGGAGCAAGCCTCCGCCCAGCAGGATCCAGTGCAGGGGGAGCAGGACTTCACCTGGGCAGTGAGGCCACTTGCTGGGCCATATGCCACCCCAGTGGCCTTTGACTCCACTGTCCCCCTCCTACAGCAGCTGCAGCCATCACCGGGGCACACATTTTGGAGGGATGAGAGAGGCAGGCATCCACCTTCTCCTTCCCCCCTGCGGTTTGTCGGCTTGCTCCCTACCACCAGGTCCACCACCAATAGAATGGAGCCAGGCACCTGCCCAGCCACAGTCCCTCCACACCCATCTATTGGCCCAGAAGACAGACCTCCATCTCCACCACCACCAAGCCAGGCTGCTCAGGAGGAGATGCCGGATGTGTCAACACAGGTCTTGCAGTGCCTCCAGGGGATCCAGGCCAGTATCTCCTCCAATCACAAGGAAGTCATTAGCAGCCTGGCCAGGCGCAATATGGAGGAGAGGAGGCACCATCTCATGACTGAGTTGTACCTTACCAAGCTGCTCAGGATGGGGGCGGGCAAGAGCACAGTCCAGCAGGAGACAACAGATGCAGGTTCCCAGTCCTGCCTCATCCACTCCGGAGGCATCCCCTACGCACCCGCAGTTGGCCACTCCTCTCCTCCACCCATGCCTCCATCACTGCCACCAGCACTGATTGTGCTGCTGCCTCCCGAGGGGATGTTTCCCTCTTCCTCCCCACCCTCAGCACCTGTGAGACATCAGTCATCCATGGGAGATTAGGACCCTGATGCTAGGTGGAGGAGGATGCCCTACATCCTCTCATGTTTTTGTGGCTTGTCTACAGCACTTCTCAGTGACAATCTATTGGTCCAAATGCTAACCTAATCTAGCCTTTGTACAGAGTCTTTGATCTTGGCCTATATGATGGTGATATTTTGTGCGGAGATGGATACCACCCATCGCATGGTCCATGATCCCATTCTCTATGGACACGTAGGGTTCTACTTAACATTTCACCACTTGATGGTCAATGAGGAATGCTGTTGAGAAGAGATGCTGCAGTCCCTACCACTTTAAGGGCTTATGATTAATTTCCTTTTTTGTATAGGCACAATTCAGGTCCATGAAGGCATATTCTGCATCTGCAAGCATTGCAAAGTAAATGTATTAAGGGTAAGAGTTTCTCAGTGCCTCTCAGGTGGACATTCCTTCAATGACAGCCCCCCCCAATTAACATGTAGCTCCCACAACATTAATGCTATAATGCAGACTAATACCACTATGGTGGTGTCTTGCAAAGTCTCACAATGGCATGTTAATGAAAGCCAGCATAATTATATGAACTAGTGAGGTATGTGATTCTGTCCTCAATATCGGTCTGAGAACAGATCCTTGTGTCTGATGTAAGTAACACTGAATCTGGCTGCTGACTTGTGTCCTCTCTGTATTGATGCCTATTTGTCCCATATTGCTGATATAATGGGTATCCTTTAACATGTGCTATCACCTGTACAGCTGGTGGATATGATATCAATGTTGATTAACAATATCATATTGCGAAGGTAATAGTACACCTGGTCACAGATAAGCATTTATTGTGAAATGACACATCATTAATAATGGTCATGCCCAGTGAGATATCCGGAGAACTAACTAAAGGTTAGTAAAGCTTGCTGAGGGAAATAAGGAGCATTTGTATATTGTTACAGTCTCAGGATTTAGCACTGTACTGTAAATGCATTTTTTTTATCCTCCTCTGCCTTTTTTTTGACCACTTCTTTTCAGTTTTTTGTTTTTGTAAACATACTGTATGTGTGAAACTGGATTGGATTACACAGTCCAGAGGTTTCAGCATCTTTTTGAATTAGCAGATATAGTCAAGTTGTAAGTGCTATGCACACTAATGGTTTCTTCAATTAAATGTAGTGATTTCTGATGATCTTTTTTTCCCTCAGATTCTTATTGCAGTGGTGTAGTGATCACGTGTGACCCTAGTAGGCGCTTATATTAGACTATGACATTACCCCCTTTAGGTATCTGCTTTTTCCTCAAAAGCCTCTAGCCCTTCTGGGATCCACCCACACCACACCCATGATACTAATGTATAGTCTTGTACATACCTGCGTGTGCTCTGTGTATGAAATAAAGCTTTGTTAAACCATTCTCACTGTATCAGTGTGTTTTCAATGGTTTGGGTTGTGGGACATCCACATACATCACAATTGTGTCACATGCCTCTATCAGTCAACTAATGAAACCTAGTTAGTGAGTAATCATGCAAATCATATAATAATACTGGTAGCTTGCACATCATAAATAAAATAATAAAAACTGTATATATATCCTTCTCTCCCCCCCCCCCCCCGAGCTCTCTCTTTCTCTCCTCTGCTCTATCTCTCCCCTCCCTTTCTTTCCCACTCTCCTCTTTGTTAATGATGGGAGTTGGCTGTTACTCCACGTGCCTCTGCACAGCCTTCATGTGTTTTTGCGGGTCTTACTGATGGGTAAGAGTAGATAAGTGTAGTGTATATTCCCCTGGTACTTGATATATGTCATGTGGTGGTTTAATTTGCCCACTATTGATGAGTGAGATGCATATGCAATCACATATATAGTTGTGAGCAATACAGGTTGTTGCAAATGCTTGCGTAGCGAACCTGCCTATTGCGGTCTTGCATAGCGAGCCCACCTCAACTGCTGGCAAGGAGAGCCAAAGTAGCGCCTTGCGTTGGTGGAAATGAGCTCCGTAGGCGCTCATCCCTACGACCCCGTACGACTTAGGCAGGGAGCGCCAAAGGCACTCACTGCACTGGTGGAGATAAGCGCCGTAGGCGCTCATGCCTACGACCCGCGGGACTTCAGTTCAACACAAATCTACGAGCCGTTGGACTACACTTTAGCCCTCTGTCATTTATACACAACTAATAATCGAACACAACAGGTAAAGCATAACAAGTAAAAGAAAAAATATATCCTGTTTGGTTTGCGCCAAGTCAAAATGAACTGCAACATAACTAACCCTCTAAGCCTAACCCCATAACCTACAACCCTAATGTTAACAGTGACGCACACAAAACAAAACAAAATTAAATCCATAATGACACATAATGGCACACAAAACAGGATATTACAACAAATTTTGGTAACAGATATAAAATGAAAAAATATATTCTGTTTTCTATGCCATAACCTATAAGCCTAACCCCATAAGCATAACACATCATCTCAACAGTGGCGTACACAAAACAGGATACTACAACAAATATTGTTAACACGTATAAGATCTAACAATAAATACGCTTTTCTGTTCACCAACCCCTAAGCCTAACCCCATAACCTAAACCTCTAATATCAACTGTGGTGCACACAAAACAGGATACTACAACAAATGTTTTATCATCGATGAAGCTACAATGATGTCATGCCATGCTCTACAATGCATTGACCGTTTGTTGTGTGAAGTCATGGATAATGATTTGCCTTTTGGTGGAAAGGTGATGTTGTTAGGTGGAGATATTAGACAAACATTACCTGTTGTTGGTTTGAAAACTTGATTTCTTGAATGTTATTAAGGATTTATGTCAGTAGCAGCATAATCATTTGTTACAAATTTAATTGTATAATTAAATAGACAAGATTCATCCAGGGAGTAATCCGATCGCCAGTTAATTGGGTCAGGAAGGAATTATTTTTTCCCCCCCTTTGACACAATTGGCTAAGTTTCAATGGGGTTTTTTACTGTTTGCCTTCCTCTGGATTCAATACCTATGTGCTTTACCAGTAGTTAAACTACAAGTTGCATGTTAAGAAGCAAGAAACACAGCAAGCTGAGAGAGGACGCAGAGGTCCTCAAGGGGCAACACAGGAAGCTGAGGGGGAACACAAGGGGCCACGTGGCCTGCAGGGGGCACAGGGGACCAATGGGGATATGTAGGAGAGCACAGGGGCTGCAGGAGACCCACAGGTGGTCTGCAGGGGCCATAATGGACTTTGGGAGCCCTGGAAGCCATAGCAACCCTAGGGGGGGCACAGGGGACTACAGGGGCCACAGGGGACCTATGGGGACCACAAAGGGCCCACAGGGGGCCACATAAAATTTACTGGGGGTCACAGGGGATCCAGTGTGGCCACAAGGGATGCGCAATAGCAGCAGTGTCCGGAGGGCCGCAGGGGCTGCAGGAGGTCAATGGGGGGCCCTCAGATGCCAGGGACCTCAGTGCCTTGCACCGTTTGCAGAGGTGGTAGCTCTGTCTCTGCCAATGTCTCCGAACCATGATGTCAATCTATTGATGGCAATATTATTCAGGAAACTCATCTAGTTTTTTACAACCAATCCCTTTGTGTGATAATCTCTCTCATCCCTCTGTGTGATAATCTCTCTCATATCAGTTGCTAACATGCTTTTATGGCTTCCTATGCCTTGGTGAACTCAACTCATCACAACATCAACGGTGCTGATTCAAAAGAAAGAACATTACTGTGACGAAGTGCCCTTCGCCACTTTGTCTTGGAGAGGACTTATTGCCAGCCTCCTGCCCTGCGACTATGGCCCTGGGACATATTGCCCTTTAAAAACAGTATTCGGCCATACCAGAGTGTATGTCACTCATTCTGGCCCTTTAAATACAGTGGGGTCATTCAGTACTTGCCCTGTGTGAGCTGTGATACACCAGATAGCTATGCCATGGAGCCCATTCATATAATGAAAGACTATGGGAAAGACTTTAGCTACATGGCAATTGAACTGTGTGAATAGGATCTGAGCGCTATTCGGTAGTTTTGTGTGCTCAGATCCCAGCTATAAAAGGTTTGCAGCATTAGAGGAAGAGGTGTCAGCTCTTTAAAGCTTGTCTACAAACATACAGCCTTATTAAATTGCGATTCAGCAAATTTAAAAGGACTCTAAGCACAGAGAATATTTTTTTACAGAAGTTTTTTAGTTAGTGAAGACCTTGCTTTTGAATAGAAGCTCACTAACTAAAAACTTCTTTAAAAAAAATATGCTCTGTGCTTAAATAGAGCCCTTTTAAATTTGCTGAATCGCAATTTAATAAGGCTGATAATTTCTAACACAGGGAAAAAGGTATAATTATATACCGTGATACCCTGTTATTTAATATCACTGGATTGACATGGCTAATAGCAATATTAAGAAGAAATTAATTAATTACAAGTTACTTACTACAATATAAAGTAGTGTGTGACCTATTACAGCTTTACATTTAAAGTTTAATTAAGCTGAAAGCAATTTCCAAACTCTTAAAATATAATTCTAGTAATTACCTCTCATCAATACAATTCATAGCTCTAAGTGTTCATAATTATAATCATATTTAGATCAAAACTAGTAATGACTCTCATTAATTGTTTGATTTAAAAAATACTGTAACAACCGGCTACAGTAAAAACAGATGAATAATCCCAAAGGATTACTATAAGGAAAAATAAAATTTGTTATTAAAATAGTAAAAAAATTTAGTTTCAAAACCTATTCTTATTTTCTAATAATAAAGTAATATCCTTATAGACTATTCAATAAAATGTAAAGATTTATACTACCCAAACTACAATGCATGCATTATATTTATCAGCAATTTTCTTTCTGTTTGGTTTTGCATTGGGTTGAGGCCTGCTGTCAAAAATCTTGGGGACCAGTAAAATGTAATAAGCAGGGCCCCCAACCCAAGACACATTTTAACAATCTCCAGTAACCAGCCTTTACATTAAAATCCAACCTCCTCCCTAATATAGGCCAGGGGATCCCCTAGGATTCCCCTTAATACATGCTATGATCCTGGGGATCCCCTACCAAGAGCATAACCTATGGACTGCATACCACAGGGAACCTCAACAAACCGTTGTGTCACCTAATATTAACCCCTATACCTCAACTAAACCTTATTGTATAATAAACTATAACTAATGTGCTCATGGACCCCCATGGCATCTAACTCTAAACTCCTCAAGGATGCCATGGCATCCTTCCTACCACCACAGCAGTATATATTAGACCCCCATGTAAGCTAAACCTCCATGGGGGTAGATAAGGACCCCCTAAGTCACTAAAGCTGGAAAGTACACAAATACTTCTAATGGAGCTGCTCCTCTGAGGGGCTCCTGTTCTGACTGGTGTTAAAGTTTTAAGGATTCAGATTCGCTGAAATATGTTGCAGTCATATTTCAGCTTATACAAATTGAGTATTTGATTTATCCCTGTCCAGTATCTGAGTGGTTAAGTGTTTAATCAATGAGAATTCAAGGTTTGACCAAGGTCATAAAGGCTAGCAGATGGACGGGAATAAAAAAAAATGATATACCTAGGAAATCCCAAAAAATCGATGATATTTTAATACTTTGGAATGGCTCAACTTCCCAGTTAGAGGACTTCATTAAGACTCTGAATACTAATAATTTAGGCCTCTTTTTAACATCAGAATCTAGTTATGAGTCTATTACATTCTTAGACTTATTAATATATAAAACACAAGATGGCATTGTGGGCACCAAGACCTACAGGAAACCTACGGCTACTAACAGCTTACTCCACGCCAAAAGTAGTCATTCAAAAGCTCTAATTGAAGGCATACCAATTGGCCAATATCTAAGAATAAAAAGAAATTGTTCCAATGACTTAGACTTTGAGAGGGAATCTCAAGATTTACAAACCCGCTTTTTGGAAAGAGGCTATTCAAAAAACCGCTTAAAAAAGGCGTACCAAAGAGCTAAAAACACTAAGAGGGAAGACCTTCTTAAAGATAAAACAAGAGAATCAGAAAATATCGTTAGGTGCATTGGCACATTTAATAGCAAATGGCATGAGGTTAAAAAAATCTTTAACAAGCATTGGGGTATTTTATTGGATGATAAAGATCTTAAACCATTTTTACCCACTAATGCTGCCATTACTAGTAGAAGGTCTAGAAATTTAAGAGATCACCTATCTAGAAGTCATTTGGACACAGAAAAAAGCCAATCATGGTTACATAAAACAAAAGGCTGCTTTAAATGTCATTCATGCAAAGCATGCCAATATGTAAAACCAACTAAAACCTTCTCTTCAGAAAAATATACATATAAAATAAAGCACCTTATTACATGTAAAACAGAGGGTGTTATATATTTAATTTCATGTTTATGTGGAGCCAGATACGTAGGTAAAACCTGTAGGGAATTTAGAAGGCAAGTTCTTGAGCACATTTATAGTGTCAAGAAAGAATATGATACCCCAATAGCCACGCATGTTAATAAAAAACATAATGGTGATATTAAAGTCCTAACATTCACTGCCATAGATCATGTTGAGAAAACTATAAGGAGAGGTGATATAGATACAGAGTTATTGAAGAAAGAAGCTAAGTGGATTTATCTACTAGGCACCAAAAAACCCAATGGCCTAAATGAAGGCTTCACCTTTACTCCTTATATTTGATATACATCCCATGTCATCTTTTATTTCACTGTAGCATTTTATAAGGAGGCCTTTTTTATTTAGGCCCACTATTCAGCAGGTTTACATGGTGGGACATATCATTTGTATTCTAAGCATAGTTTATTATATATTTATTTCGAATTTAGGATTTATCCTATATTTTTGATTGTTGGCAATAGGTGGGCCTGATATATTGATATTATTCAATATATTATATGACCTAGATATACATGGTCTACTTATAATTCAAGTTTATATATTATGCCTATACTCAATATTCAATATACTTTTAAGCAAGGCATTCACTAAGTTATATTATACATGGGCTCTCTATTTAATCTAGTAAACATATAGGTGCATTATATAGCACTGGTATATTCCTCCATTGCCCACACTATATATATTTGAGCCTAACAACTTATTCTTAGTACAAGTTCCATTACGTTACTATTCAGCACTACACATTTTTTGTAGTTCATTTCCACCTTTAGAGATGACCTATTAGTTTTTAATGGTGCACAGCGATATCTGTTCACTATTTTGTTTTAATCCCGTTTTTTTGCATTGCCATGACTACGCCTGCCTTTAAAAAGGCCTGCAGGGAAGGCAGGCGTAACCCTTGATGAAATTCAAGAAACGTGCGTCGGGTGCACGTAGGAACGCAGTCGCAAGTCTATGACGTCATTACTCTGCGTCTAGACCGCGGCGTGACTAGCAGAGAGCTAGCGTTTTCAGTTTCAGGACCATAGTTTAAAGTCCCTTCACTGCTTCAATATTCTGGCTATTTTAGTCAAGTTTAGGTGATATGGGAAGGCATTAGCAACTTAATATGGGTATATCCTGAAGGAAACGCTGCTATTTGGGAACTTGGGTATTTGGATATATTGAATTTGGGAACATTACCTAACTGGATATTAGTACTCTGGGGGCATTTATCTCTCAATATCCTATACCCCTATCCATAACCCCTTGTTACATACTATTATATCGTTCACTGGTTTTTGATCAGCAATCAGCTGCTTATGTTTACTTGTATTTACTTGTATTGCAACTTACAGGCAACCATATATTATTATTTTTCATGCTTCACTCTCATATACTTTTTTTCATGTGTCATAGCACTTGGCACTTTATCACTATAAGCACTATTTAGCACCTTATTGCATACACTAGTCACTTTACTAGTGACTATACCAGCACGTTGCACTTTATATGGTCTACCTCACAGTGGCAACTTTCCACAACAGTGGAAATATTATAGTACAATACAATTATTCCAGCAAACTTTATATATTAGATATCTCTCTGCTACCTACGTTTATGTATTTTAAGTGGATTTTAACCAATAATATTAAAAGTTAAGTTTTAACATTTAGTTCAATCTCTTTTTCTGAGATTTGATTTTTCAGGGGTGCCCTAAAAAAGGATCTTTTCTCTCTCTTTTTGAAATAATTATCCTCAATTATCCTTAGGAGCACCCTGTAATCATTAATTTGAATTTGGTACTTACACATTATACCTGAGCCACCGTCCCCCTACCATTTAATTAAAATTAATAGCACAACAATCTCAAGCTCGCAAATCTGCAATAAAAAAATGTTTTAATGTTTAATTTCCGTGTTATATCGATCTTGGCAATCAATGTGTTAATACATACAATCGAACTCCCACTGACTAGAATATTATATTTAAGGATTTTTTCATATTGCATTACTTCTGGAATGCGGGTCCATTTGCAACTCAGACTTCAAAACTGTAGGTGATTGAAATCTAACCTCCATGTTTTAGTGACGTAATGATGACGGTCTCTTTTACTATTGGCTCCTTCTAAACCTGGGTTTGAATAATTTATTGTGTTCGCAGCATGGTTTACAGATTTGGATTCCGGCCATGTCCTTGTGGGCTTTTCTAATTTAATCGCTCTGTAACTCCATAATATTTTATTAAAATTTGATAGGGCCCTGTGTCTGGTAAAACATACTTAGAAATGAGGTGCATTTATATCTTCCTTTCCTATATTTTAAGCATCTGGTATAGTAATTGTGCCTAAATAGTGTAGAAAAAGCTCTGAAGAGAGCATAAATTATTGATTATTTTTAAATGGTGTTTTGTTTTCTAAAGCACTATTATACAATACTGATATCTCACATATCAGTATTGTACAATAGTTGTTCTTGTGGTGCAAGCAACCTTTTTCTGGAACAAATTGTTCATATACTAGTTAATATTAATATACTCAGAAGTAACATTTTGTATCAATTTAATAGTTGTCTCAAATTGTTTTACTGCAGACAAAAAATGTGTCTTGCATTGATCAGACTGTAACAACTTAGTAAAGTAATATTCTCTCACATACACATTAAACAATTAGTGAGTTATAAGTATTATCCAGAGGTGCGTTAGATTGAGCATTTTTTGTAAAATAATACCTATGTATTTTTTGTGAACTTCTTATACTGACATCTTTTCAATACAGATTTATCAATATCAAATTGTACAAGTTTAATAAGGTTCATGGAATATTTGCTCACATCTATCAAAAGATATAACAAATACAAGTTTGTGGTTGCAATGTAATAAATAAAGGGCTAAATTCCTCCTTTCTTATAGCTTAAGTATAACTGGTTATCACTTTTCTGATAAAAATGAAATGAGATATCACTTTTGTCTTTGCTAAAAATATATCAGGGTTGAACATAATTCCTTGCAAGAGGCATTTTCATAGCATCTTTTACTTACTTCTTAATAAAAGTATTGGTGTTCAAAAATACTTCTATTGTTTCTCAGATATTATGACTATTGATATTATGAGTAGACTTTGATGTCAATAACATTTTCTTTAAGTGGCATTGACAATTAGAAGAACTACAACACTTAAAAAAAAATCCTATACAGTACTCAAATTAATCTGAAGTTGACCAGTAACATACAAATGTATACAATATAATTTTTGGATATTAAGATCTCCAAAAATGATTTTGAATTGATATAAACCACGTTGTATCCAATAGATACTACCACCACCACAAGCTTACTAAGGCCTTCATTCAATTGCAATTTGGCCAATTGAATAGGGCTCTAAATAAGCACATAACATTACCTGCTCCTGCCACTGACTGCACGCAGAGACAGAAATTCCAGCAGTCTGGGCCGTCGCAATGGATGTGCGTACCACGGTGGAACGCATGCAGCCGACGGAGTGTCCCCCCGCCCCAGGTGCAACTACAGAGTTCTGCAGCAACAGGAGGCCTTTAACGCTGTGTGCTGCATAAATTGGGAGAAAGACGCACAGGGGCTCTTGTAAGATGCTGGGGTAGTTTGGGGGTCTCAAGGGGGCATGAAAGGGGGCAACCATGGGCAAATAAGATGATGATGAATATGGGAATATGGGTGAGAGCAATGTGTTTGAAAAGCATAAATGAGGGTAAAAGCATGAATGAGGTAGAGGTGACTCATTAGAAAAAGGGGAAGAAACCCCCTGACCAGAAGCCTTAGCTTGGACTGCAATAGAGGCCAACCATCCAGGGCCTCTAGGCAGGGTTTGCTTCCTGAGTTATCAGCCCATCCACAAATTGGGATGTCATAATAGCATATAGGTGAAGTGGTTGTCAAACCAGGTAAGTAAGTAGACATTTTAGGTATGGGACAGATAAATGATGATGCAATCCCTATCTAATTTCCCTGAATGATGTGCATCAATGGGGTTTCTTTCTCATGCATGTTGTATCAATCCAGCATATTTTATATTTGCATGCACTCATACTTTTGCAAACATTCCTACACACACTGAACGCAATTAAATACATGAGTCCCCTGTCATATGAGCACTCTCATGCATACTTTCATACACACACTTACATACATGCAGACATTCAATCAAGCGAATTTAACCCCAAATTCCACCGTTTCGGCTTTTGAAAAATGGCTAAGCGAGAGACCGCCCATCCATGTACAACTTAGCCAAGAAGGGATCCGAGATAAGCTCGGAAACCCACATTAATCCCACATTAACCATTGCAGGTGACCCCCGCTGCAATGAAAATTCAAAATTCACACCTTACAGGTGCTTAACGGATCCTAAAATTCCTTAAAGGACCCGTAATAAAAAAAAAAATCACCCTATCACTCATGGGTCAATCCAGACCCCCCTAAATCCTTAATTAACCTTGACACTCATAGCGGTCAATACACTCCCCCCATAAGCCCTTAATTAACCCTGTCACTCATGGGGGTCAATACAGACCCCCATAACTCATGAATTAACTCTGTCACATATGGGGGTCAATACAGACCCCCATAAACAATTAAACTTGTCACTCATGGGGGTCAATACAGACCACCCATAAGCATTTAATAAACCATGTCACACATGGGGGTCAATACAGACCCCCATAAGCACTTAATTAACCCTGTCACTCATGGGGTCAATACAGACCCCCATAAGAACTTAATTAACTCTGTCACTCATGGGGGTCAATACAGACACCCATAAAACCCTAATTAACCCTGTAACTCATGAGGGTCAATACAGAAACCCATAAACCCCTAATTAACCCTGTCACTCATGGGGGTCAATACAGACCCCCATAAAAACTTAATTAACCCTGTCACTCATGGGGGTCAATACAGACCTCCAAGAGCACTTAATTAACCCGGTCACTCATATGGGTTAATACAGACCCCCATAAACCCATAATTAACCCTGTCACTAATGGGGTCAATACAGTCCCCCATGAGCCAATAAATAACCCGGTCACTCATGGGGGACAATACAGACCCCCACAAACCCATAATTAACCCTATCATTTATGGTGGTCAATACAGACCCCCATAAGCCCTTAATTAACCCTGTCACTCATGGGGGTCAATACAGACCCCAATAACTCATGAATTAACTCTGTCACACATGGGGGTCAATACAGACCCCCATAAGCACTTAATTAAACTTGTCACTCATCGGGGTCAATACAGACCACCCATAAGCCAATAAATAACCCGGTCACTCATGGCGGTCAATACAGACCCCCATGAACCCATAATTAACACTGTCATTTATGGGGGTCAATACAGACCCCCATAAGCCAATAAATAACACTGGCACTCATGGAGATCAATACAGACCCCCATAATACATTAATTAACTCTGTCACTCATGGGGGTCAATACAGACCCCCATAAACCCTTAATTAATCCTGTCACTCATGGGGGTCAATACAGACCCCCCCATAAGCACTTAATTAACCCCACCACTCATGAGGGTCAATACAGACCCCCACAAGCACTTAATTAACCCCTTCATTCATGAGGATCAATACAGACCCCCATAAACCTACAATTAACCCTTTCACTCATGGGGGGTCAATACAGACCACCATAAGCACTTAATTAACCCCATCACTCATGAGGGTCAATACAGACACACATAAACCCATAATTAACTCTGTCACTCACGGGGATCAATATAGACACGCATAGGCCAATAAATAACCCTATCACTCATGGGGGTCAATACAGACCCTCATAAGCCTCTATTTAACCCAATCAGTCCCATAGGGGTATATTAGGACCATCATGACACCAAATACAAACACTACACTGCACTATACCCCCCAATAAACCATTCAATCTAAAATAACCCCCCTCTACACTAACCTATTAACACCTACACTATCTACCCACTCTACCTACCTTCCCCCTAATAACCTCCCCACCACTCTAATTACAGACAAAAACGTTGAGTCACAAAAAATAAAAAAATCTACATTACATAAAATAAAAAGACCTAACTCAAAAAAAATAAAAAATCTGCATTACAGAAAATAAAAAAACCTAAGTCACAAAAAATAAAAAAAGGAACCTTACAGAAAATAAAAAAATACATTACAACCCCCCACTACGGAAAAAAATAAAATCACACACCTGAAAAGGAAATACATATAGAATACATACAATACAATACAAATAAAATACAGTACCCCCTATCTAACATACAATCAATACTATCTATCTAAAATACATCCCCAAATCTATCTAATATACAATAAATACTAACTCTCTAAAATACATACCCCTATCTAACATACCATACTATATAATATACAATAAATCCAATCTAAAATACATAACCCTATCTAACATACAATAAATACTATATAATTTACAATAAATCCTATGTAACATACAATAAATGCTATCTACATATAGCAAAATATTACAAATGATTTCAATCTTATTTGACAGTTTCAGCGTCGCTGCAGCTGACTCAACACAGAGAGTGATGTTTGCAGCCTTTGAACAGCATAAAGATCACCTTGACAGGTATATCCTTTAATTATGTACTTAGGGAACAAAAAAGGCTTATTTTTTTTATATTGATAACAGTTATTGATTTATTAACATATAATAATATTTTAATTAATTAATAATTAGTCATCATTAAAACAAAAACATTGAGGCTGCAATAAAAGTAATAACAATTTTTAACATGCACTTATATATCTGCCTTACTGCTCATTCATGTACATTGCTTTTGATTAACTATTAATTAATAATAATATATAAAAATAAAATGGGGTTATAAAACATTTTACAAAGCACTTAAATGTATGGACTGCTTATAATTGCCTGACAGGGATAGGATCTTTAAAGCACCTCAATATTTAAAGCACTTTTTTACATTAGCTACTTTTAAAATGTTATAATGATTGACATAGTGACATAGTGACATCAGTCAAATCAAATATATTGATGATTATGCATTTATGTTTTACATCTATGCAAATTAAACATCATAGTTTCATTAAATCACGAATTAATGGAATACATTGATTACAAATTATTTTCATGTTATTTCACAGATTACTCATCTCTGCACCTGACTGAAGACAGAGAGTGAATTCTCAAGGATTTTCACGCAAACAGCAATTTCACAGGTTTATGATTTCATCATGCCCTTATGGTTTTGTATTGATGAAACATAGTGATTCATTAATGAACCTATATTTATTTAGGGTCTCATTCAATTGCAATTTGCAAATTGAATAGGGCTCTATATAACTACATAGCATATTATTTTTACATAACATTTTAGTTAATGAACATCTATCCAAAACTAAGGTTTTAAAATATATATATGCTATGTGCTTATATAGTGCCCTATTGCTTTGAACAACTTGGAAAACAATAAGGTCTTTAGGGTTTAATTTTTCATTACAATAACAACAAAAAAAGCATATATATATATATATATATATATATATATATATATATATATATACTTACCTAATTAGCGTTTAAAGAATGTAAATTAGACATCATAGCTAAATTGATTTTATCATTAAGAAAATTGCACATTATTTTAAGCCACGTCTATACTTTGCTAATAGCTGTTTCTGTTTGCCCTTCTTTACGACAACATACGGTAATTAACTTTTTAGGTTTAACATTGATCTCAGTTATTGATTAATTCAGTAATGTATATTTATTTAGTAATGACCTAATAATTCATTAGTCAAAAATATATATATATATACATATATCTATATATCTATATATATATATATATATATATATATATATATATATATATGTATATATATATATATATATATATATATATTGTGATCGTTTGCTCCTTAGAACTGATGACAAGCAAGTGGAGTATGGAGTTCTTGACAGGAGTGAAGGAGTTAAAACTTCTGAAGAACTCCTAATTGGAGCAACTTCTCTTTAAAAGCCTGGAGAGCAGACATGGAGGGGAGGTGTGGCCGGCTAGGCTCTGTGCAGGTTGTGGGCTGCTGTCAGAAGCAAGCCCAGAGTGGAAGGTGATCCGGTGTGGAAGTACAGTGAAGTTTGTGAACTAACCTGTAAAGGATCGCCTCGTTACTGTTACTGGGAGTACGGGGACTACAGCAAGTCGTGTGAGCTGGAAGAGTGACTTCAGACTCAAGAGGTGAAGGTACAAGGAAGCCAATTAAGTGAAGGGGATTAGTGAGGATTCCCAGGCAGAGTTTGCCTTAAAGGCCTAAGTACGGTTGTAGCTGACGTTTTATGCCCCAGGGAAGAAGTGGAGTAGAAGAGAGAAGTTAATACAAGTGAGTTTGTGTTATGCAAGGGTCCCTGGGGTGAAGCATACGGGAGAGACGGGAGGGCCCTATTCTTCACCCGCTACTGTGTTACAGAGAGGAGCTGTGTCCCACAGAGAGGAGCTGTGTCCCACAGAGAGGAGCTGTGACCCAGAGAGGAGCGGTGTCCCAGAGGTTGCTCAAGGTGGCAGTCTCCCAAGTTAAAGGGAATATTTGTATCCCGGCCACAAGGTGGCACTATCACAACTTAAAGAGACTATCTGTATCCTGGCCACAAGGTGGCAGTCTCCCAAGTTAAAGGGAATATTTGTATCCTGGCCACAAGGTGGCACTATCACAAGTCTAAGGGACTATTGGTATCCTGGCCACAAGGTGGCAGTCTCCCAACTTAAAGAGACTATCTGTATCCTGGCCACAAGGTGGCAGTCTCCCAAGTAAAAGGGAATATTTGTATCCTGGCCACAAGGTGGCACTATTTCTACTAGAAGAAGAATATTTGTATCCTGGCCACAAGGTGGCACTCTCACCAGTCTCAAAGACTATTGGTATCCTGGCCACAAGGTGGCAGTCTACCAAGTTTAAAGGACTGTTTACAACCTGGCCACAAGGTGGCATTCTCCCACCTCGCGGAGAAGTAATTGTTTATTTTCCGTTAATTTAAGCAGAGCTACTGCTACAGCTGTTATTTTCTTTCTGTAAATAAACCAATTTGCTGCACTTTCAAGCCGGTATCAGCCCTTATTTCAAGAAACCACCGCTATACACGGCGAACCTGGTCACAATATATATATATATATATATATATATATATATGTGCAGTGCTCTGCTTTTTAATGTATGCCAATAAAACACACACAAAAATTGTTTCATTTATTTCATAGAAAAATTAAAAAAGATTTTAAAATCATTGTATTTTATAATAATTCTATTCACCTTTAGATTGTGAGCAGCTACAAACAATATGTACAGAACAAAAAACATTACATCTTCCAACTGTATTTACAGTTACAGATTACAATGGCGGACAACGGAGAAGACGATTGAACGCAAAAGAATATTGGCAAGGGAAAGGAAGCAAAGGTGGAGAGATGCACAGTCACCCAAAACTTCCTAACGCTTAAGAAAAGAAGACTGACAGAGACTTTTAAATAAAAGAAAAATGAGTAAGAAAGCACAAAGTGAGTGTGCTGGAGCTTCAAAGAAAAGAAAAAGTAAACAAAAACATGTCTGTGAAACATTCCCCTATGATCCAATATTGCCTTTTGACACCAATGTTTATACACATGACACCAATGTAGATATAGAAAGTTGTAGTGATATCTATGTTGAGGAAGCTCGGAATAATGTGTTTTCTTAAAACACTAACAGTAGACACTCATTGTGGATTACTCAATGTTGTTTCTCAGTTTTGTGGAGCTTATCGTTTTCTCAAGGAAAGACCAACTGACGGCGACTTCATTAGTTGCTGTCAGAAAGGAAAGTTAAGACTTCAACAAAGACACACATTTTTAAGTGGGCGTGACCAGAAATGGTGATTTGCGCTGCTTGAGAGCAGAGTAAGGTGGATGGAGTGGTACAACAAAGGAACCTTACAGAAAATAAAAAAATACATTACAACCCTCCACTACGGAAAAAAAATAAAATTACACACCTTAAAAGGAAATACATATAGAATACATACAATACAATACAATACAAATAAAATACAATACCCCCTATCTAACATATAATCAATACTATCTATCTAAATTACATCCCCAAATCAATCTAATATACAATAAATCCTATCTATCTAAAATACATACCCCTAACATACAATAAACCCTAACTATCTAAAATACATACCTCTAACATACTGTACAATAAATCCTAACTATCTAAAATACATACCCCTAACATACAATAAATCCCAACTATCTAAAATACATACCCCTAACATACAATAAATCCTATCTAAAATGCATACCCCTATCTAACATACAATAAATGCTATCTACATATACAAACCCTAATTCTAAGGTAAAATAATATAATTAAGGCCACTTACCTTTGCAGATGTCCCTTCACATAAGCAACCTAGGAAAAAAGAAAAAAAAATAGTACAACACATTTACAGAAAATAAATAAACATTCTAAATATTCTAAATATTCTACTCACCTTTCCAGCATGTCCCCGTCCTTCTTCTTTTCTTCTTCTCCGGTGCGGCCCCTGTTAAAAAAAACATTACATTACTACAACATACATAAACATAAAAAATAAAAAAAACTAACGGAGATCCGCACTAGTGGACCTATCTGACGCTAATGAGCCTCCAAGAGCCATTTCCGGAAGAAAATAGGCAATAGTGCCTTCTGATTGGCTGAAAACACTGTCTATCAAATTCAGACAATCAGAAGGTGCCAATGTGTGAGCCAATGAGAAAGGGATACATCCCAAAATGCCACTCTGATTGGATAATGCACCTGTCAATCTTTATTTAAACCAATCACAAGGCGCAGATGCCTTCAGCCAATTACAATGGGATACACCGCCACAGGGTGATTGGCTGGAGGCATCTGCACATTCTGATTGATTGCAGTGACAGTAGCCAATTACAATGGGATACACCCCCACGTAGTGATTGGCTGTTGTCCATGTCAATCAGTATTACAGCCAATAAGAAGGCGCAGAGTCTTCAGCCAATCACCTTGTGGGGGTGTATCCCATTGTGATTGGCTGATGGCAATAAAGCCTTTTCCGGAAGAAAATACGCAATGGCACCTTCTGATTGGCTGAAAACACTGTTTATCAAATTCAGACAATCAGAAGGTGCCAATGTGTGAGCCAATCAGAAAGGGATACACCCCAAAATGCCACTCTGATTGGATAATGCACCTGTCAATCTTTATTTAAACCAATCACAAGGTGCAGATGCCTTCAGCCAATTACAATGGGATACACCGCCACATAGTAATTGGCTGTTATCAATGTTAATCAGTATTACAGCCAATGAGAAGGCTCAGAGTATTCAGCCAATCACCCTGTGGGGGTGTATCCCATTGTGATTGGCTGATGGCAATTAAGCCTTCTGATTGGTTTAAATGAAGATTGACAGGTGCATTATCCAATCAGAGTAGGATTTTGGGGTGTGTCCCTTTCTGATTGGCTCACACATTGGCACCTTCTGATTGGCTGAATTTCATAGACAGCGTTTTTAGGCAATCAGAAGTCATCACTGACAATTTTCTTCTGGAAAACTCTGTAGGAGGCTCATTAACATCAGGGAGGTCCGCGATTCATGCTGCTTGAGAGCAGAGTAAGGTGGATGGAGTGGTACAGTGAAGGAACCTTACAGAAAATAAAAAAATACATTACAACCCCCCACTACAGAAAAAAAAAATTACACACCTGAAAAGGAAATACATATAGAATACATACAATATAATACAATACAAATAAAATACAATACCCCCTTATCTAACATACAATCAATACTATTTATCTAAAATAGGGGTCTGGGTCACTCTTTTGAGTGGGACCAGACTGATATACTACAGGATATTTCTCCCTGTGAATTGAACAAGTGAGCTAAAAGAGGTTGCTCTCAGAGTGGATTATCATGGCTATAGAACTAACCTATTAGGGCTGGTTCGTTCTCCGATGAGCACCTCCGACTTTGTTGTTTTGTTTGTTTGTTTTTGAGCGCAGATTGTTCCAGGACGGTGCAGAAGAGGAGGAGGCCGAGGACATCGCGGGGAGGTAAGTACAATGTATATTATGTTTATTTTATTTTTTTATGTTTATGTATGTTGTAGTAATGTAATGTGTTTTTTTTTAATAGTGGCTGCGCCGGAGAAGAAAAGAAGAAGGACGGGGACATGCTGGAAAGGTGAATAGAATATTTAGAATGTTTAGAATGTTTATTTATTTTCTGTAAATGTGTTGTACTATTTTTTTTTCTTTTCCCCTAGGTTGCTGATCTGAAGGGACATCTGCAAAGGTAAATGGTCTTAATTATTTTATTTTAGCTTAGAATTAGGGTTTGTATATGTATATAGCATTTATTGTATGTTACATAGGGGTATGTATTTTAGATAGTTAGGATTTATTGTATGTTAGGGGTATGTATTTTAGATAGTTAGGATTTATTGTAAATTATATAGTATTTATTGTATGTTGGATAGGGTTATGTATTTTAGATCGGATTTATTGTATATTATATAGTATTGTATGTTAGATAGGGGTATGTATTTTAGAGAGTTAGGATTTATTGTATATTAGATAGATTGGGGGATGTATTTTAGATAGTTAGGATGTATTGTATATTAGATATATTGGGGATGTATTTTAGATAGATAGTATAGATTGCATGTTAGATAGGGGTTATTGTATTCTATTTTATTTGTATTGTATTGTATTGTATGTATTCTATATGTAATTTCTTTTCAGGATGTGTAATTTTTTTCTGCAGGGGGGGTTGTAATGTATTTTTTTATTTTCTGTAATGTCCCTTTTTTATTTTTGGTGACTTAGGTTTTTTTATTTTCTGTAATGTAGATTTTTTTTTTTATGTGAGTAAGGTTTTATTATTTTATGTAATGTAGATTTCGTATTTTTTGTGAGTTAAGTTTTATTATTTTCTGTAATGTAGATTTTTTATTTTTTGTGACTTAGGTTTTTTTATTTTCTGTAATTAGAGTGGTGGGGGGTTGATTAGGGGGTCGGTAGTTTAGGTAGGTAGTGTGGGTGTTAATAGGTTAGTGTAGAGGGGTGATTTAATGGTTTATTGGGGTGGGTTTAGTGCGGTGTAGTGTTTGTACTTAGTGTCATGAGGGTACTGGAGAACCCATTAAATTCTTATGTTCTTATTGTAAAAAAAAGGATTAAAGTCTTTTTATTTGGCATTGATGACGGTTATTGATTAATTAACGTATAATAATATATTAATTAAATAAAAAAATGTAAATTACCTTTAGGGTGTAGTCTCCCTAAGGGTAATAGGGGACTCCAGACATGGACCCCTTGCTCACTGTGCTTTACGGAGTTCAGCTGCACCTCACTGATGAGGCGCATAAAGGCCGAAATGCGTCTAGGGTTTGCTGTTTCTCCTGTTCAGGGTAGAATTGCCTGGTATTTCGGGACTGGATAACTCTTTTGAGTAAGACCAGACTGATATACTACAGGATATTTCTCCCTGTGAAGGGCACAAGTGAGCTAAAAGAGGTTGCTCTCAGAGTGGCTTATCCTGGCTATAGAACTAACCTATTAAAGTTGGTTCGTTCTCTGATGAGCACCTCTGACTTCGTTGTTTTGTATATGCAAATTACCTTTAGGGTTTAGTCTCCCTAAGGGTAATAGGGGACTCCAGACGTGGACCCCTTGCTCACTGTGCTTTACGGAGTTCAGCTGCACCTCACTGACGAGGCCCATAAAGCCAAAACGCGTCTGCGGTTTGCTGTTTCTCCTGTTCAGGGTAAAATTATCTGGTATTTCGGGGCTGGGTAACTCTTTTGAGTGGGACCAGACTGATATACTACAGGATATTTCTCCCTGTGAAGGGCACACGTGAGCTAAAAGAGGTTCCTCTCAGAGTGGCTTATCATGGCTACAGAACTAACCTCTTAAGGTTGGTTCGTTCTTTGATGAGCACCTCTGACTTTGTTGTTTTGTATATGCAAATTACCTTTAGTGTTTAGTCTCCCTAAGGGTAATAGGGGACTCCAGACGTGGACCCCTTGCTCACTGTGCTTTAGGGACTTCAGCTGCACCTCACTGACGAGGCCCATAAAGGCCGAAACGCGTCTGGGGTTTGCTGTTTCTCCTGTTCAGGGTAGAATTTCCTGGTATTTCGGGGCTGGGTCACTTTTTTGAGTGGGACCAAACTGATATACTACAGGATATTTCTCCCTGTGAAGGGCACAAGTGAGCTAAAAGAGGTTGCTCTCAGAGTGGCTTATCATGGCTAAAGAACTAATCTATTAAAGTTGGTTTGTTCTCTGATGAGCACCTCTGACTTTGTGGTTTTGTATATGCAAATTACCTTTAGGGTTTAGTCTCCCTAAGGGTAATAGGGGACTCCAGACGTGGACCCCTTGCTCACTGTGCTTTAGGGACTTCAGCTGCACCTCACTGACGAGGCCCATAAAGGCCAAAACGTGTCTGGGGTTTGCTGTTTCTCCTGTTCAGGGTAGAATTGCCTGGTATTTCGGGGCTGGGTCACTCTTTTGAGTGGGACAAGACTAATATACTACAGGATATTTCTCCCTTTGAAGGGCACAAGTGAGCTAAAAGAGGTTGCTCTCAGAGTGGCTTATCATGGCTATAGAACTAACCTCTTAAGGTTGGTTCGTTCTTTGATGAGCACCTCTGACTTTGTTGTTTTGTATATGCAAATTACCTTTAGTGTTTAGTCTCCCTAAGGGTAATAGGGGACTCCAGACGTGGACCCCTTGCTCACTGTGCTTTCGGGACTTCAGCTGCACCTCACTGACGAGGCCCATAAAGGCCGAAACGCGTCTGGGGTTTGCTGTTTCTCCTGTTCAGGGTTGAATTTCCTGGTATTTCGGGGCTGGGTCACTTTTTTGAGTGGGACCAAACTGATATACTACAGGATATTTCTCCCTGTGAAGGGCACAAGTGAGCTAAAAGAGGTTGCTCTCAGAGTTGCTTATCATGGCTATAGAACTAACTTATTAAGGTTGGTTCGTTCTCTGATGAGCACCTCTGACTTTGTTGTTTTGTATATGCAAATTACCTTTAGGGTTTAGTCTCCCTAAGGTTAATAGGGGACTCCAGACGTGGACCCCTTGCTCACTGTGCTTTAGGGACTTCAGCTGCACCTCACTGACGAGGCCCATAAAGGCCAAAACGTGTCTGGGGTTTGCTGTTTCTCCTGTTCAGGGTAGAATTGCCTGGTATTTCGGGGCTGGGTCACTCTTTTGAGTGGGACAAGACTAATATACTACAGGATATTTCTCCCTGTGAAGGGCACAAGTGAGCTAAAAGAGGTTGCTCTCAGAGTGGCTTATCATGGCTATAGAACTAACCTCTTAAGGTTGGTTCGTTCTTTGATGAGCACCTCTGACTTTGTTGTTTTGTATATGCAAATTACCTTTAGTGTTTAGTCTCCCTAAGGGTAATAGGGGACTCCAGACGTGGACCCCTTGCTCACTGTGCTTTAGGGACTTCAGCTGCACCTCACTGACGAGGCCCATAAAGGCCGAAACGTGTCTGGGGTTTGCTGTTTCTCCTGTTCAGGGTAGAATTGCCTGGTATTTCGGGGCTGGGTCACTCTTTTGAGTGGGACCAGACTGATATACTACAGGATACTTCTCCCTGTGAAGGGCACAAGTGAGCTAAAAGAGGTTGCTCTCAGAGTTGCTTATCATGGCTATAGAACTAACCTATTAAGGTTGGTTCGTTCTCTGATGAGCACCTCTGACTTTGTTGTTTTGTATATGCAAATTACCTTTAGTGTTTAGTCTCCCTAAGGGTAATAGGGGACTACAGACGTGGACACCTTGCTCACTGTGCTTTAGGGAGTTCAGCTGCACCTCACTGACGAGGCCCATAAAGGCCGAAACGCGTCTGCGGTTTGCTGTTTCTCCTGTACTGGTTAGAATTGCCTGGTATTTTGGGGCTGGGTCACTCTTTTGAGTGGGACAAGACTAATATACTACAGGATATTTCTCTCTTTAAAGGGCACAAGTGAGCTAAAAGAGGTTGCTCTCAGAGTTGCTTATCATGGCTATAGAACTAACCTATTAAGGTTGGTTCGTTCTCTGATGAGCACCTCTGACTTTGTTGTTTTGTATTAATTAAATAATAATTAGTAATCATTACAACAAAATGGTTTTATTTAACAATACATTGATGAGTGTGCTTTTATGTTTTGCATCTATGCCAATATATCTGTGTTGCTGCTGATTGCCTGATACGGATGAAGCAAAATATTACAAATGATTTCAATCTTATTTGACAGTTTCAGCGTCGCTGCAGCTGACTCAACACAGAGAGTGATGTTTGCAGCCTTTGAACAGCATAAAGATCACCTTGACAGGTATATCCTTTAATTATGTACTTAGGGAACAAAAAAAGGCTTATTTTTTTTAATATTGATAACAGTTATTGATTTATTAACATATAATAATATTTTAATTAATCAATAATTAGTCATCATTAAAACAAAAACATTGAGGCTGCAATAAAAGTAATAACAATTTTTAACATGCACTTATATATCTGCCTTACTGCTCATTCATGTTCATTGCTTTTGATTAACTATTAATTAATAATTAGAGATGTCGCGAATAGTTCGCGGCGAACAGCGAACATATGCGAGATTCGACCCGCCCCCAATACTTTATCATTGAGCAAACTTTGACCCTGCATGTCACAGTCAGCAGACACATTCCAGCCAATCAGCAGCATACACTCCCTTCCACACCCTTCAACCTCATGGACAGCAGCCATTTTGGAATCAGAACTAACTTGCAGTCTTACTGAGAGGAGGTAGAGTGTAGGTGATACTGCATCAATAGGGAAAACCATAGCTAGGCAAGTTTATTCAGTGTCCAGTGCAGTGCTGAAGAATTCATCAGATCTCTGCTGTAAACACAGCACCCCAAAAAGCCCTTTTTAGGGCTATAACATCATTTTTTTTCCATTTTTTTTCTGTGTAATCTAACTTCATTTGCCTGTCTCCCTGCTAGCCCCTGCTTGTAAGTGTGTGTGTCAGGCTCACAGCTTATACTGTGTGTGCACAACGCATACAATATAATATTGTTTACTAGTTGTCTACTTTTAAAAAAAACAAACTTTTTTTTTCTTAAATCTAAGTGCATTGGCCTGACCGTCAATCAAAGTTCATTTGCTTGACCGCTACCCATAGTGTGTGTCCTGCTTACAAGTACTGTGCCAAGTTCAACCAATCCAGTCTAGTTGGGGTACCAACAGTCCACATTTAAAAAACCCAAACTTTTTTTTTCTTAAATCTAAGTGCATTGGCCTGACCGTCAATCAAAGTTCATTTGCTTGACCGCTACCCATAGTGTGTGTCCTGCTTTCAAGTACTGTGCCAAGTTCAACCAATCCAGTCTAGTTGGGGTACCAACAGTCCACATTTAAAAAACCCAAACTTTTATTTTCTTAAATCTAAGTGCATTTGCATAACCGTCAATCAAAGTTCATTTGCTTGACCGCTACCCATAGTGTGTGTCCTGCTTTCAAGTACTGTGCAAGAGAGCATGTTGTGTGCATGCTTGAGCTCCAAACAAAAGGCTTTTTAGGGTCTTAGTCCCTCAAATACAAGTTTTATTTTAACACCTTTCTGTTTATAAGCACTTTGTGCACGGTGTTGTTCATTTTTGGGAGTTTTTGTGGTATTTTTCTTAGTTTAATTTAAGTTTTAGTTTTCTGGGAGTCAGGCTCAAGTCTCTATCCCAGGAGAGTGAGCTGTCTCCTGGATACTTTGCCACACCCCTCCCTTAGCACTTTCACTCCTGGAGTTTTTTTACTTTGACTTTTTTTTTTTTCTTTTAAAAAGTTTATTAGGTTTTGTTGAAGTTTTTGTTTGTTTGGTGTTGGGTTTTATGTTTTGGGGGGAGAGAAGACAAGTAACATCTTTGTAGGCAGTGGGGGAGTTGAAGTTTTGTTTAAAAGGCTTTTTTTAACATCTGACACAGAGACACAGAGGGGTTAAAAAGCCTCTGTGTTCTCTGTGTTGTTGCAATTAGCAACAGATTGCAACAGGTCATTAACCCTTCCACTGCCAAACATCATCTCTCTCTCTCCCTTAGTTTTGTCTCCCTTAGTTTTGTCTTTTTGTTTCTTTTTCACACTTTGTTATTTTAAAAAAAAGAAAACAGTAAAAAATCATAAAACAAAAAATAAAAATAAATAAAACAAATAATCTAAAAAAAAGGGTCTAAACATGAGGGATAAGACCACTAAGAAGCCTCAGGGGTCAAAAGGGGGATTAATGGCCCCTGAAAATCCTAGCTGCAGCACTGCACAGCATAGGCCCCCGGCAGATAAGGCAGCCCCAGCTCCTGGTGGTTCTGCCAGCAGACCTACCCCTGTGGCTAATACCTGGTCACAGGTGGTTTCTGCTGGCCCCAGTAATACCACCGCTGGGGCTGAGGGGTAGATCACCAGGAAGCATGGGGTTAAATGTCAGATGTCTGGGGTCTACAGCATTGATATCTATCTGCGTGCTGCAGCTAATGTCATCAGCCCCTCTGTTATAGTAGCAGCCAGCAAAATGTACGGGAAAGCAGTTTTCTTTACCCGTACGCTTGCTGCTTCTCACATACTTATACAGAGAGGCATCACAGTGGGGGGATTATATGTCCCAATAGAACCCCTGGAAGGGTTGGGCACAAAAGTAACACTCTCTAATGTGCCCCCCTTCCTACCAGACTCCCTCCTGCGGCCCCACCTGCTAACCCTAGGGGAAGTAAAAACACAATTTATTAAAATTCCCCTGGGGTGCAGAGAGAGAGCACTTCGTCATGTGCTCTCTTTCAAGAGGCAGGTACAAATGTGCCTGCCTCAGGGCGCAGAAAACATAGAGGGGTCTTTTGGGGTTCCATTTGAGGGGGTGCTGTACAGGATTTTTTACAGCACTATGGAGGTGCAGTGCTATCATTGCAAGGGGTTGGGGCATACACGTAGGAATTGTCCTAATGTAAAGCATCATGCCCCAGCCCCAGCAAATGGCACCTCCGTCAGTACAGCACCCATCCCCGCTGAGCCCATAACAGCGGGGACCTCAAGGGTCATAGCCCCCCCACAGAGCTCAGGCAAGGAGGCCGTTCCTCAAGCCACCACCACGGCCTCCAAACCCCCTTCTTCCCCAAAAAAGCCATCTGTGTCTGTGGTCTCTAGCAAGACTGCAGAAACGGGGAAAAAGGGGAAGAATGTCACCGGTCCTCCCAGTGTCACAGCTGCATCTCCCAAGTCCCAATCTGCCCCCACCATAATTACATCAGTTAGTGTGGGGGCACAGTGTAAGCAGAAGGATAATAAGCCCTCTGCAGGGGAGGCAGCTAGTGGCAGCTCCTCTTCCAGGAGTGACGTCCCCAGGAAGAGGAAGCATAAAACCAACAGGGAGGTTGCTGATAAGTGGGAAGTGCTCTATAGTGGAGCACCTCCCTCTAAAAGCAAGAAGAGGAACAAAACATCTCCTCCTCATCCGGTGACATTGTCTGGCCCGGTTATTAAGCTCAGCCAGCCAGTGCCAGACCACACATCTCTCTCTCCAGACCCTATAGGGGTTAATGTGGAAAAGGGTCTGGAGGAAAAGCAGGGGCAAGAGGGTCTCCCAAGTGAGGCAGGGGTAGACAAGAAAGATCAGGTTCTGCCTCTGGCCTTTGAGGGGGGTCCCAACAAAGCCCCTGCTGAATGGGTAGTCAGTGTCCCTGAGGTGCTGAGCTTCAAGGGCACCAGTCAGTCTCCTCCTCCAGTGTCACTCTCTAGTGACATACCTCGGGCTTTGTTAGAGCCCCAGGCCGAGTCACTACTGGAGGGGGGGAATATAGGCATGACCCCCATTCAGGACCCCATGGATTTGTCTGTCAGGGGGGATGTGGCACAAGGGGAAGTGGAAATGGGGGAGGGTGATAAAACAGGTTTTCCTGTTAACATCATGGGAGAGCCTGTCTACCCTCCTCAGCCGTCCACTGACCCTAACATCGGTGCCATGCAAGCTGAGCAAGCAGCGGTGGAACTGGCAGAGGAGGCATATAAAGCCTCCAAGGCTTCCATTAAGGAAGCCATGCCAGCCACTGCTGTCCAGCCAGCTACCCCTGAATGCACTCCTGAAGCTACAGGGGTGCAGCATCAATCCAAGGGTCCATTATTTACCTTGAAGGGTGCTAAAGGGACTCCTTCTGTATCATCTAAGAGGGGGTCCCTGAGAATAAAGCTGAGGAAACTGACTCCAGCTGGGGAGGATGGAGTAAAAGCCCTCAGCCAAGAGGAGCCCAGGGGTGACCCACTAGAAGGAACATCAGATTCTGGGTGGGTTATCCCTGTCAAGGAAATAGATCTATTCCTTGAGAACACCCTTCATGGACAAAAGAAAAGGAAGGTGCGGCTGGCCTTGGAGAGGTGGAAGAATATGTTGTTTATTCTCCACTCTCTCCAGCAATATCTAGTGGTCAGCACTAGGGCCAAGAATTCTGGGACTGCGGAGCATCTCCGCGTCCGGAAATTCTATAAAATGTGCGTGTCCTATCAGCAGTCTCAAGGGTCTGAGGAACGCACAATTCCTGACACGCAGTAATGGCTTTGCACATCAGCACGCTAAATACCAATGGCTGTCAAGACAGTTTCCGCAGGTTCCAGGTACTCTCCTATTTATATCAGGGAGGGTACTCTGTGAGCTTCCTGCAGGAAACTCACACCACTCCAGAGGCTGAGGCCTCGTGGCAACTGGAGTGGAGAGGCAGGGTCTTCTTCAGCCACTTCACATCGGCGTCATGTGGAGTGGTGACCCTGTTCTCAGAGTCTTTTCAGCCAGAGCTGCTGCTTGTGAAAGCTGTTATCCCAGGCCGTCTAATCCACCTCCGGGTCCGAGAGCAGGGTAGCATCATTAACCTAGTTAATATATATGCCCCTGCTGGAGGGCCCGAGAGAGTGAGGTTCCTCGCCAGACTGTCCCAGTTTTTGGAGACGGTTGACGCAGATGAGTGTTTGGTACTCGGGGGTGATTTCAATTGCACCCTCGACGCTCAAGACCGGAATAGTGCAGAGCCGTATCCGCCTTCTGCGTCAGTGCTGCGGGAGATCATCGCCCGCTTCTCCCTGGAGGACATCTGGCGAGAGCAGAACCCAGGGGCATCAGACGGTTTCACCTACGTCAGGGTGAGAGCCGGTCTGGTGTCCCACTCCCGGATCGACAGACTATATATATCTAGTCACTATATGTCACGAGTCGGTTCTTGTGCCATTAGGCTGGCTCCGTTCACAGACCACAACTGTGTGTCTGTGACGGTGGCGCTAACTCCAACAGCGCCACGAGCCGCCTATTGGGACTTCAACAATGCTTTGTTGAAGGACCAGGGGCTCGTGACATTGATCCGGGAGTTTTGGACGGACTGGAGGGGTTGCAAGGGGGACTTTGCCACGTTAAAACTGTGGTGGGACGTGGGCAAGGTACATTTGCGACTTCTGTGTCAGGAATATACCAAGGGTGCGAGTGGGCAGCGCGAAGCTGAGTTGGAGTCACTCCGGGGGGAGGTACTCCATCTGGAGCAGAGGCTGTTCACTTGTAGGGACCAATCCCTGCAGAGCGAGTATGTAGAGAGGAAGGGTGTCCTCTGTTACCTGGAATGACACCAGGCCAAGGGGGCATACGTGCGCAGCCGCTTAGGTTTTCTCAAAGATCTAGACCGCGGCTCGCGCCTCTTCTACTCACTGGAGAAAAAGGGGGGTAACAGTAGGCACATCACCTGTCTTCTAGATGAAGACGGTGCCCCCCTTACAGATCCGGAGAGTATCCGGGATAGAGCCCGGAACTTTTATAAAGATCTTTACTCTCCGGATCCCATTTCTCCAGACGCCTGCAGGGTGCTATGGGAGGGGCTCCCCACAGTCAGTGAGGGTGTAAGAGAGCGGCTTGATATACCACTATCTTTTTAAGAGCTCTCTGAAGCCCTCCGTGCCATGTCCTGTGAGAAGTCTCCAGGACTGGACGGACTGACTGTAGAGTTTTTCCAATTTTTCTGGGAGACTCTGGGACCTGATTTCCATCTGGTCCTTGGGGAAGCCCTGGAGACCGGGGAGATGCCCCTGTCTTGTCGCAGGGCAGTACTTGCCCTGCTGCCCAAAAAGGGGGATCTCCGGCTTATTAAGAACTGGCGACCGGTCTCTCTGCTCAGCACGGACTACAAGATTGTAGCTAAAGCCATCTCGCTTAGACTTGGGTCTGTGCTGGCAGAATTGGTTCACCCTGACCAGTCCTATGCGATCCCGGGCCGGACTATCTTTGATAGTATCTTTCTGGTCCGGGATCTATTGCATTATTCTCGCAGGACTGGTCTGTCACTCGCCTTTCTCTCTTTAGATCAAGAGAAGGGGTTTGACAGGGTGGACCATGGTTACCTCATAGCCACTCCGCAAGCGTACGGCTTTGGCCCACAGTTTGTGGGCTTTATAAGTACGCTGTACGCCTCTGCAGAGTGTTTACTTAAAATCAATTGGTCCCTAACAGCACCTTTGGTATTTGGAAGAGGGGTGCGTCAAGGATGTCCCTTGTCTGGACAGTTATATGCACTGGCCATGGAGCCTACTGAGGAAAAGGCTCACAGGGCTGGTGCTATAAGATCCAGACATGCGGATTGTCCTTTCAGCTTATGCTGACGATGTGCTCCTCGTGGCCCAGGATCCAGTTGATCTTGAGCTGGCAAAACAGTGCCAGGAGGTATATTCAGCTGCCTCCTCCGCTCAGATCAACTGGTCCAAATGCACAGGCCTTTTAGAGGGTAATTTACAGGTAGACTCTTTACCTCCCACGTTTCGTGACATCACGTGGGAGGCAGATGTCATTAAATATCTGGGGGTCTACCTGTCCGCTGCGGACGCTTCCGTCCCAGACAACTGGAGGGAGTTAGAGGGCAGTGTCCTCTCTCGTCTGGGACGATGGAGGGGTCTAGCAAAAATGCTTTCCCTTAGGGGGCGGACTCTAGTGGTGAATCAGCTGGTGGCTTCTCAGATCTGGCACCGGCTGATTTGTCTGAGTCCGACCCCCGAGTTTGTCACCAATATCCAGAGGAATTTGTTAGATTTCCTCTGGATGGGAAGGCATTGGGTCTCTGCAGGGGTGGCAAGTCTGCCTTTGGTGGAGGGTGGACAGGGAGTCGTTTGTGTGTGCTCCCAGTTGTCCACCTTCTGCCTTCAGTACCTGCAGAGATACCTATATGCAGATCCCTCTCCGCAGTGGTGCGCACTGGCATCCAGCTTTTATCGCCAGTTGCGCAACCTGGGGTATGACCGGCAATTATTTCTGATCAGGCCCGATGGGTTTGGGAGAGACCTCTCTGTATTGCCGGCATACTACCAGGAAACCCTCAAGGCCTGGAGCATGGTCTCCGTGACCAGGCAGGGCGTGCCTTTGGGGGATGAAATATTCACGGAGCCCCTGCTATTTAATGCAGCAGTGGGGGCTCCAATGTTACAGTCCCCCAGTATCATCCGCCGCCTTAGTCATGCACGGATGACCCGAGTCGGGGATCTCCTGGAATACGGGCGTTCTGATTGGGTGTCACCCCAGGAGCTTGCGCTCCGTTTGGGATATGTGACGCCCAAAGTCTCAGGGCGCTTGCTCCAGGAGATTAGAGATGCCATCTCCCCCGACTCGCGCACCTTCCTTCGCGGGGCTTTGCAGGCCGGAGTGCCACATGCACCTTTCAACACCCCTTCTCCGGCTGTTTGCATTGGACACAAGCCCCGTGTTTCCCCTCAGGCTCCTCCTGTCCCCAACCTCTCGAGGTTGAGGGACATACCCTCGGCATGCTTTCACGGCATGCCGAGGAAGAGCTTATATTCTCTCGTGCTCCATACAGTGCACTTCCTTGCCCTCGTGACCCGTCCCGATACCATCTGGAGGCGGGTCCTACCAGCTGACGAGGGCAAGAGGCCCCAGTGGAGGGAACTTTATTCTGATTTAGTTCCATGACCCACCGGGGACTTGAGTTGGAGAGTGCTCCATGGTGCACTGAGCACGGGAGAGTACTTAGCTAAATTCACGGACTCTCCCTCCACTTGTCCATTCTGTGGCAAGGAAGAGTCCATGTATCATGTTTATTTTAGTTGCGCCAGACTGCAGCCCCTCTTGTCACTCTTGAGGGGCCTCCTCCTGCAGTTCTGGCTGCATTTCTCCCCTCACATTTTTATTTTTGGGCGCCCAGTGTCCCGGGGCAATAAGGCCAGGGACCTCCTCGTCAACCTGCTCCTGGCATTAGCCAAGTTGGCTATATATAAGTCCAGGAAGCAGTGTTTGATAGGGGGGGTTCCCTTGTCACCTGAGGCCATGTTCCTGGTGCTGGTGCGCTCCCGTATCCGGGCAGAGTACCACCTGGCTTTGTCTACTGGGGGAATGGATGAGTTTGTCTCCCAGTGGGCTGTAGATGGTGTGCTCTGCTCGGTATCCCCCCATCCGGTTTCTTTTTCTTTCAACCTCCTAATATGATTTTTATTTAGTTTACAGAAAATGTTTTCTCATAATTTTAAAATACACTGTGCCAAGTTCAACCAATCCAGTCTAGTTGGGGTACCAACAGTCCACATTTTAAAAAAAATTACAGGCAGAGGCAGGACACCACGCAGAGGCCGTCGTGGTCGTGGTGCTGTGATTCCTTTTGGCCCTACAATAATGCCCAGTGTTCAGAGGCCAGTTACCCTGAACTTGAAAAGTTCAGAGGACGTAGTTGACTGGCTAACACAGGACACCCAATCTTCTACAGCTTCCGCTTGGAACATTGATGCACCATCCTCCTCCAGATTAGCTTCGGGCACCTCTCAAGTTACCACTCACCCGCCTGACGCCACCAACAACACTAGTACCACAGCCAATTCAATTGATCAGTCAGAAGAGTTATTTACACATCAGTTTGAAGAAATGAGTGATGCGCAACCATTATTGACAGAAAATGTCGATAACAGGGATATGTCTCAGTCAGGCAGCATTACACACATGTACGTACGATGTGATGATGATGATGTACCCGCTGCTGCTTCCTTTGTTCAGTTGTTATATACAAGTGAGGCGGGTGATGATGATGATGATGCGTCCGTGGATGTCACGTGGGTGCCTGCTAGAAGAGAAGAAGAACAGGGGGAAAGTTCAGATGGGGAGACAGAGAGGAGGAGGAGACGAGTTGGAAGTAGAGGGAGGTCATCGCAACGAGCTAGTGGCACAGTCAGACAGCATGCATCAGCACCCGGGGTCAGCCAGACAGCACGCCAATCAACGCATGCTGTTGCCACCACCAGAATGCTGTCACCGCCGAGCTCAGCAGTGTGGCATTTTTTTTGTGTGTCTGCCTCTAACAACAGCGATGCCATTTGCAACCTGTGCCAAAAGAAACTGAGTCGTGGGAAGTCCAACACCCACCTAGGTACAACTGCTTTGCGAAGGCACATGATGTCACATCACAAACGCCAATGGGATCAACACATGAGTACAAGCAGCACACAAACTCAAAGCCGCCATCCTCCTCCTGGTCCAGCATCTTCATCCACATCAACCACTGCTGTCCTCCTTGCCCCCTCTCAACTCTCCACCACTCCGTCTCTCGCCTCTTGCTGTTCCTGCTCATCTCCTCACAGTCAGGTGTCTGTCAAGGGCATGTTTGAGCATAAGAAGCCAATGCCACAAAGTCACCCCCTTGCCCGGCGTCTGACAGCTGGCTTGTCTGAACTCTTGGCCCGCCAGCTTTTACCATACAAGCTGGTGGAGTCTGAGGCATTCAAAAAGTTTTTAGAGATTGGGATACCGCAGTGGAAGGTACCCGGCCGAAATTTCTTTGCCCAAAAGGCAATCCCCAACCTGTACTCAATTGTGCAAAAGGAAGTAATGGCATCTCTGGCACACAGTGTTGGGGCAAGGGTCCATCTGACCACTGATACCTGGTCTGCAAAGCATGGTCAGGGCAGGTATATCACCTACACTGCGCATTGGGCAAACCTGCTGACGCCTGCCAAGCATGGAATGCGTGGCTCTGCAGAGGAGTTGGTGACACCGCCACGACTTGCAGGCAGGCCTGCTGCCACCTCCTCTACTCCTCCTACTCCATCCTCTTCCATAACCTCCTCAGCTGAGTCCTCTTCTGCTGCTGCGTCTTGCTCCACATCAACGGCACCCCCCAGCTCCCCAGATACTATTCCACATCCCGGATACGGCAGTGTCATGCCGTCTTGGGGTTGACTTGCCCCAAAGCAGAGAGTCACACCGGGCCAGCACTCCTGTCGGCCCTGAACGCACAGGTGGATCAATGGCTGACTCCGCACCAACTAGAGATTGGCCAAGTGGTTTGTGACAACGGAAGAAATTTGTTGGCGGCATTGAATTTGGGCAAGTTGACGCATGTGCCGTGCATGGCACATGTGTGTAATCTGATCGTACAACGCTTTGACCATAAGTATCCAGGCTTACAGGACGTCCTGAAGCAGGCCAGAAGGGTGTGTGGCCATTTCAGGCATTCCTACACGGCCATGGCGCACTTTTCAGATATCCAGCGGCGAAACAACATGCCAGTGAGGCGCTTGATTTGTGACAGCCCCACACGTTGGAATTCAACACTCCTAATGTTCGCCTGCCTGCTCCAACAAGAAAAAGCCATTAACGAGTATTTGTATGACCGGGGTGCTAGGACAGCCTCTGCGGAGCTGGGGATTTTTTTGCCACGTTACTGGACGCTCATGCTCAATGCCTGTAGGCTCATGCGTCCTTTTGAGGAGGTGACAAACCTTGTCAGTGGCACCGAAGGCACCATCAGCGATATCATACCATTTGTTTTATTCCTGGAGCGTGCCCTGCGAAGAGTGCTGGATCAGGCCGTAGATGAGCGTGACGAGGAAGTGGAAGAGTTGTGGTCACCATCACCACCAGAAACAGCCTTATCAGCATCGCTTGCTGGACCTGTGGCAACGCTGGAAGAGGATTGTGAGGAAGAGGAGTCAGAGGAGGAATGTGGCTTTTAGGGGGAGGAGGAAGACCAATCACAACAGGCATCCCAGGGTGCTCGTTGTCACCTATCTGGTACCCTTGGTGTTGTACGTGGCTGGGGGGAAGAACATATCTTCAGCGAGATCACTGAGGACGAGGAACGGGACATGACTAGCTCGGCATCCAACCTTGTGCAAATGGGGTCTTTCATGCTGTCGTGCCTGTCGCAGGACCCTCGTATAAAAAGGCTGTAGGGGAACGACCTGTACTGGGTGTGCACGCTACTAGACCCCCTGTATAAGCAGAAAGAGCCTGATTTGTTACCAAATTACCGCAAGTCAGAAAGGATGCAGCAGGTCCAAAACAAATTAACAAGTATGCTTTACACAGCATATAAGGGTGATGTCACAGCACAAGGGCACTATAACAGGGAAGAGATGAAAGTAATCCACCTCCCACGACCACACCGGCAAGGACAGGACGTTTAAAAGACGTGTTGTTGATGGAGGACATGCAGACCTTTTTCAGTCCTACGCATCGCATCAGCCCTTCGGGATCCACCCTCAGAGAACGACTTGACCGACAGGTAGCAGACTACCTCACCTTAACTGCAGATATCAACACTCTGAGGAGCGATGAACCCCTTGACTACTGGGTATGCAGGCTAGACCTGTGACCGGAGCTATCCCAATTTGCAATTGAACTTCTGGCCTGCCCCGCTTCAAGTGTCCTGTCAGAAAGGACCTTCAGTGCAGCAGGAGGTTTTGTCACCGAGAAGAGAAGTCGCCTAGGGCAAAAAAGTCTAGATTGCCTCACCTTTATAAAGATGAATAAGGGATGGATCCCGAAGGGACTGACACTGGGCGATACATTCGACTGAAAAAGGCCTGATGAGATGAGTTGCCTTTGGCTATAAATGGTCCACACGCTGCTGTATGTTATCTGTGAATGCCGGATGACTTGCGTGAATTATCCGCCACCAACTAGGGTTCAAGAAGAGGCAATGTTTTATGGCACTTTCTGCCTGGGAAACAAAGGTCAATTTTTCTGTTGCAGCGGCTGCAACAATATCTAATTTTTGAATTTCAATTTTTATGCCAGAAGGCGTACGGCATGTAATGGAAAAGAAAGCATATTGAACAGTCTTGCATAACACAACAGTTGTGCAAAAATACATATTTACAATGAAGACATTTTGTTAAAATTAGGTGGCTAGGCCTTCTTTTTTTTACCTTTTTGGGTAATACATTTTCTTTTTTTTTACTGTGATTGCAATTTTTAAGAGAAACCTAAGACATGGTAAAACAGACAATAGTAAAGTCCTATTATCTATAATCACTCCAGCAGTAACTTATTATTTACAATATCTAACCTGCTCAATCGCCCTTGGGTTACCCTAGGGCAGGCTTCAGTAGGCGACCTCTCCTTTCCTCGGATGATTTTGCCGCCGGTTGCTTCTGAAGGGTCTCCTCCAGGGCTCCCCCACTCCGGTCCTTCCCCCCGAGTCGCTTCAACCATTAACAAATGTTTTATTATATTAGGGGGGCACTAAATGGGGATGTTATCCAGGGATCCCAAATTGTCTGGAACTGGGTGATTCTATCCAAGACTACATGGTTAAATCTCTCGTTGAGCAATAAATAGTTGATTTTTTTTTATTAATTCCTGAAAGTTTTAATTTGGGGTTTTCCAACTACTAGCTATGTGTATTTTTTCTTTCAAATAATATTTTATTAGGTCAATCTTAAACATTTTAGAAGCTTGTAAGCATGTTTCTTCCCATAGTCTTATGACTGCCGAACACTCCCACCAGACATGAATAAATGTAGCCTCATTACCACTGTTCCTAAAACATGAGCTGCTCCATTTTGCATCCCATTTATTAGCTTAAAAGGAGTAATATATGTCCTGTGTAGGACCTTTATTGAAGTCTCAAGCAGACTATAATTTAAAGATCCCCTACTTAAGCCTTGCCAACTTTTATCCCATGTGCTATCTGCCAACTCGGTGCCCAAATCCCTCTCCCAGGCTTTGGTATAGTCTGGTTTGTTTGCCCATGAGTTTTCATTAAATAGTTCATACATGAGGCTAATAATACCTGGCTGAAAGGGGGAATCACTACATTTTTTGAGTAGCCAGGTGTTTCTTTGGGGGGTTCCCCTACCACTTATCGTATATATACAATGATGTATCCTGCAAAAATTATAGTGTTCAGCCAGGGGTAAATTGTATCTATCTCTCACCCACTCAAAGGTCATTATTTTGTCGTCATGCCACCATGGACCAACCCTTAGTAGGTTCTGAGATTTCCACCAACTGAGAGAGCTTTCCGGAAGATGTATCTTAAAGTGGGGATTGGGTACGATAGGGGTAAGATCTGATACCCGAGTGTCCAGTTTTTGCGTCCAGTTCATCTCCGTCCATATTTTTGATGAGTGCTTAATCAATGGGTTTTTCAAGTTTCTCAAAAAAGTATACAGGCCTGGAATCCATATTACTGTATCCCATGTATAAGGTGACATGCTTACATTTTCCATAAATACCCAGAGCGGCTGATGTGTTTTGGAGAATGCGCCAGAGGAATGAAAGCCAGCTGCGCTGCCTTGTAATACAGTTTGAGATTCGGGTCCCTACCCTCTTTTGGAAAGACTATGAGGTCGGCCTTATTCAATTAAGGGGGCATAGGTTCTCCATTTAGTATAGCGTTAAACAAAGATGTTAGGTGCAGGGGTAAGCAAGGGCTCAAATTTCTTATAGTACAGATGAGTAAAACCGTCTGGCCCTGGGGACTTGCCAAATTTAAGATCTTGGATTGTAGATTTAACTTCCTCTTGGGATATGTCTAGGTTCAAGCTGTCCAATTGAGGTACAGGTATTTTGTGGACTTCTTGCTGTAGTAGGAAGGACTCTATGTCAGATCCGCTGGAGCGGGATTGGGATGAATATATGGTCTGATCGAAGTTTTGAAATGTTTCTTGGATAGCATTGGGGCTAAAGGAGGTTTGGCCATCAGGTAGTCTAAAGATACCGTATATTATGTCCTCTCTTGGGGGGTAAAGACACTAATAATTCCTCCAATAAAATTCTGCTTTTTTTTTGTGGGCAAGGTCACTGGTTAGCCCCTTGGGTTATCTGTTAAAAAGAGTGGTGCAGAGACTGTGGGGGCTGTTAGCCTCCTTGTCCCTGTGTGGCCGTTTAGAATCCCTGCTGCTGCATGTTTCAGCTTTATTAAGGTGTAATTGTACAGCGTTTGACTCAAGTAGCTGCCTGTGCTGGGTCAGTTTGGCTTAATTGCTGGGCCCTTTTCCTGCCAAGATGGCGATTGTCAGTCCATGGGCCTCTATGTCCCCTTCACTACCTTTGTCACCGCTTTTGTGCTTATTTGGGATGGCCCCCCTTTATATCTCCGGCCCGTGGCCTTGTAAGGGTCGCCCCCTCAATCTCTGAGTGTGGATATGCAGGGATGGGGCGTTGAATTAGGCCTACCTTCTTCTCTGCTCGCTGCAAGATCAACAATACCTAATTTTTCAGGCATGTGTACATGCCTAATTTTTCTGGCCTCTGGTGCTGCACTGTGGCTTCAACAACCAAACCCAAAAAAAAGGCACATAACAGGGATTAAACTGATAGGAGTAGTACTACTTAACACACCACTCATATCTGGTGTAACAGTAGTGTACATTTAAAACCCAATTTTTTTTTTCTACTATAATAGATTGCATAGCAGTTAGTTGTCTGCAAGCGTGTGTGTCAGACCTACAGCGTCTACTCTACCAACTTCTGCAAGTGCACAGTGCCACTCATATCTGTTGTCACAGTAGCTTGGACGCATAGTACCGATCTGTCAAAACCTGTAATGATGAATGAGGTCTATAGTAGTCTGGTTCTCTTATCCTCTACAGGTTGAGACCTAATGTTTGGGTGACTCCAGACCAACACATGAGTACAAGCAGCACACAAACTCAAAGCCGCCATCCTCCTCCTGGTGCAGCATCATAAGCCACATCAACCGCTGCTGTCCTCCTTGCCCCCTCTCAACCATCCGCCACTCCGTCTCTCGCCTTGAGCAGTTCCTGCTCATCTGCCCATAGTCAGGTGCCTGTAAAGGACATGTTTGAGCGTAAGAAGCTAATGTCACAAAGTGCCCAAAAATTGAAGTGATACGACCAAGAAAGCATCTTTTTCCATCTCCCGGTTCTAAAAATCCAGGCCTTATACACGCCCCCTGATAGGTGACGTAACAAGTATTAAACTGATAAGAGTAGTACTTACAAACACGTCACTCCTATCTGGTGGCACCTTTGACTGCACGTGCCGTGCCCCAAAATTGAAGTGATGCAGAGAGAGGCAATGCAGTGAGAGGAGTCTGAAGAAGAGGAGTCAGAGGAGGAAGGTGGCTTTGAGGAGGTGGAAGACCAAACACAGCAGGCGTCCCAGGGGGCTTGTTGTCACCTTTCGGGGACCCTTGGTGTTGTACGTGGCTGGGTGGAGGAAGAGACCTTCAATGACATCAGTGAGGACAAGGAACGGGACATGGCTAGCTTGGTATCCAACCTTGTGCAAATGGGGAGTTTGCGGTTGTGCAAATGGGAAGTTTGCGGTTGTGCAAATGGACTGTTTGTGGTTGTTTGCGGTGCGTTAAACGGGGAGTTTGGTCTGTCACTGTTTTTACGTTAGCTACATTTAAAATGTTATAATGATTGACATAGTGACATAGTGACATCAGGCAAATCAAATATATTGATGATTATGCATTTATGTTTTACATCTATGCAAATTAAACATCATAGTTTCATTCAATCACAAATTAATGGAATACATTGATTACAAATTATTTTCATGTTATTTCACAGATTACTCATCTCTGCACCTGACTGAAGACAGAGAGTGAATTCTCAAGGATTTTCACGCAAACAGCAATTTCACAGGTTTATGATTTCATCATGCCCTTATGGTTTTGTATTGATGAAACTTAATGATTCATTAATTAACCTATATTTATTTAGGGTTTCATTCAATTGCAATTTGTAAAATTGAATAGGGCTCTATGTAACTACATAGCATATTATTTTTACATAACATTTTAGTTAATGAACATCTATCCAAAACTAAGGTTTTAAAATATATATATGCTATGTGCTCATATAGTGCCCTATTGCTTTGAACAACTTGCAAAAGAATAAGGTCTTTAGGTTTAAATTTTTCATTACAATAACAACAAAAAAAGCATATATATATATATATATATATATATATATATATATATATATATATATATATATATATTGTAACGGAGCTGGAACATGCAGTCCAATATCTCCGCTGGTATACGGTAAAATACCCAAGAGGCACTACAGTTTCACCATCCCCGACCTCCCATATTGGACGACACACAATTTGGGAGTCAAATGAATACTGCCTTTATTTACCTTTACAGAAATATATATACATCTCTTTGGCCACAGGTAATACACATGCCCATATTTGGCCGCACAATACACATAAAGAGAACAATAGGTGGGTCACACCTCCCTTGCAACTTTGATACAATCAGACATTGATTCAATTACACTTCTTTGTTCTTATCTGAGAATGAAAACACTGTTTACAATAGACTTCCTTTATCTTATGCGGAGTCGCTGTAACAGGATTATCTCCCATGCCAAGTAGCTGCAAATGTCTGGGACAATATTCTGCAGAGCATCAACCAACATACATATAGTAGGATCATATTTTAACCATAATAATCATAAAACAGGGTAAAACGCTACACACCTCCCCCGTGACCATAAGCCGGCATACACGGTCTGATCCCAACGGATCGGCCTGGGGATGTCTGGACAAAAGTATTTGTTGGTCAATTCTCTAGTTTGACAACCCATCAGCATTACTGCAATTCACATTTACTCACATTTCCCATATCCCCAGATAGCTGGGATCTGAGCGCACAAAACTACCGAATAGAGCTCAGATCCTATTCACACAGTTCAATTGCGGTGTAGCTACAGTCTTTCCCATAGTCTTTCATTATATGAATGGGCTTCATGGCACAGTTATCTGTGGTATCACCGCTCCCACAGGGCAAGTACAGAATGACCCCCCTGTTTTTAAAGCGCCAGAATGAGTGACATACACTCTAGTATGGCCCGAACACTGGTTCCAAAGGGCAATATGTACCAGGGCAATAGTCGCAGGGCAGGAGGCTGGCAAACAGTCCTCTCCAAGCCAAAGTGGCGAAGGGCACTTCGTCACACATCTCCCCTTTGGGGGGAAGTCTAAACAGGCACCTGGATATTTCGCTGGGGTGATGGTGCAACACGCTGAGGGGACTTGAGGGGCAGAGGCCAGCGGCACTCTGCCCTGATGCCAGCTCTTCTGCTGGTATAACCTGCAGGACCTCCTGCTCTGTACAAGGGACAAAGGGAGGACAGAGGCCGACTGCACTCTGCCCCACTGTCAGCTCTTCTGCTGGGGTACCTGGGACATATTCCGGCTCAGTAGCCAGGGAAACGTGGGGGTCAGTGGGGGTTAACATTTCCTCTGTTAACCCTGGGGCCACATTAGAAGTTAGCTGGGGAGGGAAATTTGTACTTACCCCCTCCTCCGGTTGTCCCAGTGAGGGTAGTTGGGGATCTGGACAGGCTGCAGGCGCAGAGACCACGGTCCCATCTGCGCCGTCTGGGAGATTGGTGTCTCCCCTGGTTAGGGTAAACTGTCGCTGGGGGGGAAGGACGACACCTTTGGCCCCCTGGGGTACCCACTGCCGCTGTGGAGGAAGGTCGACACCTTCTGCTCCCTGGGGTACACACTGCCGCTGGGGGGGAAGGACGACACCTTCTGCCCCCTGGGGTTCACACTGCCGCTGAGGGGGAAGGACAAAACCTTCTGCCCCCTGGGGTTCACACTGCCGCTGGGGGGAAAGGACGACACCTTCTGCCCCCTGGGGTTCACACTGCCGCTGGGGAGGAAGGACGGCCCCTTCTGCTCCCTGGGGTACACACTGCCGCTGGGGGGGAAGGACGACACCTTCGGCCCCCTGGGGTACACACTGTCGCTGGGGAGGAAGGACGACACCTTCAGCTCCCTGGGGTACACACTGCCGCTGGGGAGGAAGGACGACACCTTCAGCTCCCTGGGGTACACACTGCCACTGGGGAGGAAGGACGACACCTTCAGCTCCCTGGGGTACACACTGCCGCTGGGGAGGAAGGACGACACCTTCAGCTCCCTGGGGTACACACTGCCGCTGGGGAGGAAGGACGACACCTTCGGCTCCCTGGGGAACACACTGCCGCTGGGGGGGAAGGACGACACCTTCGGCCCCCTGGGGTACACACTGCTGCTGGGGAGGAAGGACAACACCTTCAGCTCCCTGGGGTACACACTGTCGCTGGGGAGGAAGGACAACACCTTCAGCTCCCTGGGGTTTACACTGTCGCTGGGGAGGAAGGACGACACCTTCTGCCCCCTGGGGTACACACTGCCGCTGGGGGGGGGGAATTAGTTGGAGTATTCCACGTGGAGCGGTTTCTGTTTCTGGGACAGTCTCTCTGCATGTGACCCTGCTGGTTACAGGTGTGGCACCTGATGTACCGTGGAGGGGTTTGGTAGTTCCCACCACCCGGACACAGTGCTGGGGGGGGGGGGTTAATGGTGGGAGGTGGGTTAGCAGCTCCCAAGATGGACCGCTCCAGTGCCCGCTGCTTTTCCATTATGGATTTGTGGACATCTGTCATTAACCATTCCAAGGTTTTCATGGGAAGCGTACCTGGGAAAAAGGCCAGTCTGCTTTGGAGTTCTCTTTAAAACTCAGTCTGTGGGGTAATAAGAGGTACTGTAACCATGAGTTCCTTTCTGTCTGCATCCCTGTAGTCCGCGGCTGCCTCCTCCTCCTCATGATGGAACGCTGTCTGAAAACTAGCCGGTTCCATCCTGCTGTAGCCAGGGGCGCTGTACGGATACTAGCGTTGCCCTCAATTTGTACTCCACGGAATGGTGTCTCCAGTAGCTGTCCTTCTGACCGTGGGAACAATTCCGCCACTTGCCACCAAATGTAACGGAGCTGGAACATGCAGTCCAATATCTCCGCTGGTATACGGTAAAATACCCAAGAGGCACTACGGTTTCACCATCCCCGACCTCCCATATTGGACGACACACAATTTGGGAGTCAAATGAATACTGCCTTTATTTAGCTTTAAAGAAATATATATACATCTCTTTGGCCACAGGTAATACACATGCCCATATTTGGCCGCACAATACACATAAAGAGCACAATAGGTGGGTCACACCTCCCTGGCAACTTTGATACAATCAGACATTGATTCAATTACACTTCTTTGTTTTTATGTGAGAATGAAAACACTGTATACAATAGACTTCCTTTATCTTATGCGGAGTCGCTGTAACAGGATTATCTCCCATGCCAAGTAGCTGCAAATGTCTGGGACAATATTCTGCAGAGCATCAACCAACATAGATATAGTAGGATCATATTTTAACCATAATAATCATAAAACAGGGTAAAACGCTACATATATATATATATATATATTTATATATATATATATATATATATATATACTTACCTAATTAACGTTTAAAGAATGTAAATTAGACATCATAGCTAAATTGATTTCATCATTAAGAAAATTGCACATTTTAAGCCACGTCTATACTTTGCTAATAGCTGTTTCTGTTTGCCCTTCTTTACGACAACATACGGTAATTAACTTTTTAGGTTTACTATTGATCTCAGTTATTGATTAATTCAGTAACGTATATTCATTTAGTAATGACCTAATAATTCATTAGTCAAAAAAATTATAATATATATATATACATATATCTATATATATATATATATATATATATATATATATATATATATATGTGTGTGCAGTGCTTTGCTGATTAATGTATGCCAATAAAACACACACATTTTTTTTGGACAAAATTGAATTAATAGAAAAATTAAAAAAGATTTTAAAATCATTGCATTTTATAATTAATGCTATTCACCTTTGGATTGTAAGCAGCTACAAACAATATATACAACAACAAAAAGCATTACATCTTACAACTGTATTTACAATTACAGATTACAATGACGGACAGCGGAGAAGACGATTGAACGCAAAAGAATATTGGCAAGGGAAAGGAAGCAAAGGTGGAGAGATGCACAGTCACCCAAAACTTCCTAACGCTTAAGAGAAGAAGACTGACAGAGACTTTTAAATAAAAGAAAAATGAGTAAGAAATCACAAAGTGAGTGCGCTGGAGCTTCAAAGAAAAGAAAAAGTAAACAAAAACATGTCTGTGAAACATTGCCCCATGATCCAATATTGCCTTTTGACACCAATGTTCATACACATGACACCAATGTAGATATAGAAAGTTGTAGTGATATCTATGTTGAGGAAGCTCAGAATAATGTGTTTTCTTAGAGCACTAACAGTAGACACTCATTGTGGATTACTCAATTTAGTTCCTCAGTTTTGTGGAGCCTATTGTTTTCTCAAGGAAAGACCATCTGACGACGACTTCATTAGTAGCTGTCAGAAAGGAAAGGTAAGACTTCAACAAAGACACACATTTTTGAGTGGGCGTGACCAGAAATGGTGATTTGCGCTGCTTGAGAGCAGAGTAAGGTGGATGGAGTGGTACAGCAACTAGCAGCCAAGTAATGCTGATGATTGTCTCCCAGCTACCCCTTGCAATACCTGCAATACCCCTTGTAACATCCGGAGAGTGATATCGGGGTGATGAGAGTACGGAACGGAAGTCCATGAGATAGCCCATGGTGGCGTCACGAATCCTGTCGGAGGAGTTCTGAGGTCGGGTGCTGAAAAGGCGCCAATTAGGCAGCACCGCATAACGCCTAGACGAGGCACGATCTCCTGAGCTCTGGAGAGTGGGGAGAGCTGCTGGCTAAGATCTGCATAGCGCTGTGGTCAGGCGCAGGAGGCCTCGGGGATAGACAGGCGGAAGATCTTAAACCAAGAATCGCATTTAGGACAAAGACACAGGTGAGTGAGTGAAGAAAGGGGAGACAAATGCAGTAGACTCTTCTAAAATTTACCGAAACCCTCCTTCCAGGGTAAAAATTATGGATAATAATGATGAGAAATATCTTAATTTTAAGTCTGTATACATGGATAGAAGGAAGGGAGAAAAAAAGGCTTTAAACAAAGGTTTTATAATTCTCAAACTAATTCATGACTTCTTGGACTCTTCCTTAATCCTCTGTCAGGCTCTAATTAATGGGTAAATACATAAAAAATAGCCCAAAGAGTTACTGATACCCCAAATAATATAAAGGTTGGGAGAACAGCAAAAGGCTGTACTGTGACCTTTGAATATACAAGAAATATATCTTCTGTGGGGAATTTGTGGCTATAAAGAAGATAAGCAATATAATATATATACAGGGAATGAGAATCAAGAAAGGGGAAACTTAAAAAGAGAATGCTATAAACGGACTAAAAAATCCCTAACTAAAACTCTGGTTGGGTTAAAAATAGAGTCTGGAAAAGATAACGATGGAGGCCATAGCCTGGATTATATATGTTTTCCCTACTCATTGGAGATTCATGAGTTTCTTCTTGCTGTGAAGGAGTATCCTAATAATTATAAAGGGAATGAGGGATTAGATAAATCCTAAAAGGAGAACAATATCTAATACTAAGCAAAGAGACCTATCCCCACGAGTGCTGGAAAGTTGAAGTAAAAATCAGTTCACTATGCCAACAAGAGCTAAAAATAAGGACAAAAAATTCTATCATCAAAAGTCCAGCACTTTCTACCTAAAGATAGAGGGAAAGCACAGGAAATTCCCCTCCCGATTTCCCCAGATATGGAACAAAATCTAAGTCATAGTATGGTGAGTTTAAATGAAAGTATCATCAGTAAGGAATCAATTATACATGAGGAAGAACTACTTACGGTGGCAAAAATGAAAATACTGCTACAAGAGTTTCAATTAAATATTATGGCAGAAATAAAAAATCAAATCTTAGACAATGTAAAAGAAATTAAAGCAGTAAATATCAGAACTTCGGAGGTAGAGACTAAATTGGAAAAAGTAATACTGGATTATAACACAATAAAAAACAGAACTCAGAATTAGAAGAGAAAGTTGTAATACTAAACAATAAAGTTTCTAATCTAGACGATAAAGTTAAGAAAAATAACCTCCGTATTAGAGGAATTTCGGAAACCATTACAGAAGATGGACTTGAGGAATATCTAAAAAATCTTTTTCTAGCTCTGGTTCCAGGTTTATCTCAGGAAGACAATAGATTTGATTCCCTTTATAGGATTCCGATACCAATATTTATGAAAAACAAAATCCCTAGTGATGTAATTGTGAGGTTACACCACTTATCAATGAAAGATGCCATAATTAAAGCAAGCCTACGGGCAGAAGAGTTCAAGACACCTTATGAAAATGTAAAAATCTTCTCGGACATCTCAGCTTCCACACTAATTAAACTAAAGGAGTTCTCTACTATCACAAAATTTTTGAGAAGAGAAAAGTTGAAGTATAGATGGACTATGCCAGTGGGATTGCTGATAAATAGAAATTCGAGATGGCACAAAAGTAAAACCATAAGAGAAGGGGAAGATCTATTAAAAAGCTTAAATATTGAGATAGAGAGGCAGCCATCTTCCTCGCAAAAAATAATATTATTAGCCCCAGAATGGCAACAAAAGTAGCGACTCCAAGGAGGACTATTTAGAGACTTTTTGTTTCCGTAATAGGACAATGCCTGGACTGTGACCTTTCTATACACTGGTATTGAACGAGGAAAAGGAAGAAACCAAGATAATAGAAACTAAATAAACTATTTCTTCTAATATTTTATAGTATACTTTTATTGGTATGGTATTGCACATTGAGTTGCACTGAGTAGAAGGGTTAAAATATAACACAGAAAGTAATAAGGAAAAGATAATTAATGTAAATATATGAATGAACCAATTGGAATTTAAGAGTTGGTTAGGGAAGTTGGAAATGGGGAGTATACGGATAATACTATGTTATTGTACACTAACTTGCACTGTAGCACTTTTTGAATAATAATATGTGATGGTAGAATATGTATAATACTGTATATAGGCAGTGCAAATAGATATTGCACAAAATTGCACTTTAACATTTTTTTATTTAGAAAAATGACTATATAGTGGAGAGCAAGATAAGGATATGAGTAAATTTAAGAAGGTTTCTGATTTAGTTAAAGAGGCTAATAAGTGAGGGAGAAATCCCTAGATTTTAGATGTAACAATATCATCGAGTAACGCCAACCATTTCAAAACAATGGGTCAAGATACCCTAGAAGTAAGACTGTATCGAAGAACTAATACAGTCAAAGGTTTGAAAGCTAGCATGAATGTTAAGGTCATTGAGAAGACAGGAGCAATATGGGAGATATTAGAGAGGAGGAGAAGGAAGTTAAATATATAATTAAGACAGCCAGATAGATGTCTCTAAAGATAGCTTCCCACAATATTAATGGAATAAATTTTCCAATGAAAAGAAGAATTGCCCTTGCAGAGTATGCCAAATTAAAAATAAATGTTCTATGCTTACAAGAAACTCACTTGAAAAAAAATGATGTACATGTTAAGAAATGGGAAGTACATACATAGTATAAATTCTACATTTAGTAGTAAAGATAGAGGGGTATCCATACTGTTTAGTAAAGGCCGATATATTATCTGGGTGGGATATATTAATAATAATCTATACACAATAGTTAATTTACTGTATATGCTCCAAACCAAAAACAAGAGAAGTTTATAAGACAGATGTTTAAGCTAGTGAATACGTTTAAGAAAGGCAAAACGATAATCTGTGGAGACTTCAACCTGGTGTTGGACCCTTTAAAAGATAAATCATATAGGCCTGAGAGTAATAAAGAGAATACTAAAATATATGGCTCAAAGAAAATGAGGGAACTACTAATAGATATGAACTTATTTGATTTATGGAGAATAAGATTCCTTCGAGAGAAGATTATACTGATCACTCAAAGAGATTTAATACTTACTCTAGAATAGATTACATTTTGGGAGACGAATTCATATTAAATAATGTAGTAAATATAAATATAGGGTCAAGTGCTAAATCGGACCATGCTCCGGTAGTACTAATATTAAAAACAACCGAAGTTCTGGAGAAAACTATTAATTGGAAAATGGAATCAATATTGTTAAAAGATAAAATAAAAATAGACAAGATTACTAATAGAGTATTTGGATATAAAAAAAAATCAGTATCGTCGGCATTAATTCTCTGGTGTTTGTTGAAGGCATATAATAGGGGTATTTTTATAGCTAAGACAATAGAACTGAAAAGAGGTAAATCACTAAGAACTCTATACATTGACTTAGAAGAAAAACATAGATTAAATAAAAAATCCCGAAGGCTGAAACTCTGAAGGAAATAGATATAATAAAACAACAAATAAAAAAGATTGAACAATATAAATTTGATCGATTAGTATGGAAGATGCAAGCGAATAAATATGAGTTTGGGGATAAGACAGGTAAATATTTAGCAAACAAAATGAAAAAACAAAGGATATCCAACTCAATCATAGAGATGAGAGGAGAGGACGGTACGGTTCACCAACACCCAAAAGAAATAGGTAATATTTTTTATCCATATTATTCCAAGCTTTATAATCTGGAAACGCAACATAAGAAAAGTAAAGCAGATGCAAGTGAAATAAAGGAATTCTTAAGCGATATTAACCTCCCCAGAATCTCAACGATAGAATTGGATACCTTAGATAAAAATATAACAGAAAAGGAGGTAGAGGAAGTGATAGTGGGTTGTAAAAATAATAAGGCACCAGGTATAGATGGGCTAGATAAACACTTCTATCATACATTTTAGATATAGTGAAAGCTCCCTTAGCTAAGATGTTTAATGAATTTAAAAATAGCGGGAATATACTCGCTGAATTGATTGAAGCTAAAATTATAGATATATTAAAAGAGGGTAAGGATCCAGCGGATAAGAAGAGTTATAGGCCGATATCATTAATAAACTTTGATCTGAAATTATATTCTAAAATCCTAGCAAATAGGCTAGATCCTATAATTATTAGGCTTATTCATCCAGATCAAGTGGAGTTTGTTAGGTCCCGTCAGGGATGTGATAACATCAGGAGTCTAATTAATCTTTTTGCATTCAGTGCTAAAAAAGGAACTCCCATGCTGGCTCTGTCATTAGACGCTGAAAAAGCGTTCAACAGGGTCAGCTGGGACTTCTTCCAAATAGTACTCCAGAAATATGGCTTGGGAGACTTTGCTAGTAAAGCAATACAAGCTTGAGGCAAACTTTTTCTGGATTATAAATGGAACAAGGCAGGGATGTCCCCTGTCCCCATTATTGTTTATTCTCTTTTTAGAACCATTGTTGGAAAATATAAGAATGATAAAATATATTAAAGTGGTTAAAATCGGGAATAGGGAATATAAAGCAACGGTATATGCGGATGATATGATAGTTACCCTTACAGAGACAGAAAAATTATTTAACTTAGATAAACTATTGTGTAAGTTTGGTAGAATTTCATATTTCAAGATTAATAGACAAAAAACAGATATTATTACCAGGGGTTTATCCCCTGAAACAAAAGCTAAACTAATAGAACTGTACCCATTTAATTGGAATGCTAAAGCAATAAATCATCTGGGCATCTGCCTTTCTTTTGATTTAAGAATTATTTAAAAAAATAATATGGTCAAAATTCACAGAACATTATTTAAGACTTTGACAGATTGGAGATCGATTCATCTCTCCTGGACAGCAAGAATTCCTGTAGTAAAAATTATCATTATTCCTAAATGAACCTATATTTTAAGATCTATACCAGAAGTCCCGCTGGAATATTGTATAAAAAAATTCCAACACATTATAGACTTGTATATACTGCAGGGGAAAAAAGCTAGAATCCCAAGAGAGATTACCAAGCGAAGGATTGGGACAGGGGGCTTGGCATCCCTTTGTATAAAGGATATATATGCCGCAATTGCGTTTTCCCAGATTATACAATGGTGTACACCGCTACCGATTACTAAATGGAAAAAAATGGAGGGAGAATTCTTTGAGAAGACTCCCATCTATTTATTACCATGGATTCCAAATCTGGAGGAAGTGAAAAACACATTCATCCCAAGGAATATTAAGTCTTTACTAAAATTTTGGATGAAAATTAAGACAAAAATGAAACTGATGAGATGCTCGCTATGTCAGTGCTCCCGAAGCAATTTGGCGGCTTCTGAAATTTGAGATGCATGATCGGTCACATGCTGTGCACGGTTTGCTGTACATTTGCCACAAAGTCAGATTGTTTGCTTTACTGCAGGCAATGAAAGAACCGCCTTAGCTCAAATTGAACACAGAGAAAGAACACTTACTGCATGGTTTAAATTAAACTGCCAGGACACCTAGGTGAGACAATTTTAATACACTGAGATTCCATATCACTATGTATTTGTAAATGGTCTATGGCGACAACGAAAAAGGGAGATTTAGACATTCTGAATTATACTTTAAAATCATTAATATGTGGCACTATACTCCAGAATCCATTAATAAATTTGTAAAGAAGGATGTTATACTATGTTGGAAAGAATGTGGGCTAAGGGCTGATACCATACATGTTTGGTGACAAAAATGAAACTATCAGAATACCCCTCACTAGGTACCCCGATAGAAATATTAAAAGTAAGCCGAGAGAACGTTTGTATGGAAACATGGAAAAAAAAGGTATTAATTGTATGAATGATTTTTACGAAGGAGGAGTCCTGCTTAGTTGGTCAAAAATTTGTGATAAATTAAGTAAAAACTTGTGGCTGCAGTTTATGTCTATTCAGAGTTCACTTTAACAAAGAGGAATCAAAAAAAAATAGAAACCTTTATCTACATTTGAACTAATGATATATAATAAGAACACTACCCATAGAATATCGAGTTGTCAAAAGATCCTCATGTTAAGTGAACAGAGTGGTAAAACAGCAGGCATGCTAGAGTGGGAGAAAAAAGGGAGATTTAGTCATTCTGAATTATACTTTAAAATCATTAATATGTGGCACTATACTCCAGAATCCATTAATACATTTGTAAAGAAGGATGTTATACTATGTTGGAAAGAATGTGGGCTAAGGGCTGATACCATACATGTTTGGTGGGAATGTACTAAATTGAGATCTTTTTGGAGAAAATGCATCACCTGGTTAACAGGTGTATTTGAGGAGGAAATCCCTTATATTTTGGAAACTATAATCCTACATTTACTTCTTAAGAAATCATTCCCAAAGTTCTACCTTCTCTTGTCACATATTTTACTGGTAACTAAGTGATTAATCTGTAAATCATGGAAGGCTTATAATATGCCATCAATCCCAGAAATGATTAGATATATTAGTAGAAATAGAGAATTTGACTATTTAGACCAAAGTTGTTCTGTAAAAATGAAAGGCTTGATAGCCCAATGGTATATATGGGACAAGTATTTGGAGAGAAAAAGGAAGAAACAAAGTTGTTAAGAAATAGGAAAAGTTTGTAATGAACGTAATCCTATGATTAAGGGTTTGGATATTTTTATAATATAGGATTGTCCTCCGGGTAATAAAGATAAGGTCCTCATAAGATTTTACTGTTAATTAACTCATCTTGTTGAGACTCATTGAATGTTGTTTTGTAAGAATGTGTATTTTTTTTTCTTTTTGGTTGGGATGTTTATGTTTATGTTTTGTATTGATCAATACATGTTTTTATAAAAAAAAAAAAAAAACAAAGACACACATTTCTTACACAGTATCATTAGCAATACAACATTTCCAAATTATACCAATTTAAAAAAAAAAAATAGGGTCTTATAACAGTGCAATTTCAGTTGCTTTGATGGGTGCTACATTAGCAGAAAATGCCACAGGACCTGGTCCTTACCGTTATAGAGTTCAAGGACAAATTTACCACCCCACTTCACATTTACACCCACAAGAAGGAGAGCAGAGGAAATTTGCACAGTTATATGTCTTAGATGCAATGGAAGCTGTTGAACAAACATAGTCGTTGAAGAGCTGGATAAAATTATGGCCAACAACCCATACAGTCAAGCATACAAACAATTAGCACAGGTTGAAAGAGAACAACAGCAATATGCTTAAAGACAACAATTGACAATGCCAAGAGTAAATATAATTTTAAAAAGAGATCGCAACACTGATCAAAGACCGTATAATTTACCAACAGTAAATGAGGTTGCCATGGTCTTTAAAAATGAAGATGGTGAACCACCTTTTCAGCGAGATATTAGAATATATCCACAAAAGGAAGAACAACATTTTAAATGACATATCTAATTTTCTTTAAAAATGGTGAACCTGGATGGGAACCAAAATTACAATTGCAAAAAGTTATCCCAATAGTAAAGTTCGTGTTAGATGCAATATTTCTATGCTGGAATATAAAGTGGCACAAACTGCTATTCAGGATTCTTTAAATCCTATTTTATGTGGGGGGCAAACTCACACAACAATGGATTATTGATACCTATCTACAAGTCGAAGCAAATATTCTAATTTTTATAAAATGTCAACAAAATAAGCTTTGAGTAAAACAATATTGTGGGATGATGGATTATGTCGCTGAATTGGCTACCAACAAAGACATTCCAGCTGTAAGAGCAATCATTTTGCCATCCACTTTCCAAGGATCTCATCGCAATATGCGAGAAAGATATAATGATGCCATGGCTATTGTCACAAAATTTGGAAAACCAGATTTATTCATTACATTCACATGTAATCCACAATGGCCAGAGATCAAGGAAAATTTTAATCTTGGACAAACTACTTCTGACCGACCAGATTTAGTGGCAAGAGTATTGAAAATATAACTCAATTCATTAATACATGATATAACTAAAGCACAGTTATTTGGAAAATGTGTGGCTTTTTTTTATACCATTGAATTTCCAAAAATGAGGACTGCCACATACATGCTCACATACTTTTAATCCTGCAGGAAAAAGATAAGTTGAATACTGCAGAGAGAGTGGATTCAGTAATTACTGCTGAATTGCCACATGCAGAAAAATATTCCAAACTTTTTTGATATTGTAACACACAGAATGATTCATGGGCCATGTGGATATATCAATCCAAATTCACCATGTATGGAAAATCAAAAAATGTACAAAACAATTTCCAAAACAATTTCAAATACAAACTTGTGCTAATTGTGATGAATACCCTTTGTATAAAAGAAGACAAGGACAAACAGCTATTATCTGTGGACAAAAGGTTGATAATAGATATGTCGTTCCATACAATCCACATTTGCTCATGAAGTACAATGCACACATAAATATGGAAGCTTGCACTTCTTTTAAATCCATCAAATATGTGTATAAATATATATATACAAAGGATACGATGCATCAACTGTTATCGTGCATTGTGCAGCAAACGAAAAGGAAAATCTAATTTTACATGACAAATTTTCTAATTATTTAGATGGTCGCTATGTCAGTGCTCCCGAAGCAATTTGGCGGCTTCTGAAATTTAAGATGCATGATCGGTCACATGCTGTGCATGGTTTGCTGTACATTTGCCACAAAGTCAGATTGTTTGCTTTACTGCAGGCATTGAAAGAACCGCCTTAGCTCAAAGTGAACACAGAGAAACAACACTTACTGCATGGTTTAAATTAAACTGCCAGGACACCTAGGTGAGACAATTTTAATACAATGAGATTCCATATCACTATGTATTTGTAAATGGTCTATGGCGACAACGAAAAAGGGAGATTTAGTCATTCTGAATTATACTTTAAAATCATTAATATGTGGCACTATACTCCAGAATCCATTAATAAATTTGTAAAGAAGGATGTTATACTATGTTGGAAAGAATGTGGGCTAAGGGCTGATACCATACATGTTTGGTGGGAATGTACTAAATTGAGATCTTTTTGAAGAAAATGCATCACCTGGTTAACAGGTGTATTTGAGGAGGAAATTCTTTATATTTTGCAAACTATAATCCTACATTTACATCTTAAGAAATCATTCCCAAAGTTCTACCTTCTATTGTCACATATTTTACTGGTAACTAAGGGATTAATCTGTAAATCATGGAAGGCTTATACTATGCCATCAATCCCAGAAAGTATTAGATATATTAGTAGAAATAGAGAATTTGACTATTTAGACCAATGTTGTTCTGTAAAAATGAAAAGCTTGATAGCCCAATGGTATATATGGGACAAGTATTTGGAGAGAAAAAGGAAGAAACAAAGTTGTTAAGAAATAAGAAAAGTTTGTAATGAACGTAATCCTATGATTAAGGGATTGGATATTTTTATAATATAGGATTGTCCTCTGGGTAATAAAGATAAGGTCTTCATAAGATTTTACTGTTAATTAACTCATCTTGTTGAGACTCATTGAATGTTGTTTTGTAAGAATGTGTATTATTATTTTTTTTTTGGTTGGGATGTTTATGTTTATGTTTTGTATTGATCAATACATTTTTTTATAAAAAAAAACAAAAAACAAAGACACACATTTCTTATAAAGTATCATTAGCAATACAACATTTCCAAATTATACCAATTTAAAAAAAAACATAAGGTCTTATAACAGTGCAATTTCAGTTGCTTCGATTGGTGCTACATTAGCAGAAAATGCCACAGGACCTGGTCCTTACCGTTATAGAGTTCAAGGACAAATTTACCACTTCACATTTACACGCACAAGAAGGAGAGCAGAGGAAATTTGCACAGTTATATGTCTTAGATGCAATGGAAGCTGTTGAACAAACATAGTCGTTGAACAGCTGGATAAAATTATGGCCAACAACCCATACAGTCAAGCATACAAACAATTAGCACAGGTTGAAAGAGAACAACAGCAATATGCTTAAAGACAACAATTGACAATGCCAAGAGTAAATATAATTTTAAAAAGAGATCGCAACACTGATCAAAGATGATATAATTTACCAACAGTAAATGAGGTTGCCATGGTCTTTAAAAATGAAGATGGTGAACCACCTTTTCAGCGAGATATTAGAATATATCCACAAAAGGAAGAACAACATTTTAAATGACATATCTAATTTTCTTTAAAAATGGTGAACCTGGATGGGAACCAAAATTACAATTGCAAAAAGTTATCCCAATAGTAAAGTTCGTGTTAGATGCAATATTTCTATGCTGGAATATAAAGTGGCACAAACTGCTATTCAGGATTCTTTAAATCCTATTTTATGTGGGGGGCAAACTCACACAACAATGGATTATTGATACCTATCTACAAGTCGAAGCAAATATTCTAATTTTTATAAAATGTCAACAAAATAAGCTTTGAGTAAAACAATATTGTGGGATGATGGATTATGTCGCTGAATTGGCTACCAACAAAGACATTCCAGCTGTAAGAGCAATCATTTTGCCATCCACTTTCCAAGGATCTCATCGCAATATGCGAGAAAGATATAATGATGCCATGGCTATTGTCACAAAATTTGGAAAACCAGATTTATTCATTACATTCACATGTAATCCACAATGGCCAGAGATCAAGGAAAATTTTAATCTTGGACAAACTACTTCTGACCGACCAGATTTAGTGGCAAGAGTATTGAAAATATAACTCAATTCATTAATACATGATATAACTAAAGCACAGTTATTTGGAAAATGTGTGGCTTTTTTTTTATACCATTGAATTTCCAAAAATGAGGACTGCCACATACATGCTCACATACTTTTAATCCTGCAGGAAAAAGATAAGTTGAATACTGCAGAGAGAGTGGATTCAGTAATTACTGCTGAATTGCCACATGCAGAAAAATATTCCAAACTTTTTTGATATTGTAACACACAGAATGATTCATGGGCCATGTGGAAATATCAATCCAAATTCACCATGTATGGAAAATCAAAAAATGTACAAAACAATTTCCAAAACAATTTCAAATACAAACTTGTGCTAATTGTGATGAATACCCTTTGGATAAAAGAAGACAAGGACAAACAGCTATTATCTGTGGACAAAAGGTTGATAATAGATATGTCGTTCCATACAATCCACATTTGCTCATGAAGTACAATGCACACATAAATATGGAAGCTTGCACTTCTTTTAAATCCATCAAATATGTGTATAAATATATATACAAAGGATACGATGCATCAACTGTTATTGTGCATTGTGCAGCAAACGAAAAGGAAAATCTAATTTTACATGACAAATTTTCTAATTATTTAGATGGTCGCTATGTCAGTGCTCCCGAAGCAATTTGGCGGCTTCTGAAATTTAAGATGCATGATCGGTCACATGCTGTGCATGGTTTGCTGTACATTTGCCACAAAGTCAGATTGTTTGCTTTACTGCAGGCATTGAAAGAACTGCCTTAGCTCAAAGTGAACACAGAGAAACAACACTTACTGCATGGTTTAAATTAAACTGCCAGGACACCTAGGTGAGACAATTTTAATACAATGAGATTCCATATCACTATGTATTTGTAAATGGTCTATGGCGACAACGAAAAAGGGAGATTTAGTCATTCTGAATTATACTTTAAAATCATTAATATGTGGCACTATACTCCAGAATCCATTAATAAATTTGTAAAGAAGGATGTTATACTATGTTGGAAAGAATGTGGGCTAAGGGATGATACCCTACATGTTTGGTGGGAATGTACTAAATTGAGATATTTTTGAAGAAAATGCATCACCTGGTTAACAGGTGTTTTTGAGGAGGAAATCCTTTATATTTTGCAAACTATAATCCTACATTTACATCTTAAGAAATCATTCCCAAAGTTCTACCTTCTATTGTCACATATTTTACTGGTAACTAAGGGATTAATCTGTAAATCATGGAAGGCTTATACTATGCCATCAATCCCAGAAATTATTAGATATATTAGTAGAAATAGAGAATTTGACTATTTAGACCAAAGTTGTTCTGTAAAAATGAAAGGCTTGATAGCCCAATGGTATATATGAGACAAGTATTTGGAGAGAAAAAGGAAGAAACAAAGTTGTTAAGAAATAAGAAAAGTTTGTAATGAACGTAATCCTATGATTAAGGGATTGGATATTTTTATAATATAGGATTGTCCTCTGGGTAATAAAGATCAGGTCCTCATGAGATTTTACTGTTAATTAACTCATCTTGTTGAGACTCATTGAATGTTGTTTTGTAAGAATGTGTATTTTTTGTTTTTTTTTGTTTGGGATGTTTATGTTTATGTTTTGTATTGATCAATAACATTTTTTATAAAAAAAACAAAAAACAAAGACACACATTTCTTACAAAGTATCATTAGCAATACAACATTTCCAAATTATACCAATTTAAAAAAAAAAACCAGAAGGTCTTATTACAGTGCAATTTCAGTTGCTTCAATGGGTGCTACATTAGCAGAAAATGCCCCAGGACATGGTCCTTATCGTTTCAGAGTTCAAGGACAAATTTACCACCCCACTTCACATTTACACCCACAAGAAGGAGAGCAGAGGAAATTTGCACAGTTATATGTCTTAGATGCAATGGAAGCTGTTGAACAAACATAGTAGTTGAACAGCTGGATAAAATTATGGCCAACAACCCATACAGTTAAGCATACAAACAATTAGCACAGGTTGAAAGAGAACAACAGCAATATGCTTAAAGACAACAATTGACAATGCCAAGAGTAAATATAATGTTAAAAAGAGATCGCAACACTGATTAAAGACGGTATAATTTACCAACACTAAATGAGGTTGCCATGGTTTTTAACAATGAAGATGGTGAACCACCTTTTCAGCGGGATATTAGAATATATCCACAAAAGGAAGAACAACATTTTAAATGACATATCTAATTTTCTTTAAAAATGGTGAACCTGGATGGGAACCAAAATTACAATTGCAAAAAGTTATCCCAATAGTAAAGTTCGTGTTAGATGCAATATTTCTATGCTGGAATATAAAGTGGCACAAACTGCTATTCAGGATTCTTTAAATCCTATTTTATGTGGGGGCAAACTCACACAACAATGGATTATTGATTCCTATCTACAAGTCGAAGCAAATATTCTAATTTTTATAAAATTTCAACAAAATAAGCTTTGAGTAAAACAATATTGTGGGATGATGGATTATGTCGCTGAATTGGCTACCAACAAAGACATTCCAGCTGTAAGAGCAATCATTTTGCCATCCACTTTCCAAGGATCTCATAGCAATATGCGAGAAAGATATAATGATGCCTTGGCTATTGTCACAAAATTTGGAAAACCAGATTTATTCATTACATTCACATGTAATCCACAATGGCCAGAGATCAAGGACAATTTGAATCTTGGACAAACTACTTCTGACCGACCAGATTTAGTGGCAAGAGTATTGAAAATATAACTCAATTCATTAATACATGATATAACTAAAGCACAGTTATTTGGAAAATGTGTGGCTTTTGTTTATACCATTGAATTTCAAAAAAAGAGGACTGCCACATACATGCTCACATATAGTGATGTCGCAAACATAAAATTTTCGGTTTGCGAACCGCGAACGCGAACCGCCGCAAATGTTCGCGAACCGGCGAACCCGTCATAGACTTCAATGGGCAGGCGGATTTTAAAACCCACAGGGACTCTTTCTGGCCACAATAGTGATGAAAAAGTTGTTTTAAGGGGACTAACACCTGCACTGTGGCATGCCGGAGGGGGATCCATGTCAAAACTCCCATAGAAAATTACATAGTTGATGCAGAGTCTGGTTTTAATCCATAAAGGGCATAAATAACCTAACATCCCCCTGCATCATCATCCTCCCCTGTATCTCTTTACCCCCTCCCTCATCATCCTCCCCTGTGTCTCTTTCCCCCCTTCCTCATCACCCTCCCCTGTGTCTCATCTCCCCTCCCTCATCATCCTCCCACCTCCCTCATCATCCTCCCCTGTATCTCTTTCCCCCCTCCCTCATCATCCTCCCCTGTGTCTCTTTTCCCCCTCCCTCATCATCTTCCCCTGTGTCTCTCCCCCCCTCCCTCATTATCCTCCCCTGTGTCTGTTTCCCCCATCCCTCATCATCCTCTCCTGTGTCTTTTCCCCCCTCCCTCATCATCCTCCCCCCTCCTTTGATGATAAGGGGGGGGGGAGACACAGGGATGAGTATGAGGGGTGTTAGGGTAAGGGGTGTTAGGGATAAGGGTGAGGGGGTTAGGTGTTAGGGTGAGGGGTGTTAGGGATAAGTATGAGGGGTGTTAGGGTGAGGGGTGTTAGGGATAAGTGTAAGGGGTGTAAGGGTTAGGTGTTAGGGTTAGATGTTAGGGATAAGTGTGAGGGGTGTTAGGAATAGGGTGAGGGGTGTTAGGGATAAGTGTGAGGGGTGTTAGGGTTAGGGTGAGGGGTGTTAGGGATAAGTGTAAGGGGTGTTAGGGTTAGGTGTTAGGGTTAGGTGTTAGGGATAAGTGTGAGGGGTGTTAGGGTTAGGGTGAGGGGTGTTAGGGATAAGTGTGAGGGGTGTTAAGGTTAGGGTGAGGGGTGTTAGGGATAAGTGTGAGGGGTGTTAGGGTTAGGGTGAGGGGTGTTAGGGATAAGTGTAAGGGGTGTTAGGGTTAGGGTGAGGGGTGTTAGGGATAAGTGTGAGGGGTGTTAAGGTTAGGGTGAGGGGTGTTAGGGATAAGTGTGAGGGGTGTTAGGGTAAGGGGTGTTAGGGATAAGGGTGAGGGGGTTAGGTGTTAGGGTGAGGGGTGTTAGGGATAAGTGTGAGGGGTGTAAGGGTTAGGTGTTAGGTTGATGGGTGTTGTGGATAAGTGTGAGGGGTGTTAGGGTTGGGTGCTAAGGTGAGGGTAGGACTGTATTGCACACTGTGTACAGTAGCCTAGCTATGGTTTTACCTATTGATGCAGTATCACCTACACTCAGCCTCCTCTCAGTAAGACTGCAAGTTAGTTATGATTCCAAAATGGCTGCTGTCCGTGAGTTAGAAGGCTCTGGAAGGGAGTGTATGCTGCTGATTGGCTGGAATGTGTCTGCTGACTGTGACATGCAGGGTCAAAGTTTGCTCAATGATAAAGTATAGGGGGCGGGTCGAATATCGCATATGTTCGCAGTTCGCCGCGAACGCGAACATGCTATGTTCACCGGGAACAGTCCGCCGGCGAACTATTCGGGACATCTCTACTCACATACTTTTAATCCTGCAGGAAAAAGATAAGTTGAATACTGCAGAGAGAGTGGATTCCATAATTACTGCTGAATTGCCACATCCAGAAAAATATTACAAACTTTTTCGATATTGTAACACACAGAATAATTCATGGGCCATGTGGAGATATCAATCCAAATTCACCATGTATGGAAAATCAAAAAATGTACAAAACAATTTCCAGAACAATTTCAAATACAAACTTGTGCTAATTGTGATGAATACCCTTTGTATAAAAAAGACAAGGACAAACAGCTATTATCCATGGACAAAAGGTTGATAATAGATATGTCGTTCCATACAATCCACATTTGCTCATGAAGTACAATGCACACATAAATATGGAAGCTTGCACTTCTTTTAAATCCATCAAATATGTGTATAAATATATATACAAAGGATATGATGCATCAACTGTTATTGTGCATTGTGCAGCAAACGAAAAGGAAAATCTAATTTTACATGACAAATTTTCTAATTATTTAGATGCTCGCTATGTCAGTGCTCCAGAAAGAAATTTGGCGGCTTCTGAAATTTGAGATGCATGATCGGTCACATGCTGTGCATGGTTTGCTGTACATTTGCCACAAAGTCAGATTGTTTGCTTTACTGCAGGCAATGAAAGAACCGCCTTAGCTCAAAGTGAACACAGAGAAACAACACTTACTGCATGGTTTAAATTAAACTGCCAGGAAACCTTGGTGAGACAATTTTAATACATTGAGATTCCATATCACTATGTATTTGTAAATGGTCTATGGCGACAACGAAATAGAGATACACATAAAATTATACCATAAATTTATACCGTCAGTCCAAGAGACATTGAACGTTTCAGTTTAAGATTACTTCTTTTACATGTTCCCAGTGCACAAAGGTTTACACTGTTAAAAAACTTTAATGGAAATACAAGAAATATTTCTTGCTCATGGATTAAATTGAGCAAGTTTTAATTTGCCTGATCCAGGACTCAACTTAACAGGAAAGACTTATCTGTACAATTGTTTGATGAGTTACATTCGAGCACAGGGTCAAATTGCAATGCCATTTGCAACAACTGGAATTGCAGCACTTTTGTTGGTGGTAGAACTGTGCATAGTGGATTTAAACTGCTGGTTGCCATTTTAGAAACATCAGTGTCAGATATTCGACTGAATTCTTTACAAGCCAAAAAAAAAAAAAAAGTTAATTAATTATCATAGACGAGGCAACAATGATGTCATGTCATGCCTTGCAATGTATTGCTAGATTCTTAAAAGAAGTGATGGATAATAATTTGCCATTTGGTAGAAAAGTGATGTTGTTAGGAGGAGATTTTAGGCAAACATTACTTGTTGTGCCACATGGAAATAGGACTGATATCACTGAAACATGTATCAAGACAAGTAAACTGTGGAAAATATTTACACACCTCAAATTGGAATTAAATATGAGATCTGAAGGCCAAAACAAATTCAATGATTGGCTTATTCAAATTGGAGAAGGAAAACATCTACAAATACATGATTTACCCAATGATACCATTGAAATTCCATCACAAATGATTTGCAAGGAATCACTCATATCGGCAATCTTTCTAAACACTCTGAATAACGACGATTACTCAGACATTGCAAACAAAGTGATATTAACATCAAAAAATATAGATGCCTTGAATCTAAATAACAACATTTTAAAATTCGTCAACGCCCCCCCAAAGAATTATTGCAATGCAGATTCAGTTCCGGCTGACCATAAAGACAGTGAATCTAATTTTAGTATAGAATTTATTAATTCTTTAACCCCATCTGGAATGCCACCACATGTTTTGCAATTGAAAAAAGGGGCAATTGTCATGCTATTGAGAAATATGAATCCAAAAAAAAGGACTTTGTAGTGGGACCAGAATAATCCATATTACTTCAGTAATTCACTGTACTCACATTTTTTTGCCATTTACACTGTACTTATATATCGGTCTTCGCGATGAGTGCCAAAGGTGATTGTTGCAAAGCTGGACAATTGAAGTACTCGAGGGGATAGGCTCACAATGAGCGCCGAAGGTCCACAGAGGAGCAAAAAAGAGCCTTACATTGTGTAGCAAACAGCATTGCCATGGCTTAAAATGTTATTGCCCCGTCATTTTTGGCGGGCAAGTCGCTAGTAGGTATATATTCTGTAAACAGGCACATGTTTGAAATCAAATAGTAACAAGAAAAAAAGTTGTTTTTATTTGCAGCAATTACTTTTTGTGTTCAGTATTTCCATATTTTCATAAGCACAGAGGGTATCAGTTTCTTTACCACATGATTGTGATTTTTTTAATGCTGTATGTATAATTTTGAAAGTTTTTTCACAAATGTGCTGATGTTTGTATTATGTGTATAGTTCAATAAAATATTGTATGTGTAGCCAGAAGACGTGAACTTGCAGGAAAATTCTTAGTTAATAACAAACTGTGACCTTGCAACATTTTAGTGGAAGGATTCATATGAATGTAATGTGACAGCGTGCAAAGTTAATAGACTCTTGAGATACATTTGTCCTTTCTGGCAGCATAAGTCAAACCAATTACTTAAAATCTAAATATTTGCTTGGCATTGCTGAAATATAAATGAAGTGAAAATATTTATAATATGCATTTTATATATTCATAAAATGAGCTGACATATAATGCAACATTTTTATTTTATTTTATATTTTATCGATTATTAATGCTTTGGGTTTTCTTAGTCTATTTTTATTGCATTTAAATATATCAACTCCAGAATCTGAAGATATTGTTCAACTGAAGTCCTGCACAAATCACATCTATTGGCAACTAGTGTGAAATATTAAACTTATTTCTAGAGCAGAGCATGTTTTAAGGACAAAAATAGATTAGTACTATATTATAAACAATTCTATAAACATAAATGCACAAATTAGATAAAAGTAGTATTTTATCTCTCTTCCCCCATATGTCTACTTCCCTCCTTTTCCCCATTCATATCTCCCCTTTCGCTCTCTCCTCTTTTTTCTCTTTCTATTCCTATCATCTCTTTTTATCCATTTTAACTCCTTCCTCTCTACCCATTCTCTATTTGTCATCTATGCTGCCTATTTCTCATATTTCTTCTCCTCTATTTTCTCCCTCTTCCGTCTTCCTGTTTTTGTCTCTATCTTCTTCCTATCTCCCATTCTCTTCGTCCACCTTTCTCTCTTCTTCAGTCTCTTCCCTCTACCCCATTCACCCTCGTATCCCCTTCTCTCTCCACTCCCTTACATCTGTTTATGTACATTTCCTCCACTCTCCTATTCCCCTGATTTATCTAATCTCTCTCACCCCAACACTCTCCCACTCATCACTCTCCACTACTCATTTTTTTTAAAATATATTTGATTGCCACTGCCCATCTCACAGTAGATGCTATTTTTGTTGAAACTATTTATTTTTTCATTTAATTAAGCAAAGCATAGTCTTCGATTTGACATCCACTTATATATATATATATATATATATATATATATATATATATATATATATATATATAGAGAGAGAGAGAGAGAGAGAGAGAGAGAGAGAGAGAGTACATCTGTGTTCACATTTAAATGTCTAAAACAAGGCAAAAAACCTGCTTCCAGCTCAGAATTAAAAAAAAAACAGTTATTACACAGCATTCTGGGACCCTGAGCTGGGAAATGTAAATGTGCCTGCAAATGCCTCGCTCTTCAATCCATAGCCATTATCAAACATGGCTTCCTTTAAGCTTATGCATGCGGTATTACACAGCTGTAAGGCAAAGCCAATGTTGGATTAAACACAAGCTTAGTATCCTATCCAGTATGGATGTACATTGTACCTTTTCAATGTATTATATAATCTAGAAAACCGTTCTACATTTAGAGTATATCGTTGGTACAATGTTTGTTCGTTATCCCTGTTTGTTTTTGTGTATTGTATGTTTATTATTCTTTTTCTGGTGATGTAATATATTTGTTAAAATAAAATTAAAACGAAAAAGAAAAAAAAAAGTATCCTATCCATGTACAGCTGTTTCAAGCTTACCGGCTATCATCAGCATGGAGCGGCATCTGAGCTTGTGTTGTGGACTTTATGAGTAGGTAGTTCACCAGAACAACCATTTATAATATGGTGGACAAAAGAGTAATAGAAGCTCTCCACCGTCCAGTAGTACAGTAAAAAAATAGTACATCTGTGTTCACATTTGAATGTCTAAACCAAGTTAAAAAACCTGCTTCCAGCTCAGAATTCTGAGAAAAACAGTTATTACACTGCATTCTGGGAAGCTGAGCTGGGACATATAAATGTGCCCACAAATGCCTCGCTCTTCAATCCATAGCCATTATCAAACATGGCTTCCTTTAAACTTATGCCTGCTGTATTACACAGCTTTAATATACAGTATATGCATATCCATTGTGTATTGTACTCCTAATTGTATGGAATCTGTAGATGCTCTAAAAAAGTAGAAATATTATATATGTTATATTGTTATTTCTTTATTTCTTTTTTTTTAGAACATCTACAGATTCCTTACAATTAGGAGTACAATATACAATGGATATGCTTCTACGTACATTACAAAGCATTCAATTCAAATTCAAGGCAAGCCATTTATTCAAGGCAAGCCACATGTTTTAACCATGGATGCTAAAGAGATGGAAGCTGTCAAGTTTAATGAAGATATTCAACACCTCATAGATATAACACCAAGGAAAGATTTTACTCTCATCATAGTTGATTGAAATGCTAAAGTAGGGATCCAAAAGATGCAATAACTGGCAAGTTTGGCCTTGGAGTACCAAATGAAGCAGTTCAGTGATTAGTAGAATTCTGTCAAGATAATTCTCCGGTCATAGCATACACTATTTTCCAACAGACTCTACATGTGGACATCACCAGATTGACAATATAGAAATCAGATTGACTAAATTATTTGTATCCCATGATGGAGGAGTTGCACTCAGATCATGAGCTTCTTATTCCAAAGTGTATAATTAAACTGAAGAAAAGAGGGAAAATCATTAAACTAGCCAGATACAAAATAAATAATATCCCCTATGAATATGCAGGGGAGGTAAATTATAGATTTAAGGCACTATACATGCAAGATAGAATGCCTGAAGAACTTTTGAACAAAAGTTGCGACATTATACAGGATACATTACAAAGAATATCCCAAAAGATATAAAACTGAGAAGGCAGGCAGACTGTCTAATGAGGTGTCTTTTGTAGCCCAGGAAAGAATGAAAGTTAAAGACAGTGGATATAGGAAAATATTTGTCCAACTGATTTGTCCAGAGTATAGCAAGAAGAGACAAGGAGACATTCTATAATGATTGATGTAAAGAAAGGAGGTAAACAGAATGGGAAAGTCAATAGATCCCTTCAAGAAAATAATGGTTCTCAAAGGAACCTTATATGCCAAAGTGGGAGTGATAAAAGACAAACATGGTAGACACTGAAGATCTATACAGGAAGGATCTTAACAGCAGTGACGACCTCAATAGTTTGTCCAATAAGCTGGAGCCAGATACCTTGAAGAGTGAAGTGAGATGGACCTTAGCATGCCTTGCCGATAAGAAGGATGTAGGAGTTGATTGAATCTCAGCAGAAATATTCAAAATCCTAAAAGATGATGCTGTGACATTTTTGCTTGCATTATGCCTACACATTTGGAAAACTCACCATTGGTCAATAGACTGGAAAGGTCAGTCTACATCTGAATCCCTGAAGAGTTCCCCAATTATTGAACAATTGCACTAAATTCACATGCCAGCAATGTAATGCTTAAGATCCTACAAGCTCAGCTCCAACAAAATATGGACAGGGAACTACCAGATGAGAGGAAGAAGGACAAGAGATCAAACTGCCAATGTCCGATGGAAAATAGAGAAAGCAAGAATTCCAGAAAAAAAAAAAGCATTTACTTCTGCTTCATAGACTATTCAAAAGCCTTAGATTGTGTAGATCTCAACAAAACGTGGCAAGTTGTTAAATAAGATGTCAGTACCAGATAATCTCCTCTGCCTTCTAAGGAATCTGTATGTGGACGAAAAAAAAGCCATGGTCAGAATAGAACATGAAACAACAGAATGGCTCAAGATCGGGAAAGGAATGAGACATGGTTGTATATTGTCACCTTATTTATTCTACTTATACGCACAGTGCATCATGCATAAAGTCAGGCTTGATTACTGCTATGACGAAATCAGTACAGACTGTTCACTGGAAGGTATAATCATGAGGCTGAAGATCAAATATTTTGCCCATATCATAACAAGACAGGATCCCCTAGGGAAGACTCTAAGATTGAAGACACACAAAGAAGGGGACAACAGAAGCGTAGATGGATTGAAGAAGTAATTCAAGCACTGTACATGAACTTGATAGAACTCAGAGGGGCCATTGATAAGATAAGGGCACTGCTGGATGGATTAGGGACAGGTATACAAACCAGAATGGGCAACCTAGTTTAAAGATGTGATCATTCAGTTAAAGAAGAATGTGGTAAGCTACTTGAACAGGTGGGTTTTCAGAGAACAATTGGATATTTGAAGACTAGTAGAGACTCTTAACACAACGAGGTAGAAAATTCAAAAGAATAGAGGCTGATACTGAGAAGTCCTGCAGGCAAGCAAAGGAAGAGGATGAAAGGCACACATATTGCGAAGAGTAGAGAGTAAAGTATATGTATGAAATTCAAGGCTTGATGTACTTTCAGTGGAATTCTAAATATTAAAGAATTTATGTTTTTTTCTGTAGATTTTCAAAGAAGAAATGCCTTGTTGCTCCAAAGTTTATAAAAGTCAAAAGTTGTGTGGAACTAAAAGCAAGGATTGAATAACCAAATAACTGAAAAATGTTTTAGCATATAGAAAGGTTTGTGTTTTAAACATATTTCATAATTATTTTAGCATAACAGACATAAATGTAACATGCTTATGAACACAACACTACAAATCCATTGAAAACCAGGATTATTGAAAGAGTTGTCAAACAGGACCAAAGTGACTAGTCATGTACATACAGTACATTATTTATTAAGTACCTTAGTGCAAAACAGCGAAGCATAAAATAATAAAATGAGTGACTATGATAAAATAAATTACTGATATTCTGTTATATTCTGTATCTCATGGTAATTATCTACATAATATAGTCTGAACATATTCATCTAAAAACACAAGATGACTGTTAACCTCTTATAAGCAGCTCAACAATATTAACTATTAGGACCCACAAAGTGTTCATCCTTCCTGGTTGGAGCAGATAATATGGGTTTACCCCAAAAGAAAAACTTACTTGAAAGCCCTTATGCTAGCAAATGCTCTTCAAAAAATATGTATTCAACACTAATCATTGAATGTATTAGTGTGCAATAATATTTATAAAGTGTTTGCCTTATATAATTAATCAACCACAAAATCACTTTGAAAGACCCTTCACTAAAAATGTGTGCATATCTTTCAGTTTTAAAAATGACAGTGATGGCCAGAAGAAAAATAAATCTTTTTGAACAAATCTTACTACCTTAAATTATATTCAGGTCAAAATCAGCATTAACTGTGCATTTTTACTGTTTTCCAAAAAGCTTTTCAGTTGACAATACATAGCTGTGCTCATGGGTGTAAGAACTGGGGCGATGGGGGGGACAAATCTGCCCCCCCCCCAAATTTTGAATTGTGTGTATGTATGAGTATAGAAGCTGTTAAGTGTTTCTGTGCATCAAGTGAGCTGTAACGACATCGTGATGCCCGCACGACACTACATCGGGGAAAGAGTGTTCCCCTTACCTGCCCCCTGCCCCATTGATGCTCCCTATGTCCCCCCAGCTGCAATGAGCGCCATAGACGCTAATCGCAATGCCTGCACCACATTACAGCTGGCAAGGGGTGCTTCCCTCACCTCCCCCCTGCCACACTGATGCTCCCTCTGTCACCCTGGCTGCAATGAGCGCCATAGGAGCTCATCATGATACCTGCACAACACTACAGCGGGGAAGGGGTGTTCCCCTTACCTCCTCCCTGCCCCACTATTGCTCCCTCTGTCCCCCCTTTGCTCAACTACCTGCTCAGTCATTGGTGGTTAAGCGGACCACTGGAGTCCCACCCCTGCCAGCGCATCCTCTCTGCAGCGTAGGGACTCCAAAATGATGTAATTGGTATGTCCCTACACTGCCGAGAGGACGCGCCGGCAGGGGTGGGACTCCATTGAGCAGGTACAGGGCAAAGGGGGGACAGAGGGAGCATCAGTGGGGCAGGGGGGAGGTAATGGGTACACAGAAGGGGGTAGGGGGAGAGACAGGGGAGGGAGAGAGGGGGCAAAGAGAGAGAGACAGGGAGGGACAGAGGGGGCAAATAGAGCGAGAGAGGGGTCAAAGAGAGACAGGGGAGGGAGAGAGGGGGAAAAGAGAGACTGGGGAGGGAGAGAGGGGGCAAATACAGACTAGGGAGAGAGAGAGGGGCAAAGAGAGACAGGGTAGGGAGAGAGGTGGAAAAGAGAGACTGGGGAGGGAGAGAGGGAACAACGACAGACTAGGGAGGGAGAGAGGGGGCAAAGAGGTACTGGGGAGGGAGAGAGGGGGCAAAGAGAGACAGGGGAGGGAGAGAGGGGGCAAAGAGAGACATGGGGAGGTAGAGAGGGGGTGAGGAGAGACAGGAGAGAGAGAGAAGGGGCAAGAGAAACAGGGGAAGGAGAGAGGGGGCAAAGAGAGACAGGGAAGGGAGAGAGGGGGCGATGACATACAGGGGATTGCGAGAGGGGGCAAAGACAGACAGTGGATGGAAAGAGGGGGCAAAGATAGACAGCGGATGGAGAGAGGGGGCAAAGACAGACAGAGGATGGAGAGAGGGGGCAAAGGGAGACTGGGGAGGGAGAGAGGAGGCAAAGAGAGACTGGGAAGGGAGAGAGGGGTAAAGAGAGACTGGGGAGGTAGATATGGGGGAAAGAGAGAGAGGGGGAAGAGACACAGGGGAGGGAGGGGGTGGGAAACAATTTAGAAAAATCCACAATGCCGTCATTTTTGACGGGCAAGTCGCTAGTATTAAATAACTGCTATTATTTCTCAACCTTCTACAGCTAATGCCTTTTGACTTACATTCTTAAAGTTTGTATAGATCTTTAAATATAAAAAAAACAAACAAAAGCGTACAATCAAAATGTAGAAAAGTGATAATAAGTTTAAATTCACATGTGGCGGAATTGTAATACTGGTCTGTTTTTTTGCATATACAGTAGACTCTCAGTTATCCGGCACCCATGGGGATTGGTAGATGCTTGGGAGTTACTATTAAAAGAGGCCTAGATTAGCCGTTTTTGTCAGTGAGGGCTGTTCTAACAGCAGCTTCTTTCACTCCTCACTTACACACAGGTACGTTTGGCTGTATGGTGCGGTGCAGAACCCGGGTAATGTAACGCCAACACTGCACTGGCTCTGTCACTCATGCCTGTCTGCTTCCAGGTAACATTGAATTGCAGAGACATACAGTGGATGCAATATAGGTACCTCTAAGCATTTTGTGGCATGACAACCTCCTGGCATTTGTCTAGCCCTTTAAAAGTAAAATGTTATTTAAAGCACAGTATTAAATTTTTTCTCTGGTTAACTAAGAGTCTACTGTATGAAGGCTAATAAGAACAGGTGAGAGGGGGAATGAGGAATGAGGAAGAGGGGATGAGGAAGGAGGAAGGGGAAATGAGGAAGGAGGAAGGGGGAGGGAGAAGGAGGAGGATGGGGATGAGGAGGGAGGAGGAGGATGGGGAAAAGGAGGGAGGAGTAGGAACACCCACACTGCACCGGAGAACAAGTAAGTGGAACCCTCAATCGAGTATAAGCCGAGAGGGGCTTTTTCAACATAAAAAATGTGCTGAAAAAGTTGGCTTATACGCGAATATATACGGTAAATGTACTGTATATGTATAGTAATTGATTAGAAAGATAATAATAATATTAATGCTAATAAATGTTGATAATAATCCTAATTTGGTATTAGTATAACAATTGTCAGGACTGTCTGGGTGAAACCCTTCAGGTGTAAAAAGTATGGCAAGGTCAATGCAACAAGTCCAAGGGAAAAGAATGGTCAGACAAGCCAGTGGCTAACAAAAATCCAGCAAGGTCAGCAGCAAAAGATCAGTCAAATAGGGAACAGGAATGGGCCAAGAATTGTAGCCAAACAGAGCAGAAAGGCACAAGAGCAGCCAGAAGTACTCTGAGTCTTAGGAGTCTACAACTGGCACTGCGAGGAGGCTTGGACTGGCAATAAATAGTCCCAGCTGAGTATAATGAGCTGGTAGAAAGACTGAGGCTTAATAACAATCAATCATTGTACTCGTGCTAAGCCATGAGATCAAACCTGAGAGAGGACTTTGATACTGCACCTCCATGAGGGCCCGTCTCTGGACAACCTCTGATTGGCTTGGATGGGTGAAGGGGAGGAAAATGATTGATTAACTCAGGAGCATTGTACCCATGTGGTTTCTTCAGGATGAAAACCTTTCCAGGTAATCAGATATTGAAGAGAAGATTTCCAGGGATGAATATATTTTGGACCCAACTTGGATGAGTTCTGTTGTGTTGAAAGTCAAACTAAATCTACTTCAGGATTTTATTCTTCTACAGTTAGCATAACAATTATGATCAATAGTGGCTTATTTTAGCATACTTTGAGTAGAAGACTGTACTTGATGAATGTCTTCTGCTCTTAGATCAGCTGGTGGATTCAAAAGGAAAACAAGGTGGATTGTAGCCCAACGCTGCATACCATTATGTACTAAGTTAGGAATCATGCTGTTGGTTATTATAGGCAAATTTAATCAAGAGTAGATCGACCCAGTCATATATTGTTCCAGCACTTGATTGGTGAGTCCATTGGTTTGTGGGAGATACATTGTAGAAAATTTTAGTCGTATACCAGTACTCTGCATAAAAGATCTCCAGGAATTGGAGAGAAACTGGACTCCTCGGTCTGACAGGATTCCTGAGGAAACTCTGTGGAGTCTATAGATTTCCCAAAGAAACCACCACATCAGCTGCAGACAGACGTGTAAGTGGCACCATCTACTACTACTGATATTACAGTTATTACTTGGGATGGAGGAAAGTCAATAATAAAGTCTATAGTTATATGAGTCCATGGATGAACTGGAATGTCTAACATATGGAGCAACCAGAATGGAAGAGACTTAGGAGTCTTGGATCTGGCACAGGTGTTACAAGCTACTACAAAGTTTTTAACATCAGTAGAAACCGTAGACAACAAAAAATGACGGGATATATGATCCAGAATTTTGGGGACACAAGAATGACCATACCAACAAGAGGAGTGAGATACTGTAGATCTAGAATGTCTAGATTTATTATATATATTATTTTGTTAAGCCAAATGGTTGTTTGTTAATTGCACTTTTGACTTTTGTGATATTGTTAAGTTTAAAATACAAGCATTTTTCATTATTATTGAACTTATATTATAATTAGTAGATAAAATGTATTTTTAGATAGAATAATCAACACCACATTTTTTTAATTTTATCCCATTTTTCTTTCACTAAAATTATATAAATAGTTTTTTTATAATTATTAAACATTTATTTCCACTTATTTGAAGAAATTTCATTTATCATCATTTCATATGATGAAATGTAATTTGGAGTTTATAATTTTATTTAAATAATGCTGTTTGTTACATATTCATGTTATGTGTAAAGAGGTCCGAATCCTATATCCCATTAAAAATCAGTTTAGTTCTTTGAATACTAACAATTTCTTAATACGTTATTTTTTTCCAATACTAAAACATTTAATATTCACACCATATTCATTCCATTCAGCTTTGATATCTGTTATTTGTTTGTTTTTTAAACAAGTCATTTAAAATTAAATACAAAAAAGTTAATTCCTTTTGATCTTTTTGAGTCTACCCTGAAGTACTTTCACTTCTTGCAACTATGTTGTAAGGAGAAATATTTATATATTTGTTATAATCTGCACTTTGCATAGAAAGCATATTTTTGATTTCCATTTCATATGCCTGTCTTTAGGCTAATACTAAATCATTAATTCCACCACCATTACTATTTTATTTCTTGCTCAAACATCCTTTTTACTATTCTGCCCAATTTAGTATAAAGTTTGTCTCTGCTTCATAAATGCAAAGGAAACAAAATGATTATTGTTTAATATGGTCTGATCACATATATAGTTATCAGTGTCCGGAATGTTTGCGATGTTGGTCATTCTTTGCGTCCCTCGCGAAGTGAGGGCGCAACTGCGTGACTCGGGAGGCAAGATGAGCCAGCGGACCCTGGCCCCTCACACATGCGAGCCTTGCGAAGCGAGACAAAGCAGCGGGGTAGTTCTTAGGCTGCAATGAGCAGAGAAACAGCATTACCAGCCTTACCATTTTACGGGCAAGTAGCTAGTATTTATATAATTAGTTAATGCTTTATTAGGTATCAAATTAATCATTAAATATATTTTTAAATTATTTTTTTTAAATATACACAATGTAGTTATATCTATTTGTAATGTAAATGGCATTATAAAAGTGACACTATTTGTTCACTGTTGGGATGCTGGAACGTAACACTTTTCTAATCAGAGCAGATAGCAGATTTTAATAGACATTGGGAAGAACCATAAGCCACCTCTTAATATAGCTAGATGCTCTAAGGAATCAATAACATGCAAAATTAATATTGCCTGAAACATTCAGCCAACAGTAACTACATACACTTTATTAAGTTGCAATACATGGATTTTCTAGCGTGACAATACATTGGTATTCATGTGTAAGATTTTTTTACAGTTCCTACAAATTTTATATATTCTTTTGGTGATAGTCAAAACACAAAAAATAGATATGTGTATATTAAAAACATTTATTGTGTACATAAATCAACAAGCTATTACACAACCTGAATTAGACAAACAGAGCACAAAGAAGTATAAAACCAATTAAAATGAAAACATAAAATCCAAACACTACATTATACAATAAACAATACATTTTTCTGCGTATGCCAAATTAATACAAATTTGGTCAGCGTCTTCTTTTTCCCGGTCCCCCATAAGTTTAAGGTGACTGGTTACAGTTTTTTCTCCATATGGGATCTTACACTGATCTCTCAGTCTGCGCTCCCAGACTTCTCTCTGTGACAGCACTCTCCTCAGACCAAACACTATAGCTAACTTGGATTTTGGGTGTTGAATTTCCCTTCACCAATAGTTATACAATATTATTTTTTAACTATTGGCAGTAGAGGAGAGAATCAAATATACACCTACTAATTTGATATCACACTGCTATTTTTGCCATATATACCTTTGTGATCTGGTATCCTGACCAAAACTGTATATTAAAAGTCTTTCTGAGATCTTGGTCTCTTGCTTGGGGATGTAAAAGTATCAGTTTCTTACATTTCCCTGGGCTTGTTTTGATGTAAGACCCTTTGAATTTGCTGACTTTGTTTTATACCATGATTGGACTAAACTCTACAGAGATTAGCTGATCATTAAATCATATCATCCATCTATCTATCTATGTTGGGGGCATTAGCAACATGCATCAGACAGAGACAAGCCTTTGTGAGAGTTTTCTACTAGTATACCCATCAATAAATCTGTGCCAGAAAAGCAAGTAAGATTTCCAAACTCAAATTTTGAAACTCAAGGAGGGCTAAAACAGGAATTGGTATAGTTGTCAGTTTTCAGAAGAAGGCAAATGTTTTGTTGAGATAGTTTGTTGTGTCATTTTTTACAACTGTAAATATTTGTTTCTATCATACATATAATATAACTGAGCCAACATGGCCCTTCATGTTAATCCCTTTATCTCAGATTACACCATGTTTAAGACCTCTCTAGCTATGATAATCATCCATCCCGGAAAAATTGTGACAGAGTTACTGCAGTAAACCAGAGACGAAAATTACAGCAAACTTTTCCATATATTTTTGCACTGACAAAAGTTTACGAGCTACTCCATTAGACTTTTACACCAAAACCCTATACTAATAAGACTTTATGGATTACTCGCAAAATAGGGCAGTGCCGAAACTACAAAAAGTGAAAGAATATATTATGGAGACAAGAGACTACATGCAAATGGTTTTAAAACCATTGCTGAGTGTCGGAGCAGCAGGTAAAGAGACAGTATAGCACAAAAAACTATAGAAAATGATGAAAGTTCAACATTATTTTACACTTAGTCCAATATAAACATATGTGTAATAAAAAATATGATATTTTATTATTATGTCTTTTTTATTACAGAACATAAAGGGTAACACACACAGTACTAAAGGGGGTTAATAAATATCAGGCAACCACATGGACAAGGAACAAATGCTCTAATGCATTGTTTATTTATAGATAAGATATATACATAAAATAAACACAGTTTTATATATATATATATATATATATATATATATTACATCTATGAATACAAATATCACATATATTTGATTTAATTAAACATAAATATGGCACTTGTTCTAACTCATTATAATAATAATGACATTCTCATTTTCTATTGGTTCTTCGAGCCATTTTTCATTCGTAAAGCTTGGTTTGGTGTGATATACTGAGCAGGGTTGTAGGACCCAGAATAATGCTGGGGGGATACAGCTCATTTTATACACAGGGCGTAAAATAGCTTATATATACATACACACAAAAGTACAGTGCTAAATACTGTAACTGTAACAATATACCAACGCACCTGATTCCCATCTGCAAGCATTACTATTAGCTAGGTCTCTGGATAATCAGCAATATGGGAAAATACCCATTATACGGAGAGGACACAAAGGTCAGCAGCTAGATTCAATATTACTTACATCAGACCCAATGATCTGTTCTCAGACTGATATTGAGGTCAGGACCACATGCTTCACTAGTGCATAGAACATGCCATTGTGAGACTTTGCAAGTCCACCGCCATAGCGGTATAAGTCTACATTTAAGCTAACAACAATCATGTCTTAGATATCTGGCTATATGACAGCTTTAAGATTGTGGGAGCTACATGTTAAGGGAGGGCTGTCGTTAAAGGAATGTCTACCTGAGAGGCACTGTGAAAACCTTACACATCATACATTTCCTTCACAATGCTTGCAGATGCAGAAGATGCCTTAATGGACCTCAATTCTACATAAAATAAAACATAGCCACTTGCCCTCCAGAATGTGGACACGGATCCTTACCTCCCTGACCTGTCCCTTTGGCCTGTCCCTCCCCCAAACTACTACACCCCTAGGATCAGGCCCCTCCCCCTCTGTCCCACTTCTAAGGGTGCCTGGTCCTCCTCCTCCCTCCCTCCTCCCTCCCTCTTCCCTCCTTCCTCCCTCCTCCTTCCTCCTTCCTCCTTCCTCCTCCCTCCTCCCTCCTCCTCCTCCTTCACCACTCCACCACTCCCCAGGGCCACCTCTCTCTCCTCTCTCTCGTCCTCGCCTCTCTTCTTCTCCTCCTCCTCACCTCGCCACTCCTCTCCCCTCCTCCTTCCATTTCAATCCCAAATATAATATAACGATAAATAAAAATAAGTGTTACTGTAAATATATGATGACATTTTTTTTATTTATTATGTGTATTTAATAACTGTTGGGGGATGGGGGGGGGGGAATATGGAGTTAGCTCTATGTGTGTTCTTTAAATTATGTGTATTGCAATGATGTTTAATCTGTAAATATGTGTAATCAAGGATTAAGTGTAAGATTGTAAATAGTATCATATAAATGAACAAAACCGCAAATTACTGCTCTCAAAATACTCCTACTCTCTATCTATCTAGAACCAACGTCCAAATCCGGGACCTGTGTGCTACTTCTTTAAAAAATACAACACAGTCAAGGCATGGTCGTGTGAAACCCAATTTATAATCTCCCTCTGTCAATTATCTGCAGCTAGACAACTTTCTTTTGGCTGAGAGGCCTTTGTCGTACTACGTTATACCGTGATTGGATCTTATGGGGTGATCGCATCTCGGCCAGCTCCTTAACAGCTTGCGTGCAAGGAAAGGGTTTACGGGCTTGCGTCTATGGCCCGTTTGGTCATGGCATGGTTGAATGTAATAGCGCTAAAACTCAGCAGAAATTCAAGCCTGCAGGCTTTGCGGGTTTACCGTTGCTGCTACAGGCTTGGAATTTAATATGGCCCCTGGTAATGTCTAAACTACACAGTTAATCTTGCATCAAACAAAACTCAAATTATTTTAATTAATGGAACAATAAAATAGTAATACATTAATTATAAATTTGATCAGACTAGGCATAATTAAGTCAGATGGAATAATATAGTGAAAGAATATATGAATTCCATAAATGATATGGTGCAAAATGTATAAATTATGTCCATGTGCCAGAATTGTGGTCTTACATTTGAAATTAATCTAGAAACCGTCTTCAATGTAGAAAAGCAGTGATTAACTTGATAACTTGTTATCTTTCAGTTTGTCACTTGCTGTTTTGATCTAAAATCATTATGGAGTTTCAAGGATAGCCAAATTTGACAAAGAGAAAACAAGGAAAGCACAAACAGATTCCAGGACGCATTTTAGGCACTGTGCATGTCATTGAGTCTCTTGTTTAATGTTATATCTATCTATTTTTATTATCTGGCATTTTTAAAGGATCAAGATCTCACTGTGAATAATTTATATTTAAAAAAACATACAAATTCATATATTCGGCTATATTTGTATCAAAATTAGGGTTATTGCATTACAGATTTACATAGTTACATAGTTACAGTACATAGTATTTGAGGTTAAATAAAGACTGATAGTCCATCAAGTTCAACCTTTTTAGATATCTTATGATTCTTTTAAAATATGCATTATTTGATAATAATTGTTAATTGATCCAGAGGAAGGCAAAAAAAAAAAACATTGATACTTGCCAATTGTCTCATAACGGGAAAAAAACTAAATTCCTTCCTGACCCCAGAGACTGACGATCAAATTTCTCCCTGGATCAATATTTCTTCACTAGTTATCTAAGATAACCTTGAATGCCCTCTTTATTTAAAAACTAGCCACTTGCCCGTCAAAAATGACAGCAATAAAATGTGAATCCCCCCTCCTCTACCTCCCTTGTGTCCCCCCGTGTTTTTACCCCTTCTCCCCCTGTGTCTTTCCCCACCTCTCCCTCCCCTGTGTCTCTTGCCACCCTCTCCCTGCCCTGTGTCTCTTGCCCCCATGTCTCTTCCCCTCCCTCATTTCTGTTCCCCCCCAATTCCCTCCCATGTGTCTCTTCCCCCTCCTCTCCCTCCCCTGTGTCTCTCCCCCCTCCTCCCCTGTCTCTCCCCCCTCCTCTCCCACCCCTGTGTGTCTCCCCCCTCCTCCTCTGTGTCTCTTCCCACTCCTCTCACTCCTTTGTCTCTCCCCTCTTACTCCTCTGTGTCTTTCCCCTCTCCTCTCCCTCCCCTATGTGTCTACCCCCCTCCCTTCCTACCCCTGTGTCTCCCCCCTCCCCTGTGTCTCTCCCCCCTCCTCTTCCTCATGTCTTTCCCCGTCTTCTTACTCCTTTGTGTCTCTCAACCCCTCCGCTCACTCCCCTGTATCTGTTCCCCCCTCCTCTCACTCCCCTGTGTCTCTCCCCCCTCCTCTGTGTTTCTCCCCCCCATGTCTCTCCCCCTCTCATTCCCCTGTGTTTTGCCCCCCCTCCTCTCACTTTCCTGTGTCTCTCCCCCTCCTCTCCCTCCCCTTTGTCTCCCCCCTCCTCTGTGCCTCCCTCTCATTCCCCTGTGTCTCCCCCCTCCTCTCACTCCCCTGTGTCTCTCCCCCCTCCTCTGTGTCTCTCTCCCCTCTCATTCCACTGTGTCTCCCCCTCCTCTGTGTCTCCCCCCTCCCCTGTGTGTCTACTCCCATCCTCTCTCAACCCTTTTGTGTCTCCCCCCTCCCATGTCTTACCCCCTCGTCTCCCTTCCTTGTGTGTCTCTCTCCCCCCTCACTCATTTGTGTCTCTCCCCCCTTCTCTCACTCCCCTGTGCCTATCCCCCCTCCTCTCACTCCCCTGTGTCTCTCCCCCCTCCTCTCACTCCCCTGTGTTTCTCCCCCCTCCTCTGTGTTTCTCCCCCATGTCTCTCCCCCCTCTCATTCCCCTGTGTTTCTCCCCCCCTCTTCTCACTTTCCTGTGACTCTCCCCCCTCTTCTCACTCCCCCGTGTCTCCCCCTCCTCTCACTTCCCTTTGTCTCTTCCCCCTTTCTCTCACTCCCCTGTGTCTCTTCCCCTCCTCTGTGTCTCTCTCCCCTCTCATTCCCCTGTGTCTCCCCCCCTCCTCTGTGTCTCCCCCCCTCCCCTGTGTGTCTTCTCCCATCCTCTCCCAACCCTTTTGTGTCTCCCCCCTCCCACGTCTTACCCCCTCGTCTCCCTTCCCTGTGTGTCTCTCTCCCCCTTCACTCATTTGTGTCTCTCCCCCCATTCTCTCACTCTCTTGTGCCTCTCCCCCCTCCTCTCACTCCCCTGTGTCTCTCACCCCTCCTCTCACTCCCCTGTGTCTCTCCCCCCTCCTCTCACTCCCCTGTGTCTCTCCCCCTCCTGTGTTTCTCCCCTCTCTCTCATTCCCCTTTGTCTCTTCCCTCCTCCTTTGTGTCTCTTCCCCCTCCTCTCCCTGCCCTGTGTTTGTCCCCACTCCACTCCCTGCCCTATGTCTCTCCCCTCTCCTCTGTTCCCCTTCCTTCCCTGTGTCTCCCATCCTCTTCAGTGCGCAATGCGCAATACGCTTGGGCAGCCCGTTGCGCAATGCGCTATGCGTATGCGCGTCCTGTTAAGCAATGCGCATGCAAGGTTACTCCTCGCTATGTGCAGGCCGGTTTGCATTGTGCAGCTTACACCGCCCAATGTGCATGTGCATGAGCAGGCTGGTGCGCAATGCGCATGCGCGGCCCGCTACGCGATGCACAGTTGTCAAACTGCAATTTTTTGCAAACGTGACCCCTTTTAAACGTATCTATTGAGTTTGCTGTCACCACCTCCTTTGGTATAGAATTCCACAGTTTAACCACCCTAACTGTGAAGAACTCTTTTCTTTCTTTAAGGTGAAATCCTTTTTCCTCTAACCTCAAGGGATGTCCTCTTGTCGTTTGGCAATCTCTTGGCACAAAAATTTCACTTGACAAAGCCTTATATTGACCCTGGATGTATTTAAATAAGGTAATCATATTCACTTGTAGACACGTTTTTTCTAGGAAAAATACGTTTAATTTGGTTAGCCTTTCTTCATAACTTCGGCCCTCCATTCCCATTATTAGTTTTGTTGCCCTTCTGTGTACTTTTTCCAGTTCTAAAATGTCCTTTTTATGAAGTGGTTCCCAAAATTGCAGAATTATATTTGATTCCCTTGCTTCTATACCATTCTTAATACATGCTAATATTTTACTTGCCTTTGCAGCTGCTGCTTGGAATTGAGCACTGCTACCTATGTGGTTGTCCACAAGTACTCCCAAATCCCTTTAAAGATCAGATACCCCTAGATGCGCTCCAATAAGATTATAAATTGCATGGCTATTTTTCCTACCCAAATACCAGTAAGTATAAATTATGTTTTTATATTTTTTTCTATACTAAATCACTCCCACACAAATCTGTGTTTTCCTTAATTGGTATTTTTCTGTTGTATACAACATATATTTTAACTCCTTTAATACATGCCTACCACTAGCCCCTATGAGCCTTGGTATCCCCTGGGATTCTTTTTTTGTAATTGTTTACAGTAAGAGAGGGAGAGAGGAGTGGGAAGAAGAGTGAGTGGGAGGGAGAGAGAGAGAGAGGGGATGGAGAGATAGAGAAAGGGAGAGGCAGTTTGAGAGGGAGAGAGAGGGAGGAAGAGAGAGACAGGGGAGAGGTAGAGGAGGGAGAGAGTGGAACGGCAGGGAGATAGAGGGGGAGAGAGAGGGGGGGGATGGAGAGGGGGAGAGAAAGGGAGAGGGGGTGGAGGGTGAGAGAAAGGGGGAGGGAGAGTGAGGGAGAGAGAGAGAGAGGGAGGGAATGAGAGAGACAGGGGGAGTGGAAGAGAGGGAAGGAGACAGAGAGGGAGAGAGGGAATGAGGGAGAGATAGGGAGAGAGAGAGAGAGGGGAGAGAGGGAAAGGAGAGAGAGAGGGGGAAGCGAGAGTTGGGGAAGAAGAGAAAAAGGGATAAAAACAGGGAGGGTTAGAGAGAGAGGAGAAGGGGGAGAGAGTTAGGAGAGAGAGGTAGGGAGAAAGAGAGGGGGGAGGGAGAGAGGCAGGGGGAGAGAGAGAGAGAGAGAGAGAGAGAGTGAGAGAGTGGGAGGGATAGGGAAATAGAGGGAGGGGAGATGGGGGGAGAGAAAGAGGGAGGGGCACAGAGAGAGAGGGCGCAGAGAGAGAGAGAGAGAGACCAGAAAGAGAGATAGGACACACAGAGCGCACAGAGAGAGAGAGAGAGAGAGAGAGACAGAGGGCAAGCAGAGAGAGACAGCACTGATATAGACAGAACATACTATATGATACCATAATTTATGATGGACAAATTACTAGTATTATATATTGCTCACTGACAATTGTGTTTAAAGTTTTCAAATTGATGTCCTTAATGCTTTTATTCGACAGTATTTATATGAGAATAACTTACAACTTGTGGTCTTACACCTGTTCTCATAAAATAATAAACTGTGTCACTTCAATTGAATTATGTAATAATTAACATTGCAATAGTATATGTTGTGCTGCTTATTTGTAATAGGAAGCCTGGATTGCAAATAGACTTGATTATCATGATATTTTAAAAATAGTCATGCACATTGATAAATCATATATTATAATTCAATCATAATTTACTTACAAAATGAAATTTGAAAAGGAAACACTGTGGAATATATGCTAAAAATATATTTTAATTTGCCTCAGTATTTATGGTCAAAGTATAGAAGCATTCACATTGTCATGTATAATAATTAATTTAATCTGAAGCAACAAATAAATTATATTTTTATTGTTTTACAACTTACTTAATAGACCTAAGTATACAGGGAAACTCAATTGCTATAAAATATACTGTATTGATATATAACAAACAGATAAGGAGGCATTTGCCGGCCCATTGAAAACAAGCATCCACTAAATAACAAATCTGACCGACAATTTTATTGCTATTCATGTTTCACGTAGCTATCTTTTGAATCTACTGATATATTTCTACTCATTTTATGATGCGCAAGGAATAAAACAGTGTTGAAAATTTTCAAAGATTAATAAGTATATTCTTAAAGACATATTTAAGTTTCTTGGATTATTAATGCATCTGATAGAGGAGAATCAGTAGAGTATTTTTTTTCCATGAAAAAATCCCAAAATGAACATTAATAAACTTACCCTGAAGTTAGTAAAATGTTTTATATATTTGGTTACATTTGATAGTGTAGGGTCCTTGCACATTCAAGCTAAATTTGCAAAAACTCCTATTTAGTTGTGCCCAATCAGAGGCAGCTACAACATTGTAGCAATCAGGAACTTATTGCCTTCTAACAAAAACTGAGTTCAGAAGGACTGACCTCTGCCATCACTGCCTTTTCTTTATCTCCCCACTGTTTCAGAAAAAAGACATTCTTACTCTACAAAATGTCTCACCCGGGATGTAACTGTACTTATTGCTGATTGTTTATGTGTGTGTATTCCATCTCTCTATACAATTGTACCAGTGAAGTGGTCCAATGTGATTGTTATATACATATATGAATAAACAAGGGAGTTGATCTTTGTAGTTGTAATATGGGAACAAAGAGCTTGCAATAAAATTAAGTAAGAAAAGTCTGTTAGTATTTATTTATTTGTTCCTATGTATATAGCTGTAGCCATGAGGATAATATCGCCCTAAGGAATTGGAAATGGGTGCACCACTCTCTCACCTCACTCACCCCTCACCTCTCTCTTACCCCTCACTTACTCTCTTTTGATCCATTTCTTCCTTTCCCTCATACTTTCTCTTTCCCACTATCACTCCCTCTCCTTCTTTCTCACGCTCTCATACTCTTTCTCTCACACTCTGTTTCTCTCACTCTCTCTCTCCCTCTATCTCACTCACTATTGTCTTTCACACTTTCTCTTCCCCTCTCTCACTCTCTCTTGCCTTCTCTGACACTCTCACTCTCTTCACTCCCTCTTTGTCTCTTCCTCTCTCTTTTACATTGATGGTAGTGCTGTCAGACATGAGCAAGTGCTTGGCTCCTATTCCAAGTCTGACTGCTGTGATGATTTATGGTTAGTAGGGGGCAGGGCAGCCCCAGCAGCAGCAAAGCAACCAGAGTGAGCAGAGACCAGCATCAGGCTAATATTCCAAAAGTGACCTCATGGCTGACATCACTGCTCTGCTATTGGCAGAGCAAGGCTGAGGAAGGTTAGTATAGGATTAAAATTTAGTTTTGCTATAAGCTAGTATGAGGTGTCTATATATATATGCATCAAATTTCATAAAACATTTTATTATTAATATCTAAAAATCCCTCTAATGCTTATACTGACACCCCCAGGGGTGTCTACACAGGCCCCGGTCCCCACCCAATCAGCATTCAGCATTAGGGGATCAATTTTAACCCATTATTCACCTGCTGTTTCTTCCTCAGCCAATAGAAGAGTAGTGATGTCAGCCACCAAATCACTGCTAGGATATAACTCCCTGCTGCTTCCTGTCTGTGTTGTGCTGCTGTCATAGCACCTAACCCAGCGCCACACTACATATCCCAGGCTGCTTTGAAGCACAAACAGGAACCCCAGAGTTTAAATCAATTGCTTCAGCTAACCTGATTGACCAAAACAAATTATGAAATTAATGCTAATTTAGTCTCAGTTTGGAGAGGGTGTTAACCCTAATTTTCATCAGAGTTTACAAGACATTTTGCTAACTTCAAGGTAATTGTTAAAATGCTTATTTTGGTATTTTCATGCAAACAATGTTTTCATACACTATTAATTCTCCTCTATCATATGCACTCATGATCCAGGAAACTTAGATATGCCTTTAAGGCAATTAAATCTGTTGTTTTTAGGAACTTTGCATTCTAGTGCATGTTTTGAGTTAAGCAGTGTCTGTTCGATTGTGTGTGTGTTTGTGTCATTCAGTTATGTCCGACTCTCATGGCATGGTGGATGATCCAACGTCGGCTGTGTTTGTCCGCAAATGCAGACCCTCGCAAAGCGAGGGGCCGCATTTGCGGTGGTGGAAGGTCCAACGCACGACTTTAAAAAAAAAAAAACCTCGAAGGTGCCTCAAACGCGGTTAACACACATACGCACGACTTAGAAAAAAATCAACTGCGTCATACACATAAAAACCAACTGCATCCCTCGCAATAAAATTACGGCCGCCTCGCAAAAAAAACACAGCCGCGACCCATTACCAACACGCAAAACTGAATGACAACAGCGCGCATGAAAACATCAGAAACACAAGAAATAAACACAACGAACACATAAAAAGCTTACTTACAGCAAGGGGGGGGGGGCATCCGGCATCTCTAAAAGTTAATTTACATGTCCATTTAAGTCCAAAAAAACGAGTTTAAACTGCCGAAAATCACCTAAGCGAGAGACAAAATGGCCGCCGAACAAAACGAAAATGAGGCTACAGACGTAACTATACTACAGTGACTCGGAAAACTAAAACAACGCTACAGTCCACTTTACGAGGTACGTAACACATACTATGCGGCACTTGCTACACTGATATTAACCACCATTTTGAAAACTATTACGCATAAAATGGCGGATGGAATGCAAATTGGAAGGTGGAACGCAAATAGCTCATGCGTATTGCGTTCTTACGGTCTGAGGCATTTGAAATACTGCCTACTTTCCAGAAAATTCTACATTTCTACTCAGGTGATGAACGGAGTGACTGGATAGTTAACTGTTGCTGTTACTTGAGAAGAGAATAGTTTCCGAATTTCCTACTTTACATTGTGCAAATTACAACTGAGAGGTAAGCTATAATATATTACATTTTATTATCAAGACAGGACAAAAAAAAAACAACTTTAACTATGAAAATGTCATTCATGTATAGTGACATGTGACACACACATTTATGTGTATAGCCCCTACAACAAACTAATCTTAACCCAAACTAATTAAACAAGTATATTTAAATTACATAAAAAAAACAACAACTTTAACTATTAAAATATGATTCATGTATAGTAATATGTGACACGCACATATATGTGTATCATGTATAGTGACATGTGACAAACACATTTATGTGTGTAGGCCCGAAAACAAACTAATGGAAATTGAAACTAATTAAAGAAGTATATTTAAATGACATTAATTTATTGTAATTCAATATATAACCTAAAGCTCAATCTTTCTCCTTTTTTTAAATATTCAAACAGACTCTGCATCAACAGCGTCACTCAAGAATTTGCACCGTGCATTGTGAACCAGAATCCCTTTTAAAGAACACAAAGAAAGAAGAAGTGGTAAGATAGAAAAATATATTACATGCTGAAAAAGACCATGCTTTGCTAAATTAAAAAGAAGAAATATACAATTAACCATTTCACATTCTTTTTCAAACAGACACTACAAGAAGACTGGCTGATTAAGATTGGCAGGAGGGGACCCTCTGTCATTCGACACTTCAATCAAGGTAAAGTATAACAAGTACTAAACATAAAGGAACTATATATGTTTAATGGCCGCCAATATAACAAATGCAGCAACCAAAAAGTGGTGAACACAAAATAGGATAATGCTAAAAACATAGCCATAATAGCAAAAATAGAAAAAACATTCATTTTCACTGTAGAAAAACATTAAAGCTTCATAAAAAAGACTAATTAAGCAAATCAAGTATGCAACATATGGTAGACACAAATAGGATTGTACCAAAAATCACACAAACAAATAGCAAAGTAAATTAATATTCTTCTTTAATGTTTAAGAACCTATAAGCCTTACAAATAAGCCTAAATAAGCATACCAAAAGTGGTAGACACAAGACAGGATTGTACCAAAAATCACACTAACAAATAGCAAAGTAAATTAATATTCTTCTTTAATGTTTAAGAACCTATAAGCCTTACAAAAAACCCAAAATAAGCATAGCAAAAGTGGTAGACACAAATAGGATTGTACCAAAAATCACACAAATTGCAAAGTAAATTAATATTCTTCTTTAATGTTTAAGAACCTATAAGCCTTACAAAGAAGCCTAAATAAGCATACCAAAAGTGGTGGACACAAAATAAGATAACGTTAAAAACATAGCCATCATATTCAAAATAGGAAAAACATTCATAACCTTCATAAAAAAAAAATATTTAGCAAATAAAGTATGCAACATATGGTAGACACAAAATAGGATTGTACCAAAAATCACACAAACACATAGCAAAGTTAATTAATATTCTTATTTACTGTTTACCAAGCTATAAGCCTTACAAAGAAGTCTAAATTTGTATAGCAAAAGTGGTGGACACAAAACAGGATAACACTAAAAATATTGCAATCATATCCAAAATAAGAAAAACATTCATAATTACAGTATACAAAAAGGATAACTGGAATATACAAATACATTTAAATTATTTTTAAAAGGTTGCACAAAAAACAGCATAGCAGAAAAAATCACCATAACAGATACAATACACCAAAATAATGAAATTTGTAATTTATTACAAATACATTAAAATCAAATAACATTTTCATTTTTCTTTTACAACAGACACTGCGTGAAGACCATCGGATGAGGACTTTCAACAGAGGACCAGACCATTGGACGAGGACTTTCAACAGAGGACCAGACCATCGGATGTGGACTTTCAACAGAGGACCAGACCATCGGACGAGGACTTTCAACAGAGAACCAGACCATCGAACGAAGACTTCCAACAGAGGACCAACAAAGATTCTGATTGAAATCACACTTCAACCAAGGTACAGTATAACAAGTAAAAAATTAGAAAACTAAATAAACATGTTTACTCTGCATCCATGTCAACACAAAAAAAAAACATGAACAATCACTAACTATGGCCCTCATTTAATTGCAATTTTGCCAATTCAATAGAGGTCAAAATAAGCACATCACATATTTTTTTTAAGAAGTTTTTAGTTGGTAAACATCTATCCACAAACAAGGTTTTCACTAACAAAAGACTGATTTAAAAAAAAATGTTATCTGCTTATTTAGAGCACGATTGAATTGGCCAAATCGCAATTGAATGAGGGCCTATAACTTTTACCAAAATATAACTGACACATTTCTGATTTACCTTTTATTTGTCTGTTATGGAAAATAATGTTTAACAGTAAATCCAAACTTCAATCTAGCCAAAAAAAAAAGAAAACAGCATAGTCCACAAAAGTCTCAAAACATAGACTAAATAAAATATGCCATTCTAAATTACCAGTCGTAATGTACAATATTAAGCATAAAACCTAAACACACACATAAAATAGAATAGTACAACAAATAGTAGTAACTCCGCAAGAAAAGAAAAAAACATTTAATTGATCGAACATATAAGCTTTTAAATCAAAGATCAAAATACTATTATGACGATCCCCTGTACTAATAATTACAAAGACTAATTTTTGCCCTCTACTATGTCTGTAAGTTAAAAGTACAACAAAAAAATAAATTGACAAAACAACTAAAATATTAATTTTAATTACCTATTAGATTAGAAGAAGGTATACTGTCAGTTTCTTCCCTGTGCTATTCATCTAGGGCAAAAATTACAACCTACCATACAAAGTAAGTCCAAAAAAATTAAATACACTTATTTAACAATACAAAGAAGCTACCACTACAATACACTACAAGCACATATAAACAAACTGTTGATAATAAAAACATTACAAAACAAACTTAACATCTCAAACTAATTATACATTTTTTTCTTTTACAGATTAACATGGCTACTAACGAGAGCAAACAAGACAAGAAAATACATCAAACTAGAGAAAGACAAGAGAGATGGGCCAACCAGCAGACACCGGAGGAGAAAGAAATTAGAGAAAAAGAACGCAAAAGCCTTGCAAGCAAAAGACTATCAGCTGCAAAAATTAAAGATACGCCAAAAAAAGCTACAAAGCAAATAAAGCATTTAGAACATGTTCCTCAAACATCAGATGACATTTTACCTGAAAAAATAAAAGAGATACCAAAATAAGCCACCAAAAAAACAAAGCATTTAGAACCTGTTCCTGAAACATTACTTGACATTTTATCTAAACCAATACAAGATATACCAAGAAAAGCCACGAAAAAAACAAAACATTTAGAACCTGTCGTTGAAACATTACATGACATTTCACCTGATGAATATGAAAGTCAAACTGCTATATGCTTTGCAAATTGTCCTTTACTCAAGTCTTTAGCAGTAGAGGTACATAGTTGTGGGGACATGACTACTCAATGTCAGTTTTGAGAGGCTTATTATTTTAAACAGGAGAGACCCAGAGATGGCCAATTTATTAGTTGCTGTCAAAAAGGCAAGTTCAAACTTCCAGAAAGAAAATAATTTCCAATCTGTTTACAAAACATTAAGACTGAACCTACTTTTCCAAACTACAAAAATTTTAAGACAAACATAAGATCCTACAATAGTGCCATATCCTTTGCATCTATGGGGGCAACATTAGCTGCTAATGTACCAGGACATGGTCCTTACTGTTTTAAAGTCCAAGGCCAAATTTATCATCGGATTTCACATTTACATCCAGAGGAAGGAGAGCAAAGAAAATTCGCTCAACTATATGTCCTTGATACAATGGAAGCTGTTGACCAACGTATGCAGCTGGAAGAAAATAAAAAATGCTTACCCAGTGTTTTTATAGAGCTAAATAACATTATGGACAATAACCCATCCAGCAAAGCTTATAAAAAAATGGCAGAAGTAGAAAATGAACAACAACTTCATGCACAAAGACATCAATTACCAATACCAAAGGTTAATATGGTGCTTAAAAGAGACAGACATACTGATAAACGTTGTTATAACTTGCCAACATCAAATGAGGTTGCAATGGTGTTTCAAAATGATGAAGGAGAACCACCATTTCAAAGAGACATTAGAATATATCCCAGAAATGAGGAGCAACCATTCATTAATATGAGTATCTTAAGTCCAAATTTAGATCCAAGGACATATCGCAAGTTTTTTCCCCACATGGAGAAGCAGGTTGGCAATCAAAATTAACACTTCCCAGTTACCCAAATGCTAAAGCCAGAAACCAAAATAATGTTTCTATGCTTGAATTTAAAGTAGCTCAAATTGCCATTCGAAATACATTTAATCCAATTTCAGGTGGTGGAAAACTAACACAACAACGGATTATTGATTCCTATTTGCAAGTTGAGGCCAATAATTTAAACTTTATAAAATATCAACAAGATAAACTACGTGTAGAACAATATTTGGGACTAATGGACTATGTTGCTGACGTGGTTACAAGCAGAGACATGACAGCTGGCAAAGCCATCATTTTACCATCTTCCTTTCAAGGATCTCCTCGAAATATGAGAGAAAGATACAATGATGCTATGGCTATTGTCACCAAATTTGGCAAACCCGATTTATTTCTTACATTTACATGTAATCCACAATGGCCAGAAGTTACACAAAATGTACTTCTTGGACAAAGTGCTTCCCATAGACCAAATTTAGTAGCCAGAGTTTTTAAGATTAAATTAAATGAATTAATACGTGACATCACTATAAGTCACTTATTTGTCAAATGTCTTGCTTATGTATATACCATTGAATTTCAAAAAAGAGTCCTTCCACATGCACATCTTCTGATAATACTTCAAGAAAAAGATAAATTAGATACTTCTGACAAAGTGGATGCAGTCATTGTTGCTGAACTACTAGATCCAGAACTATATGGTAGACTATATGAGATTGTTACTCATCGCATGATTCATGGACCCTGTGGTGATCTTAATCCACAATTACCATGTATGGAAAATAATAAATGTTCCAAAGATTTTCCAAAAGATTATAGAGACGAAACCTATGCCAATTGTGATGGCTATCCACTTTATAAAAGAGGAGAAGGAGATAGTGCCATTATTTGTGGAAAAAAAATGGACAATATATATGTAGTACCCTACAATCCACATTTACTCATGAAGTATAACTCCCACATCAATGTAGAAGCCTGCACTTCCATCAAATCCATTAAATATGTCTACAAATATATTTACAAAGGCTATGATGCAGCTACTGTAGTCGTCAAAATTGCAGACAACCCTGAAAGTAGTGAGTTAGTACATGATGAACTTGCATCTCATGTAGATGCTCACTCTGTCAGTGCGCCAGAAGCTATGTGTCGGCTTTTAAAATTTGAAACAAAATTGTTAATAATAAATAGTCCACATTAAAAAGATCAATAGAGATCTAAAAAGGTTGAACTTGATGGACTAACTCTGTATTCATCCTCCAATACTATACTATTAATAATTATTTAATCAATAATTTAATTAATAACTAATCTGCATATTGCAGATCAGAGGAGATCTTAACAGGTTGAACTTGATGGACTGAAAGTCTTTTTTCAACCTTAATTACTATGTAACTATGTAACTATGTAAATGCATGATATATCACATGCAGTATATAGATTAGCAGTACATTTGCCACAAAGACATTTAGTGTATTTCCATGCTGGAAATGAAAGTAATGCATTGGCCCAAAGTGAAGATCGTCACACTACACTAACTGCATGGTTTGAATTAAATTCAACAGATTCACAAGCAACACAATTCTTATATATTGAAATTCCATATCACTATGTTTTTGTGAATGGATTATGGAGACCGAGAAAAAGCAGAGGCAATAAAATAATCCCAAGAATTTACACAGTCAGTCCAAGAGATGTTGAACGTTTTTGCTTACGGATATTACTTTTAAATGTTCCTGGAGCACAAAGTTTTGAACACTTAAGAACTGTTAATGACATAGTATATGAATCCTTCCATTTAGCTGCAAGACATAGAAACGTACTAGCTGATGATACAGAATGGGAAAGATGTTTAGAAGAAGCAGCACAATGTTTATTTGTATCTTCTCAAGTGCTCCAAATCCATTAGCTTTGTGGGAGACATTTAAAAAGTAATATGGCTGAAGTCTTTATGCGACGATACAATGAACCGATTGCACACTTAAAAACATTAATGGAAATCCAAGAAGTATTTTCAACTCATGGATTAAGTTGTGCAAGTCTTAATTTGCCTGATCCAGGTCTTATAGATGACATAAACTTTGAAGACTATGACATTCAACTACAAGTAGAAAGAACAGAAGAAAGACTTGCAACATTAAATATGTTATAATTGCAAACATTTAATGCCATTAAAATGCAATAGATGATGACATGGTGACAGAGCGTTATTTCTATCTTGATGGACCTGGCAGATCAGGAAAAACGTATCTATATAATTTATTAATGAGTTCTGTACGAGCACAAGGTCAAATAGCAATGGCGTTTGCCACTACTGGAATTGCTGCACTTTTGTTAGAAGGTGGAAGAACTGTACATAGTGGCTTTAAACTGCCAGTGCCTATTTTAGAAACTTCTGTGTCAGATATTCGCATGACATCATTACAAGCAAAGACATTGAAAAAATGTAAATTAATTATAATAGATGAGGCCACAATGATGTCATGCTATGCCCTCCAATGTATTGACCGTTTGCTTCGTGAAGTCATGGATAATACTTTTCCATTTGGTGGAAAGGTAATGTTGTTAGGTGGCGATTTTAGACAAACATTACCTGTCGTTGTACATGGAAATCGAACATGGAAACATTTTACCCATCTTCAACTGCAACAAAATATGAGATCAGAAGGCCAAACTGATTTCAATGATTGGCTTATTAAAATTGGAGAAGGCAGAACAGAAAAAATACCACATTTACCTGACGACACTGTAGAGATCCCACCTCATATGATTTGTCACCAAGATATTATATCGGCTATATTTGAAGGTAGCATAAATAACCAGGAATATTCAGAGCTTGCCAACCAAGTCATACTAACGTGTAAAAATAAAGATGCATTAATCCTCAATAATGAAATCTTTAAAAAAAATTAATGCACCACAAAGAAATTATCACAGTGCTGATTCTGTACTTGCTGATGACAATGGAAGTCAGGCTAACTTTTCTACTGAATTCATAAACTCACTAACTCCTTCTGGAATGCCACCACATATTTTGCAGCTAAAGAAAGGTGCAATTGTCATGTTACTGCGAAATATGAACCCCCAAAAAGGCCTATGCAATGGGACAAGATTAATTGTTCAACAATTAAAGGACCATTTTATAGATGCTAAAATTTTAACTGGTACCCATAAAGGAGAGAGAGTTTTCATGCCAAGAATAGATTTAGCACCAAGTGAAAGTAGTCTCCCTTTTATACTTCAAAGAAGACAATTTCCCATTATTATGGGATTTGCCATGACCATTAATAAATCACAAGGACAAACGTTCAAATCTGTGGGTCTTTTCTTGGAAGAACCAGTATTTGCACATGGTCAATTGTACGTTGCGTTATCACGGTGCAAAAATCCACAGGCTATTAAAGTTTACATTGAAAAGAATGAAAGTCACGGTGATTTATTAGAAGATGGACATATTTTTACTAAAAACATTGTCTACTATGAAGTACTATAACTTTTCATTAAAGAAATAAAACCCATGCAAAACAAATTTAAAAGCATTGAAAAATACAGAACAATAAACAATTCTGTTATAATTAATGGCAGTACTGTTTATGGATGATTCCCCTCACAAAACACTTGCCTTGCATTATTTTTACAAATTATGTTAAAATCTTAATTAACTATGTTACTGTTTCTAATGTTACAAGTTTGGAATATTTTCAAGGTTAGTACTTAGACTGATAAGAAAGTTCAAGTTTAAAAATATATACTTTCAAGTTATTTACTTCAACATATTACAAAGTTCATGTTAAGAGCTCAACCACGTTGTAAGTCACAATGTAAATATTGTCTGTCATGTTAAGATTACTCCCTGGATTAATGTTTATCACCAGTTCATGGGGTCAGGAAGGAATTAATTTAATTGGGTACGTTTCAAGGAGGGTTTTTGCTGTTTGCCTTTCTCTGGATTCAATGTATATTGAAGTTAACAATTATTTAGGTAGAAATTGCATGTTAAAAAAACATTACTTCAAGTTTACAATACTGATTAGTTTAAAGTTCAACTGTTTTTACATTCAAATGTTAATACTTTTAATACAAAATTATGTTAAAATATTAATTCACTATGTTACTGTTTATAATGTTCCAAGTTGGAAAAATGTTTTTTCAAGTTCCTTAATTACACAGATAAGAATGTTCAAGTTTCAAAAAATATTATGTCAAGTTTCTTACTTAAATATATTACAAAGTTCATGTTAAAATTGGGTACGTTTCAAGGAGGGTTTTTACTGTTTGTCTTCCTCTGGATTAAATGTATATTGAAGTTAACAATTCTTCAGATAGAAATTGCATGTTAAAAAACCATTACCTCAAGTTTACAATACTGATTAGTTTAAAGTTCAACTGTTTTTACATTCAACTGTTAATACTTTTAATACAAAATTATGTAAAAAAAATAATTCACTATGTTACTGTTTATAATGTTCCAAGTTCAAAAAATGTTTGTTCAAGTTCCAAAGTTACACAGATAATAAAGTTCAAGTTTAAAAAAATATACTTTCAAGTTTCTTACTTAGTTATATTACAAAGTTCATGTTAAAATTGGGTACGTTTCAACAAGGGTTTTTACTGTTTGCCTTACTCTGGATTCAATGTATATTGAAGTTAACAATTCTTCAGATACAAATTGCATGTTAAAAAACCATTACCTCAAGTTGACAATACTGATTAATTTAAAGTTCAACTGTTCTTACATTCAAATGTTAATACTTTTAATACAAAATGCTTTAAGACGTATTGTTCAGCAAGACAACATTTTACAAAACTAAACATGTTTAATATCATAATACTTACAAGTGTCAAATATGTATATTAATAACTAAACAACTTTCCAAACATACACATCTCATTGCCGTCATTTCTTGATGGGCAAGTCGCTAGTTAAAAAATAATTATCTTATCAATAAAGTATATACAATATGAGTATCCAGAATATGTGAATATAATGCAATGCAAAGAATAATATGTGAACATATTCTTATAATCCTCATATGCCAGTAAGACTGTTAATCACAGGATCACTAAAGAATGACTCTTGATTGAAAAAAAATATTAAATATGCACACTATAAGAAAAATACAAACAAAGAAGAAGAGGTTGGTATGCAGAGGACATAGATTGCATAGGTTTAGTTCAATGTCACTAACCAACTGTATTTAGCAAAAAAATGCCCAATACTAGCAGTTGGTTGATTTCTGGCTACCAACATGGAATACAATCAAATCCTTTGTGCAGTAGACCCTGCACACCTCCCTCTCCGTGTCCCGACAGGCCATTTCGGTCAGAGTATGAGCTTACTCATGGGCTATATGTTGTTAAAAACTGAGGCCTATTTAAGGCCTAACTTAGGCGTTTTGATTACGTGAAGGGGGTGTGTCGTGTCGTGCGTCACAAATTGACGTCATTGCATGTTCTTTGATGGGTCAAAAAATTTAATCCAGATAGCTTTATTTGTCTATGTACAGATGAAAGGGATATACTGTAAAGGCCATCTTGGATTGTATGAGCTACGTATCTTCATTACGCATAATGCAATGGACAAAAACAGCTATATAGCAATATCTTTTCAATGGAAGGTATGTATAATGTATGAATAAAATGAAATAGAAGTAAATAAAATGAGATGAAAAGCTAAATTGATAAATGGCTGAATAAGTGAATGGAGAGTATAAAGAATGAATATAAGATATAATGGGTTGTGTAATAGCTTGGCAGATCTAATTTATAAAGTGACGTGTGATGAGAAGTGCGTGGGTTGTTATGAGTATGCAATATACATACATAAAATGTGCTTATACATATATGTATAATGGGAAAGAATAATATGTGAAATAAGTGAAAATAGGACAAAGCTATCTATATAAGCAAAATAAACAAGACAAATTAGTACACAAGCCAATGTATAGAAAATGTTCAGAAAGTGGTGTTTAGAGAGATAAAAACATTTTTTTTTAATAATATTTAAAAATACATTAATAAAATAATGTAATAAATTATTGAATGAAGTTGAATAAAATCAAAGTAAATAGATAAATACAAAAAAATGTTCGGGAGTATATATGTGTATATGAAGGAAAAAGCAGGAAATATAAGGAATATGTGAATTGTTACATAGTTACATAGTAACTGAGGTTGAAAAAAGAATTTTAGCCAATCAAGTTCAACCTTTTAAGATCTCCACTGATCTGCAATATGCTGATTAGTTGTTAATTAATTGATCCGGAGGAAGGCAAATAGAAAAAAAAACAAGTGAAATTTTGCCAATATTCTCAAAGGAAAAAAAAATAATACCTTCCTGACCCCAGATACTGTTGATCAGATTGCTCCCTGGATCAATACTCCCTCTCGAATTAACCAGGATAACCCTGAATGCCCTTTTTAATTAAAAAGATATCCAATCCCTTCTTAAAGTTATCTATCAAATTCGCTGTTACCACCTCCCTTGGTAGAGAATTCCACAGTTTAACCACCCGTACTGTGAAGAACCCTTTTCTTTTTTTAAGGTAGAATCTTTTTAGTTCTAACCTCAATGATGTCCTCTTGTCAGTTGAAAACCTCTTCGCAGAAAAAGCTACCTTGACAAAATGTTATACTGACCCTGAATGTATTTATATAGGGTAATCATATCCCCTCTTAGACACCTTTTTTCTAGAGAAAATAAGTTTAGTTTGGTTAGTCTTTCTTCATAACTAAGCCCCTCCATTCCCCTTATTAGTTTTGTAGCCCTTCTCTGTACTTTTTCCAGTTCTAAAATGTCCTTCTTATGAACTGGTGCCCAAAACTGTACTCCATATTCCAAATGAGGGCGTAATAGGGATTTGTATAGTGGTAGAATTATATCTGCCTCCATTGGTTCTATAACCTTCTTAATACATGCTAATGGTTTATTTGCCTTTGCAGCTGCTGCTTGGCATTGAGAACTGGATATGTAGGCAGTTGTCCACAAGCACTCCCAAATCCCTTACAATATCCGATACCCCTAGATTTGCTTCATTAAGTTTATAGATTGCATGGTTATTTTTCCTTCCCAGATGAATAACCTTATATTTAATCGTATTTAATCTCATCTGCCATTTAATTGCCCATTTCTCTATTTTTTGCAAATCCCTTTGGAGGGAAAGTACATCATTTTCTGATTTAATTACCTTGCACAACTCCGTGTCATCAGCAGAAATGGAGACATTACTTTCCCATCCTACTTCTAAGTCGTTAATAAATATGTTAAAAAGGAGAGGACCTAATACTGAGCCCTGAGGAACCCCACTTACGACATTAGTCCAATCCAAATATGTTCCATTTACAACAACCCTTTGTTTCCTGTCTTTTAGCCAGATGTCAATCCATTTGCACATATTTACTGCAATTTCTGTATCCCTTAGTTTTCACAATAGTCTCCCATGTGGCACTGTATCAAAAGCCTTTGCAACATATAAAAACACTACATCCACTCAGTTGCCTTGATCTAGGTTCCTACTAACCTCCTCATAGAAACTAATTAGATTTGTTTGACACAATCTGTAATGCTGTTTGAACAGACATACTCTTTTATATTATACCTTATTGACTCTTAAAGCTTTCCCACTACAGAAGTGAGGCTTACAAGTCTATAATTTCCCAGATTTGCTCTTGCTCCCTTCTTAAATATAGCTATCACCTCTGCTTTTCTCCAGTCATCTGGTAGGGACCCAGTGTTGAGTGAATATTGAAAAATTAGATATAATGGTTTGGCTATTACAGAACCCAGTTCCCTCAGTACCCTTGGATGTATTCCATCAGGACCCGGGGCTTTATTGATATTTATTTTTTCCAACCTCTTTTGGATTTCTTCCTGCTTTAACTAGTTAACCAATTATTTGGTGAAGGTAGTGTAGACCCATTAAGGTGCAGTGACCCAACCACTGGTACCTCCCTTGTATATACAGATGAAAGAAAAACTATTTAGCTCATCTGCCTTTTCCTGGTCACTAATTGTCAGACGGCCTGTTTCACATTGTAATGCTCCTATAGCTTCCATCCTGGCCCTCTTCCCATTTACTGTATATACTTAAAAAATATTTTAGAGTTAGTCTTACTCTCTTTTGCAACTATTTTTTTTTATTTTCTATTTTAGCCTAGTCTAATAGCCCTTTTCCATGCCTTGTTGATTTCCTTGTGCTCCCTTAAAGCAGTCTCTGTCCCCTCTTTTTTGTATAATTTAAATACCTGTTTCTTACTCTGTATCTTGATCTTTAAATCATTATTAAGCCACGTTGAATGTAATTTACTCCATTTACTTTTATTACCACATGGTATATGCCGATGTGTATGTATATTTAGTACAGATTTAAATGTTGTCCATTTATGTTCAGTATTTTTACCTGCTAGTTCTCTGTCCCAGTCTATACTTTGTATTGCTGCCCTTAGACCATTAAAATCTGTCCTTTTAAAATTAGGAGTTTTTGTTGGCCCCTTACAGTTTTGTTTTTTTAATTCAATCTCAAATGAGAATGTTTTGTGATTACTGTTTCCCAAAGGTTGCCCTATTTCAACATTTGATACAATATCAATATTATTTGTGATGACTAAATCCAAGATAGCTTTATTTCTAGTAGGCTCTTGTATAACCTGGGCCACATAATGGTCCTTGAGTGTACTCAAGAACTTGCTCCCTTTACCCGTACTGCTGGTCTCATTCATCCAGTTTATTTCAGAGTAGTTAAAATTTCCCATTATTAGTACTTGCCCATGCAGATCTAATTTATAAAGTGACGTGTGATGAGAAGTGCGTGGGTTGTTATGAGTATGCAATATACATACATAAAATGTGCTTATACATATATGTATAATGGGAAAGAATAATATGTGAAATAAGTGAAAATAGGACAAAGCTATCTATATAAGCAAAATAAACAAGACAAATTAGTACACAAGCCAATTTATAGAAAATGTTCAGAAAGTGGTGTTTAGAGAGATAAAAACATTTTTTTTTAATAATATTTAAAAATACATTAATAAAATAATGTAATAAATTATTGAATGAAGTTGAATAAAATCAAAGTAAATAGATAAATACAAAAAAATGTTCGGGAGTATATATGTGTATATGAAGGAAAAAGCAGGAAATATAAGGAATATGTGAATTGTTACATAGTTACATAGTAACTGAGGTTGAAAAAAGAATTTTAGCCAATCAAGTTCAACCTTTTAAGATCTCCACTGATCTGCAATATGCTGATTAGTTGTTAATTAATTGATCCGGAGGAAGGCAAATAGAAAAAAAAACAAGTGAAATTTTGCCAATATTCTCAAAGGAAAAAAAAATAATACCTTCCTGACCCCAGATACTGTTGATCAGATTGCTCCCTGGATCAATACTCCCTCTCGAATTAACCAGGATAACCCTGAATGCCCTTTTTAATTAAAAAGATATCCAATCCCTTCTTAAAGTTATCTATCAAATTCGCTGTTACCACCTCCCTTGGTAGAGAATTCCACAGTTTAACCACCCGTACTGTGAAGAACCCTTTTCTTTTTTTAAGGTAGAATCTTTTTAGTTCTAACCTCAATGATGTCCTCTTGTCAGTTGAAAACCTCTTCGCAGAAAAAGCTACCTTGACAAAATGTTATACTGACCCTGAATGTATTTATATAGGGTAATCATATCCCCTCTTAGACACCTTTTTTCTAGAGAAAATAAGTTTAGTTTGGTTAGTCTTTCTTCATAACTAAGCCCCTCCATTCCCCTTATTAGTTTTGTAGCCCTTCTCTGTACTTTTTCCAGTTCTAAAATGTCCTTCTTATGAACTGGTGCCCAAAACTGTACTCCATATTCCAAATGAGGGCGTAATAGGGATTTGTATAGTGGTAGAATTATATCTGCCTCCATTGGTTCTATAACCTTCTTAATACATGCTAATGGTTTATTTGCCTTTGCAGCTGCTGCTTGGCATTGAGAACTGGATATGTAGGCAGTTGTCCACAAGCACTCCCAAATCCCTTACAATATCCGATACCCCTAGATTTGCTTCATTAAGTTTATAGATTGCATGGTTATTTTTCCTTCCCAGATGAATAACCTTATATTTAATCGTATTTAATCTCATCTGCCATTTAATTGCCCATTTCTCTATTTTTTGCAAATCCCTTTGGAGGGAAAGTACATCATTTTCTGATTTAATTACCTTGCACAACTCCGTGTCATCAGCAGAAATGGAGACATTACTTTCCCATCCTACTTCTAAGTCGTTAATAAATATGTTAAAAAGGAGAGGACCTAATACTGAGCCCTGAGGAACCCCACTTACGACATTAGTCCAATCCAAATATGTTCCATTTACAACAACCCTTTGTTTCCTGTCTTTTAGCCAGATGTCAATCCATTTGCACATATTTACTGCAATTTCTGTATCCCTTAGTTTTCACAATAGTCTCCCATGTGGCACTGTATCAAAAGCCTTTGCAACATATAAAAACACTACATCCACTCAGTTGCCTTGATCTAGGTTCCTACTAACCTCCTCATAGAAACTAATTAGATTTGTTTGACACAATCTGTAATGCTGTTTGAACAGACATACTCTTTTATATTATACCTTATTGACTCTTAAAGCTTTCCCACTACAGAAGTGAGGCTTACAAGTCTATAATTTCCCAGATTTGCTCTTGCTCCCTTCTTAAATATAGCTATCACCTCTGCTTTTCTCCAGTCATCTGGTAGGGACCCAGTGTTGAGTGAATATTGAAAAATTAGATATAATGGTTTGGCTATTACAGAACCCAGTTCCCTCAGTACCCTTGGATGTATTCCATCAGGACCCGGGGCTTTATTGATATTTATTTTTTCCAACCTCTTTTGGATTTCTTCCTGCTTTAACTAGTTAACCAATTATTTGGTGAAGGTAGTGTAGACCCATTAAGGTGCAGTGACCCAACCACTGGTACCTCCCTTGTATATACAGATGAAAGAAAAACTATTTAGCTCATCTGCCTTTTCCTGGTCACTAATTGTCAGACGGCCTGTTTCACATTGTAATGCTCCTATAGCTTCCATCCTGGCCCTCTTCCCATTTACTGTATATACTTAAAAAATATTTTAGAGTTAGTCTTACTCTCTTTTGCAACTATTTTTTTATTTTCTATTTTAGCCTAGTCTAATAGCCCTTTTCCATGCCTTGTTGATTTCCTTGTGCTCCCTTAAAGCAGTCTCTGTCCCCTCTTTTTTGTATAATTTAAATACCTGTTTCTTACTCTGTATCTTGATCTTTAAATCATTATTAAGCCACGTTGAATGTAATTTACTCCATTTACTTTTATTACCACATGGTATATGCCGATGTGTATGTATATTTAGTACAGATTTAAATGTTGTCCATTTATGTTCAGTATTTTTACCTGCTAGTTCTCTGTCCCAGTCTATACTTTGTATTGCTGCCCTTAGACCATTAAAATCTGTCCTTTTAAAATTAGGAGTTTTTGTTGGCCCCTTACAGTTTTGTTTTTTTAATTCAATCTCAAATGAGAATGTTTTGTGATTACTGTTTCCCAAAGGTTGCCCTATTTCAACATTTGATACAATATCAATATTATTTGTGATGACTAAATCCAAGATAGCTTTATTTCTAGTAGGCTCTTGTATAACCTGGGCCACATAATGGTCCTTGAGTGTACTCAAGAACTTGCTCCCTTTACCCGTACTGCTGGTCTCATTCATCCAGTTTATTTCAGAGTAGTTAAAATTTCCCATTATTAGTACTTGCCCATGCTTAGCTGCCTTTCCAATCTGTACCAATAATTGAAATTCCTCACTTTCAGATATATTTGTGGGTTTGTAGCACACTCCAACCACTATTCTTTCGGAATTTGCAGCTCCGCTATTTAACTCTACCCACAAACATTCAACATTACCGCTAGTTCTTGCATAAATATCTTCTCTGACTATATGCTTAAAATCAAGCTTAACATAGTGCACCACATATTTAGACACACATAAATCTCCCTAAGCTCCTTCTGTCTCCCTTGGCTAGCACATGGCACTGGTAGTGTCTCAAAAAACACTACCTTGGTGGTCCTTCCCTTAAACTTATTCCCTAATTCTCTAAAATCATTCTTTAGGACACTCCATCTTTCCCTAACATTGTCATTGGTACCAATATGTACCAAGACCGCCGGTTCATTTCCAGACCCTCCCAATAATTTATCTACCCGATCCACAACATGCCAACCCTAGCACCCAGGAGACAGCAAACTGTTCGATTGCTGGGATCTGGGTGACAAATCACCCTGTCTACCTTCTTAATAATAGAGTCACCTACCACCAAAATCTGTCTGTTGCTCTGCCTAAACTGCCCTCCCACTCCTCCAGTAGAACTGTTCTCCCGGCTGTCAGAGAGAACAGCTCTGTCTGGCAGTGCCATTCCTGAATGGACATCCTCAACAGTTTTACTCAATCTGGCAAATCTGTTGGTGCTTGCCAACTCAGTATTGTGAGAAGGATACTAAGGAAGACAGTGTTTAATTAAATTACTGTAATAAAGAGAACATGTGTTATGATATATACAACCAGGATAGGTGAAAATAAAATGAAAATAAAAATAAATATAAATATAAATACAAATTTTAAATTATATAGAACATTTGTGTAAAGTGTAAAAATAATGAGTGATGTATTGTGCATATAATGATATGCTATATGAAAAATATATGAAAACATAATAAATATAAATAATAATCTTATACTTGTAAATGTAATTTACACATTACATGGAATATGTATATATGGCTTCAATATATGAAGGTATAGGTTTACTAAATCAAAAACCTTTTTTAAGTTTATTTGCATGAAAGTTTTGAATGTGCTGTGAAACTGGAGTGTCCATTCCGTTGATAACTATATATGTGTGCTCTAACACTCTACGGCGGAGTTGCCGTATTGTTTTGCAGAACATAGATAATGTGTTGTTTTGCAGTTTATGAACTTTCTTTTTTCAGAGTGGTTGGATGTATAAATTCATAACTGGGTTGGATGTAAAGACACACCTTACTTTGGCCACATCTGAAAGGTCCTTTTGTAGGCACAATCCATGTTTTCTTTGTTTCATCTTTGGGTTTATAGAAACTTTGTACAATATTATCACCTATGCTTTTATCTCTTCAATATGTGATGAATAGCTCAGCAGTTAGGTGTGCTTTCAAGATAGGGTCATTCAAAAGTATGTGTCAATGTTCACTTAAGATGTTTTTAATTTGTTTCCAATCATAATACAACATATCAATTCATCTTTATCTTCACTTTGTTTAGTATTTTGGCTTTTATTGCCATATAGAAGTTCTGTCCTATCGGACTCAAGGGCACATTTATAGGCCTGTTTAAGAACCCTATTGGGTTAGCCTCTATCTTTAAATCTGGACCTTAGTTCTTTTGCCTGTTTATTAAACACTGATAAAGTATCACAATTCCTCCTGAGGCGCAAGTATTGGCCAAAGGCGATGCCTGATTTCAGAGGGAGAGGGTGTTGGCTTGACCAGTTCAGTAACACATTTGAAGCTGTAGGCTTTCTATAAACGGAGGTATGTATTGTTCCGGTTTGCTTTTTCATCAGGAGTAGATCTAAAAATAAAATTTGGTCCCTATCGGTGTTAAAGGTCCATATCGTTTGAATTTAGATCTCTGACAAATTGCTGAAATTCTTGCAATGTCCCTCCCCAGATAACTATAACGTCATCTATATAACGTTTCCAGAATAAAAACATTTTGGAAAGGGGGGACATTGTATCAGAGAAGACAATATTATTTTCCCAGTAGCCGCGATATAAATTGGTGTAGCTGGGGGCACAGGCGGTGCCCATAGCCGCCCCCGTGTCTGATAGTAATATGTCTTGTTAAATAAAAAGAAATTTTTTGTTAACATGAATCTGAGAAGTTTTAAGATGAAAGCATTAAATTCAATAAAGTTATTTCCTTTTTCTGCTAGGAAGTAAGCAACTGCTGACAAGCCACAATCATGTGGAATGCTTGAGTAGAGCTCCTCTACATCTATTGTTGCAAATAGAATCTCTTGAGGAACATGTATTCCATCAAACTGTTTTAAGACATCTAATGTATCTTTTAGGTAGCCCGGCAAGGCCTCCACTAGTTCTTTAAGATAGTTGTCCACGAAGATACCTATTTTTTCACTAAGATTGTTATTTCTCGAAACTATAGGATGCCCAGGTATAGGTTGTAAATGTTTATGTTCCTTTGGTAAGGCGTAGAAAGTCGCTATAGTTGGGAATTTTGTGAATAGGTAGTCGTGGGTGTCTTAATTGATTAAGATGTTGTCTCTTGCTTCCCTCAATATCTCTCTAAGCTCTTTACTGAAAAGGGAGAGAGGGTTAATCCTTAATTTCATGTAAGTATGCTTGTCAGATAGGATCTTCTCACACATTTTAAATAGTCCTGTTCATTTTGCAATACAACATTTCTGCTTTTATCGGCTGGCTTGATAATTATGTTACTTTCTCTAAGATCTTTTAGGGCTTGTCTTTCTGATCTGTTAAGATTTTGCTTAAATTTTTTAGTATCCAATTGTACACGATCAGAATGTTGTTTAAGGTCCCTTTCCACCAAGTCAAGAAAGACTTTTATATCAGCGTATTGATTCAGATCTGGAGTAAATTTGCTTGGGTTTATTCTTTTCATTATTTCTGAAGCTACAGACCCTTGCAGAATTTGTTCATCTAATAGAGACATGAGGTCATTAAAAAAATCCTCATCTTCCTGCTGTAGTCCCAGATCCAACAGTTTTCTTTCCGATTGAGCAGAGAAGTGTTTTTTCAAATCCTGTTTGCGTTCGAAACCCAAGCAAATTTACGCTAGATCAGAATCAATACGCTAATATAAAAGTCTTTCATGACTTGTTGGACATTTTATTTTCACCTATCCTGGTTGTATATATCATAGCACACTTTCTATTTACTACAGTGATTTAATTAAACATTGACTTCCTTAGTATCCTTCTCACAATACACATATTCCTTATATTTCCTGATTTTTCCTTGATATACACATATATATTGCCACATATTTTTGTATTTATTTATTTACTTTTATCTTATTAAACTTCATTCAATGATTTATTAAATCATTTTATTAATTTATTTTTAAATATTATTAAAAAATGTTTTTATCTCTCTAAACACCACTTTCTGAACAATTTCCATACATTGGCTTGTGTAGCACTTTCCCTTTTTGTTAATTTTGTTTATATGGATAGCTTTGTCCTCTTTTCACTTATTTCATATATTATTCTCTCCCATTATACATTTATGTATAAGCACATTTTATGTATGTATATTGCTTACTCATAACAACCCCCGCACTTCACCTCATCACACATCACTTTATAAATTAGATCTACCAAGCTATTACACAACCCATTATATCTTGTATTAATTCTTTATACTCTTACTCTCATACATTATATATTCCTTCCATTGAAAAGATATTGCTATATAGCTGTTTTTGTCCATTGCATTATGCATAATAAAGATAGCTCATACAATCCAAGATGGCCCCTACAGTATATCCCTTTCATCTGTACATAGACAAATAAAGCTATCTGGATTAAATTCTTTGACCTATGAAGGAACATGCATGTCTCTTTAGAGGGTCTAGCTATAATTGGTTGTGTACTTGATGTAAATAGGGTCATTGTTGCTTTATATATTAATATACTGTCTGTGAATTTTCTAAAGGTTCCGGTAGTTTTATGGATGTTTGTTTGTTTAATGTATACGACATGTTGCCACAAATTTGTACATGATAAAACTTAATAAAAGCTTTAAAAAAAAAAGTAACATGCAATGTCGTCAATACGCCGACGTTCGCGTCACGTGACTGACGCACGCCTCCACACCCCCCCTTCACGTAAACAAAACGCGGAAGTAAGTTAGGCCTTATATAGGCCTCAGTTTTTAACAATGTATAGCCCATGAGTAAGCTCATACTCTGAGCGAAATGGCCCGTCGGGACACCGAGAGGAAGGTGTGCAGGGTCTACTGAACGAAGGATTTGATTGTATTCCTTATTGGCAGCCAGAAATCAACCAACTGCAAGAATTGGGCTTCTTTTTTTGCCCTTATGAACAAATAATGCACTTCACTATCTTGTAAAACCTCTTTTATAGGTTTAATGATAAATTAAGTTACATAAGTGCATTTCTTCTATTGATTATTTGTATTGTTATGATCTATTTGCTACATACAGTTGGTTGGTGCCATTGAACTAAATCTATACAATCTATGTCCTCTGCATACCAACCTCTTCTTCTTTGTTTTTCATTTTTTATATAGTATGCATATTTTATATATTTTTTCAATTAAGTATCATTCTTTAGTGATCCTGTAAATAACAGTCTTACTGGCATATGATGATTACAAGAATATAAGAATATGTTCACACATTAGTATATTCTTTGTATTTGCATTATATTCACATATTCTGGATACTCATATTGTATATACTTTATTGATTAAGATGGTACTTATAATTATTTTTTAATTCACACTGCAGCGTTTTTTCAATTTTTAATAATCCACCTTCCCTCTTTAAATTGAACCCTTGAATTCCTATCCAGTGATGACACACCACTTATACTTCTTGCCTTAATGAGCTGAGTAATGATAACCATTGATTAAATTTACTGTCTGAATGAATAAGTATCCTGTTTTTATAAACAAAGCAACAAAGTCAGAGGTGCTCAATCAGAGAATGAACTACCCTTAATAGGTTAGTTCTATGGACATGATAACGCACTCTGATAGCAACCTCTTTTAGCTCACTTGTACCCTTCACAAGGAGAAATATCCTGTAGTATATCAGTCTGGTCACTCACTAGTTTGATCCAGCCCCAAAATGACAGGCAATTCTACCTTGAACAGGAGAAACAGCAAACCCCAGACATACATTTGGCCTTCATTGGGCCTAGTCAGTGGGGTGTAGCTGAACTCCCTAAAGCACAGTGAGCAATGAATGATTTATTCTCTGATTGAGCACCTCTGACTTTGTTCCTACTTTTATATGACAAATTGTTTTTCAGAATTACAAGGCATACTGGAATGAATAAAGTTTTTTTTCATACTCTCCTTATAATAAATTCTACTTAGATATGCTTAGATGTTGTTTGGTTGATATTCATAATATGTTTCACCTGTTATATATTTTCTAACACATTTCAAATAAAAAGAGGAACAGTGAAACTTACACTTTACCCATTCTGTCACAGATAAAAAGAAATTTACACTTTGTTGTTATATTCAATACCTGAACATAATTAAAGTTACTTTGATGTGAAAGCACTTTATAGATTCCTTTCTAGCCATCTGTTTTTAAGTGGATGCTTTTCCTGGCAAGAAAACAAAGTTGCCAGCAATATGGTTTTAGGGAAATATGTCAGTGCACTCTCTGTATTCATCAAGAAAACTTTACTTTTATTGTACATCAAAAATCATAAAAACTTAATTAAAAGTAATATGCATATTTTTCATAATGAAGCTTGTTCACAGTGGATTGCATAATATCATATCATTAACTCCCAATATCCTGTTGGAGAACAAGAGCAAAGTTATGACTGAAAATAAACCTAGGAAATTAAATATAATGCTTAGAGACTGCATGCAGACAGCATAATTAGTATATACCATCGGATCCACAGCATTTAAAGGAATCCTGAACTCATAGTCAAAGTGAAGTGAAGTAGCTGTTAAACAATTTCATATGATTTTTATTTTACTTTTTTTTTTACTATTGTTTAAAATGCTGCAGTGTTAGGGCCCTATGCAATTCTTTTTTTAAGTTGTGCATGTAGTATTGTAACTTACCAGTGCAAAATGATGTGTGCATATCTGTGTGTGTGTATATATATATATATATATATATATATATATATATATATATACATACACTGTATATATATATATATATATGTATGAATATATGTATGTTTATATAGAACTCAATATATATAATGCCATTAATTCACCCGGGAGCACCTTTGGAATACAAAACTAAAGCAAATACTTCATGTACACCTCTGGTAATCACATACATTCCTGCTCTTGAAGGAATACGCAAAATGTTTAAGGATCTATAACCACAGCTAACAGAGGATGAAGAATTTAAACATATACAGCCTTATTAAATTGCAATTCGACAAATTCTAAAGGGCTCTATATAAGCACAGAGCATATTTTTTTACAGAAGTTTTTAGTTAGTGAAAACCTTGCTTTTGGATAGAAGTTCACTAACTAAAAACTTCTGCAAAAAACATATGCTATGTGCTGATATAGAGCCCTTTAGAATTTGCCAAATTGCAATTTAATAAGGCTGATATTTCCCAAACCTCCCATTCTTGCATTTAGACAACCACCAAATCTGAGACAAACATTGGTAAACAAAAGATAGACAAATGAATAGCACCACAGAGAAAATGCACTAAACTTTGCAATAAAAAATAGCTGCAAATGATGTCAACACATCTGCAAAGAGGACACAGCCACACATAAAAACAATAGCTTTAGCACCAGATGTTCATATTCATACACATCAACCAATGTAGTGTACATATTACAATTAGTGATGTCCCGAACAGTTCGCCGGAAAACTATTTGCGGCGATTTTCGCATTTTCGCATTCGCATTGAACAGCGAACACATGCGCTTTTGGTCCGCCCCCTATTCTTTACCATTAAGGAAACTTTGACCCTGCACCTTACAGTCAGCAGACACATTCCAGCCAATCAGCAGCACACACTCCCTTCCAGGGACTTCCATCTGAAGGACAGCCTCCATTTTCAGAATCATTCTGAAGCTACATTCGTTGAGAGAGGACATATGTTCTACCTGCTGCTGATTTAATAGGGAAATAGATAGCCAGGCTGTGTATTTAGCTTTCACTACACACCTGAAGGACCCATTTGATATCTGCTGCAAGGACAGCAACCCAAAAAGCCCTTTTTGGGGCTAGAACATCATTTATTTTATTTTATTATTTTTTTCTGCTTATTTAATAGGAAAATAGATAGCCAGGCTGTATATTTAGCTTTCACTACACACCTGAAGGACTTATTTGATATCTGCTGCAAAGACAGCAACCCAAAAAGCCCTTTTTAGGGCTAGAACATTATTTATTTTATTTTATTATTTTTTTCTGTGTAATCTAATTGCATATGCCTGCCTGCTAGTGTGTGTGTGAGGCCTATTGCATCTACTCTGCCAACTTTTGCCAGTGCACAGTGACACTCATATCTAGTGCAACCGTAGTGTACAGTGAAATAAAATAACCCTTTTTTGACTGTAATCGATTGAATATCAGTTGCCTGCCTACAGGCGTTTGTGTGAAGCCTATTGCATCTACTCTGCCAACTTTTGCCAGTGCACAGTGACACTCATATCTAGTGCAACCGTAGTGTACAGTGAAATAAAAGAACCCTTTTTTGACTGTAATCGATTGAATATCAGTTGCCTGCCTACAGGCGTGTGTGTGAAGCCTATTGCATCTACTCTGACAACTTTTGCCAGTGCACAGTGACACTCATATCTAGTGCAACCGTAGGGTACATTGACATAAAAGAACCCTTTTTTGACTGTAATCGATTGAATATCAGTTGCCTGCCTACAGGTGTGTGTGTGAGGCCTACAGCGCCTACTCTGCCAACTTTTGCCAGTGCACAGTGACACTCATATCTGGTGTCACAGTAGCTTGCACGCATAGTACCACTAATCGTAAAAAAAATGACAGGCAGAGGCAGGCCACCCCGCAGGGGCAGTCGCGTTCGTGGTGCTGTGATTCCCTTTGGCCCTAGAATAATGCCCAGTTTTCAGAGGCAACGTACCCTGAACTTGAAAAGTTCGGAGGAATTGGTTGACTGGCTAACACAGGACACCCAATCTTCTACAGCTTCCGCTCGGAACCTAGACGCACCATCCTCCTCCAGCTTAGCTTCAGGCACATCTCCAGTTACCACTCACCCGCCTGCCGCCACCACCAACACTAGCACCACAGCCGCTTCACTTGATCCATCAGCAGAGTTATTTACACATCCGTTGGAAGAAACAAGTGATGCACAAACATTAGTGCCAGAGGATGTAGATAACAGGGATATGTCCCAGTCAGGAAGCATTACACACATGGACGTATGGTCTGATGATGATGATGATGATGTACCCGGTGCTGCTTCCTTTGTTGAGTTGTCAGATACAAGTGAAGCGATTGATGATGACGATGCGTCCGTGGATGTCACGTGGGTGCCCGCTATAAGAGAAGAAGAACAGGAGGAAAGTTCAGATGGGGAGAAAGAGAGGAGGAGGAGACGAGTTGGAAGCAGCCGGAGGTCGTCGAAAGTAGCTAGTGGCACAGTCAGACAGCATGCATCGGCACCCGGGGTCAGCCAGACAGCACACCAGTCAACGCATGCTGTTGCCACCTCCAGAATGCCATCATTGCAGAGCTCAGCAGTGTGGCAATTTTTTCGTGTGTCTGCCTGTGACAACAGCGATGCAATTTGCAACCTGTGCGAAAAGAAACTGAGTCGTGGTAAGTCCAATACCCACCTAGGTACAACTTCTTTGCGAAGGCATATGATGTCACATCACAAACGCCTATGGGATCAACGCATGAGTACATGCAGCACACAAAGTCAAAGCAGCCATACTCCTCCTGGTCCAGCATCTTCAGCCACGTCAACCACTTCTGCCCCTGCTCATCTGCCCACAGTCAGGTGTCTGTCAAGGACATGTTTGAGTGTAAGAAGCCAATGTCACAAAGTCACCCCCTTGCCCGGCAAATGACAGCTGGCTTGTCTGAACTCTTAGCCCACCAGCTTTTACCATACAAGCTGGTGGAGTCTGAGGCGTTCAAAAAATTTGTAGCTATTGGGACACCACAGTGGAAGGTACCCGGACGAAATTTCTTTGCACAAAAGGCAATCCCCAACCTGTGCTCGATTGTGCAAAAGGAAGTAATGGCATCTCTGGCACACAGTGTTAGGGCAAGGGTCCATCTGACCACGGATACCTGGTCTGCAAAGCATGGTCAGGGCAGTTATATCACCTACACTGCGCATTGGGTAAACCTGGTGACGGCTGCCAAGCATGGAATACGTGGCTCTGCAGAGGAGTTGGTGACACCGCCACGACTTGCAGGCAGGCCTGCAGCCGCCTCCTCTACTCCTCCTACTCCATCCTCTTCCATGACTTCCTCGGCTGAGTCCTCTTCTGCTGCTGCTATGTCTTGCTCCACATCAACGGCACCCCGCCAGCTCCACAGGTACTATTCCAAATCAGTGTCATGCCGTCTTGGGGTTGACTTCCCTGAAAGCAGAGAGTCACACCGGACCACCACTTCTGTCCGCCCTGAACGCACAGGTGGAGAAGTGGCTGACTCCGCACCAACTGGAGATCGGCAAAGTGGTTTGTGACAATGGAAGAAATTTGTTGGCGGCATTGAATTTGGGCAAGTTGACACATGTGCCGTGCATGGCACATGTGTGTAATCTGATTGTACAACGCTTTGTGCATAAGCACCCAGGCTTACAGGACATCCTGAAGCAGGCCTCAGTTCCTCATAGGTAAACATCTGGCCCTTTACTAACCAGTCTCCCAGTCTATCTAGTTTCCTTGACCTCCACCAGTGTTGTCATGTTGTGCTTATGTGTTTCGGGGCCTGAGGATGGTCAAGAATTGAGGTAATTTGGGTGGATCCAGGGAACAAACCCGTGTGTTCCTTGGCCCATTCCCAGTATGATAGTGAGTGTCTGATTAGGGGGTTTGGTGAGTTTTTAAGGCTCTGAGGCAATTCTGATAGCCAAGCCACCTTGTCCCAGGTTAAGGGCTTAAAGTGTGGTTCTCTAAATACACACAGGCCGGTTAATGACATATAGAATGTGCTATTGGGAGGAAAGATAGGTGACGTAACAGGTATTCAACTGATAGGAATGAATAGTACAACTTAATACACCACTCCTATCTGGTGGCACCTTAGATTGCACACGCAGTGCCCCAAATTCGAAGTGGGACGACCGACCAAGCATCTTTTTCCATCTCCCTGTTCCAAAAATCCATGTCATATACACGTCCCCTGTTAAGTGACGTAACAGGTATTAAACTGATAGGAATGAGTAGTACAACTTAATACACCACTCCTATCTGGTGGCACCTCTGATTGCACGCGCAGTGCCCCAAATTCGAAGTGGGAGGACCGACCAAGCATCTTTTTCCATCTCCCTGTTTCAAAAATCCATGCCATATACACGTCCCCTGATAGGTGATGTAAAAGGTATTAAACTGATAGGAATGAATAGTACAACTTAATACACCACTCCTATCTGGTGGCACATTACATTGCACGCGCAGTGCCCCAAAATCGAAGTAGGAGGTCTGACCAAGCATCTTTTTCCATTTCCCTGTTCCAAAAATCCATGCCATATACACGTCCCCTAATAATGGACGTAACAGGGATTAAACCGATAGGAATAGTACTACTTAACAGTACACACCTTATAATAACGCAGACAGAGGCAACGCAGCGAGAGGAGTCTGAAGAAGATGAGTCAGAGGAGGAAGGTGGCTTTGGGGAGGTGGAAGACCAAACACAGCAGGCGTCCCAGGGGGCTTGTTGTCACCTTTCGGGGACCCTTGGTTGCTGGGTGGAGGAAGAGACCTTCAATGACATCAGTGAGGACAAGGAACGGGACATGGCTAGCTTGGTATCCAACCTTGTGCAAATGGGGAGTTTGCGATTGTGCAAAGGGACTGTTTGCGGTTGTTTGCGGTGCATTAAACGGGGAGATTGGTCTGTTACTGTGAAGCGGGTGTAACCCTTACACTACCTGATCGATACAACATCCTACCTGATGTTTTAAAGCATGTTATTCCAAACAATTTAGGAATGTTAGGTGATTTATCCCTTTTATAGCTTAAAACCAGACTCTGCATCAACTATGTAATTTTCCGTGGGAGTTTTGCCATGGATCGCCCTCTGGCATGCGACAGTCCAGGTGTTAGTCCCCTTGAAACAACTTTCCCATCACTATTGTGGCCAGTAAGAGTCCCTGTGGGTTTTGAAATTCACCTGCCCATTGAAGTCTATGGCGGTTCGCCGATGTTCGTCCGTTCGCGAACATTTGATGGAATTCGCATCCGCGGTTCGCGAACTGAAAATTTGATGTTTGCCACATCACTAATTACAATGTACTGTATGTGAATGGGGATGTTACATTAGGGAAACCAGACAGAAACTACATCTAGGGATGAATCTTCACAGACTTTCCATCAAAATTCACAATGAAGACACAAACTGTACCCCAGTTGGACACCACTTTTCACAAAATAATCCCTCCATCCAAAACCTGAAAATCAAAATAGGTCATTTTAAGTACACAAGAAAGAAAGACATTTGAAATGAAAACACTCTTTAATACGAAAAACACAGGCCTTAATGTAAATATGGAATTTTTATCACATTATTTAAACTTCTTGTAACCTCCAACATTCCTGGTATGTTTTTTTCTTTCTAGTCTGTTCCTCTGCCTCTTTACAGTTTTATGGTACCTCTACTCCTTAAGATGTGTAAATATTTAGGACCTTGTATATTTACACTACACTACACTTATGCAGACTTGTGCACAGCTGGCTGAACAGAACATTTCTTTTATAAAGCCTGTAATTTCTTAATTTCAATGGGTATCTGCTATTATTATAGCTCATGACTTGACAAAGAGAGGAAGCTCTCGAAGGCTAGTCATAATAGTTTTGAAAATATTTGTCCAATAAAAAAGGTATTACTATATACTGCAATACTCTGATTATTGGACACTCACAGCTACCTCACTCTTAATAGATATATATATATATATAGTGACCTGGTTAATACCTGGGAGGGGCCTTCTTCAGTCTTTTTGTAAGCACTTCCTGTTTACATCCCCTTGCTCAGTTCATTTCTAAGCCTGTGCCTGCAGGTTGTTTATCTGCGCTCTCTTGTTTTTTCAGCTTTCCAAGCCTCATATCGCAAGCTCACAATTGTTTTTGGCCTTTTCCGACCAATATCCAAGGTGAGGTGTCAACTCCTTCTAAGCTATCCTCAGTGGATCTTGGCCCAGGACAACCAAGCTGCTCCTGGTCCACGTACAAGGTTCGGCTTTCACTTTCTTAAGCTTACAGGGAGTGCAGAATTATTAGGCAAGTTGTATTTTTGAGGATTCATTTTATTATTGAACAACAACCATGTTCCCAATGAACCCAAAAAACTCATTAATATCAAAGCTGAATATTTTGGGAAGTAGTTTTTAGTTTGTTTTTAGTTTTAGCTATTTTAGGGGGATATCTGTGTGTGCAGGTGACTATTACTGTGCATAATTATTAGGCAACTTAACAAAAAACAAATATATACCCATTTCAATTATTTATTTTTACCAGTGAAACCAATATAAAATCTCAACATTCACAAATATACATTTCTGACATTCAAAAACAAAACAAAAACAAATCAGTGACCAATATAGCCACCTTTCTTTGCAAGGACACTCAAAAGCCTGCCATCCATGGATTCTGTCAGTGTTTTGATCTGTTCACCATCAACATTGCGTGCAGCAGCAACCACAGCCTCCCAGACACTGTTCAGAGAGGTGTACTGTTTTCCCTCCTTGTAAATCTCACATTTGATGATGGACCACAGGTTCTCAATGGGGTTCAGATCAGGTGAACAAGGAGGCCATGTCATTAGATTTTCTTCTTTTATACCCTTTCTTGTCAGCCATGCTGTGGAGTACTTGGACGCGTGTGATGGAGCATTGTCCTGCATGAAAATCATGTTTTTCTTGAAGGATGCAGACTTCTTCCTGTACCACTGCTTGAAGAAGGTGTCTTCCAGGAACTGGCAGTAGAAATGGGAGTTGAGCTTGACTCCATCCTCAACCCGAAAAGGCCCCATAAGCTCATCTTTGATGATACCAGCCCAAACCAGTACTCCACCTCCACCTTGCTGGCGTCTGAGTCGGACTGGAGCTCTCTGCCCTTTACCAATCCAGCCACGGGCCCATCCATCTGGCCCATCAAGACTCACTCTCATTTCATCAGTCCATAAAACCTTAGAAAAATCAGTCTTGAGATATTTCTTGGCCCAGACTTGACGTTTCAGCTTGTGTGTCTTGTTCAGTGGTGGTCGTCTTTCAGCCTTTCTTACCTTGGCCATGTCTCTGAGTATTGCACACCTTGTGCTTTTGGGCACTCCAGTGATGTTGCAGCTCTGAAATATGGCCAAACTGGTGGCAAGTGGCATCGTGGCAGCTGCACGCTTGACTTTTCTCAGTTCATGGGCAGTTATTTTGCGCCTTGGTTTTTCCACACGCTTCTTGTGACCCTGTTGACTATTTTGAATGAAACGCTTCAGAAGCTTTGCAATTTTAAAAGTGCTGCATCCCTCTGCAAGATATCTCATTATTTTTGACTTTTCTGAGCCTGTCAAGTCCTTCTTTTGACCCATTTTGCCAAAGGAAAGGATGTTGCCTAATAATTATGCACACCTGATATAGGGTGTTGATGTCATTAGACCACACCCCTTCTCATTACAGAGATGCACATCACCTAATATGCTTAATTGGTAGTAGGCTTTCGAGCCTATACAGCTTGGAGTAAGACAACATGCATAAAGAGGATGATGTGGTCAAAATACTCATTTGCCTAATAATTCTGCACTCCCTGTATTTTTGGCCAATTCTACCATGTTTCTCGACTTTCCTATACCTTCTTGGATGGGTTTAGACCTGAATTTGCTAAGTTGTGTCCCTTGTCCATGTCCAAGGCTACCCATATTTAGGCTTTGTTAACCAGCCTTTGCATGCTCACTTCAATCACACTTTCATAAGTCCTCATAAGTCCGAATGCTACATCAGCCTTCACCAGACCTCAACTCGATCACGCTTTCAGGGGCTCCCTTCCCTTTCTCCTCACCTTTACTTGGCCCTTGGCCCTCTTAGCAGGCCAGTTAATAGGCCAAACCTCAGCTAAACGAGAAGAGGGCCCGACCACAAAGCATATGTCCAGTTTGTTTCCCTGGGATTGTGTGTGTGGGGGGGTCCTCTCCCAAATGTCCGAGAGTGCATTCCCATCACTGAAGAGCAATAGTTCGATGTATTCGATCGTTGGGAGAGGGACTCAACCACAATTATAAATTTATATACATATGGTAGCCTCCATTTCATTCGCACACCCTGACCAAGGTGGAGGTGCAAGCGTGTTACTTTGTTCTCGCTGCACATTTAACTGCATCTCCCCAGTAACCCCCCTACAGTTCACATGCTTTGAAGTTCACACAATCCATCTCTTCTCATCTGTATGCTGTGATCTATAAACCTCCTGGTCCCCCTCTCCATTTCTGAATCATTTTTACCACCTGGCTCCCTCACTTTCTCTCCTCCACCTTTCCTTCACTTGTCCTTGGGAACTTCAACATTGCAGTTGACACTCCCACCTCTAAACTTCTTTCACTCACCTGTTCCCTCGGCCTCTTAGTACCAACAAATTTACCAACTCACAGTAATGGACACTCCCTTGACCTTGTTTTTACTAATCTCTGAACAACCTCCACCACTGTCATCTGCTTACTCCCTCTATCTGACCACCACTTCCTAACCTGCAAACTCACCACATACTCCTCTCACTGCCCTTCTTCTCCCCCGGCCACCATATCCCACAGAAACCTGCAATGGACAATGCCTTTCCACAGCATTACAACCCCTTCTCAGCCCCCTCACTGACCTCACCTGCCGCAATTTTGCCAACTCATAGTACAACAAGCACTACTCTCTCTTCCACCCTTAGCACTCTTTCCCCACAATGCCCCAACCACATGCATGCGCCATCACTTGCATCCATGACCCTGGCACACTACACAAACACAATACATCCAGAGGTGCTCCCGCAGCGCTGAATGGCTGTAGAGGAAATCTTACACTTCAGCAGACTTCCTCCATTACAAGTTAATTCTGTGCTCCTATGTCACTGCACTCATCCTTGCCAAGCAACAGTACTTCACATCATTAATAAAATCCCTGTCCTCCAATCCCAAATGTTTGTTCACCACATTCAACACTCTCCTCCGTACACCACCCCCTCCCGCCCCTTCTTGTCTCATGGCTGAAGACTTTGCCAGCCATTTCAAACATAAAATTGAAAACATCCACAATGAATTCTCCACTCACAGCGACTAACACACTCCTTTCTCTCCACTAATTGACAACACCCACCCTACACCATTCCCTAATCCAATAGCCACTATGCATTCCTTTCACCCTGTATCAGAGGATGAAGTATCCAGTCTCTTTTCAACCTCCCGCCTCCTACAACTCAATCCCTGACACCTTCCAATCCGGCTTCCGGAACCAACACTCCACAGAGACAGCTCTCATTAAAGTCACTAATGTCCTGCTCACTGCCAAGTCGAAGGGCCTCTTCTCTATTTTAATTCTTCTGGATCTCTCTGCTTCCTTTGATACAGTTGACCACTTTACATTCTCCACGTTATCGGCATCTGTGACACCACTCTCTCTTGGTTGCCATCTTACCTAGAAGACTAGACTTTTAGTGCCTCCTTCTCTGACACATCTGCTCCTCAACCTCTGTCTGTTGGCATACACCAAGGCTCAGTCCTAGGCCTCCTCCTCTTTGCTATCTATACATCCTCAATTGGTACCCTAATAAAATAATTTGGGTCTCAGTATCATCTCTATGCAGATGACACTCAAATCTACCTCTCAGCACCAGATCTATCCCCTTCTCTTCTAGCAGAAGTTCCCACCTGCCTCTCTAGCATATCCTCCTGAATGACTGCCCATCAACTCAAACTCAACATGACAAAGACTGAGCTCCTAATTTCCCCACCCTCTACTACAGCCTGCATTCCTCATATTTCATTACCCCCACCTAACAGGCCCACTGTCTTGGAGCCTGCCTTTTCCTTCATTCCTCATATACAATAATTAACTAAATCTTGTCTCATCCATCTAAAAAACTTCTACAAAAGAACTCACTTCCTTATACATGACACAACTAAAATCCTAATTCACTCTCTCACCATATTTCGCCTTGATTACTGCAACTTCCTCCTTGCTGGCCTCCCCATCACCAGTCTGTCTCCATTTCAATCCATAATGAACGCCTCTGCCAGTCTCATCTTCCATACTGATCGCTCAGTATCTACTGCACCTCTCTGTCAATCACTTCACTATCTTCCCATAACCTCCAGCATAACATTTAATATCACGTCTCTAACTTACAAAGCCCTCAACAAAAATACACCCCCTTATATCTCCTCTCTCATCTAAAAATACTTCCTCACCCATTCTCTTCATTCTGCTAACAACATTTTTCTCTCCTCTTCTCTTATCACCTCCTCTCACTCCTGCTTTCAGGACTTTTCTTGTTCTGCCCCTATTCTCTGGAACTCCTTCACTCGCTCCAGTAGACTATCTTCATGCTTCAAAACCTTCAAAATCTAAGTAAAAACACATCTGTTTAAAGAAGCCTATCAACTGCTGCACAACACATCTCTCACCCTCCCAACCATGCCCAACTCATAAGATTGTAAGTTTGCGATTTTTCAATCATGTAAGGTGTTTCCGCAAAAGCTCCATGCACACTAGATTCTAAACTCAAAGACAGGGCTCTCCATTCTTTGCTATGTGTCATTTTTGTTGTTTTGCCTCAAACTTAACCGTTGTTCAGTGCTATGGAATATATCAGTGCATTACAAATAAAGACAATAATAATAATATATATATATATATATATATATATATATATATATATATATATATCGTCTGTCTTGTTAAATTTATCATTGATGTGTATGCAGCGCTGAATAAGAGAGAGATAGATGTGTGTGTCTATATATATATATATATATATATATATATTGTTCAGTCATTCAGTCGTGTCTGACTCTCTGTGACCCTATGGACTGCAGCATGACAGGCACATATATCAAATATACACACTGTGTATATATATTTATATATATATATATATATATATATATATATATGTATCAGTGGTGGAGTTAATGAATAGAGGGCCCAGCACAAAATAAAAATTTGGACCCACTGCTGTAGAGGTTAATTTTTTTTTGTGTGCTGCCACCCATCCCCTGGTGCTAATTCAGTGTCAGATCTATCTTTCTATCTATCTATCTATCTATCTATCTATCTATCTATTTATCGATTGGAAGTTGGTGAGTTTCCATTCTTGCAAAGCACTTTATGGAAAGCACTGTGCTCACTAAATTCTAAGCTCAAAAGACAGGGCTCTCCATTATATATATATATATATATATATATATATATATATATATATATATATATACAAGGCCAGGAAGAAGTAGCATCCTATTTTCCATGACTGTGTAATCTATCAAATCAAAAGTAGATCTTTCAGAAAATACATAAGCAATAAACAATGAAGACAATTATTGTACCATTATAGCCACAATGGTCATCACATTCAAAACCTAATAACCAAAATACTCACAGGAAAAGCATTTGAAATAAAAATGATCAAATTTAATCCGTTCTGGATGGCGGGTCGAGTTCCAAAAAGGTTGAGTTCCAAGTTAGCCTTTCCCATGGGGATGAACGTAAATTGAAATAATCCGTTTTGAGCTCTCGAAATTCCACATTTTAGTTTGAACTGATGGCGCTGTTTTTTTATACAAAACCTTAAAACTAAAAGAACATAAATAAAAATAATAATTAGATAAAAAAACATAGAATTTTACTTTACTTTAACTGTACCGAGAGGACTTGTGGGCCCTATGGGATTGTGGTGATGTAGAGGAGGAAACGGAGGAGATAGTTATTGCTTGGAACTTTGGTTCTTATAGACACAGGCTAAAATTGGTTCTTGCAAGCACAGGCTACATTTTGTTTCATATAGGCACAGGTTGCACTTTAGTATTTAGAAGCACAGGCTGCACTTTGATTCTTATAGGGGCAGTCTACACTTTGATTCTTACAGACACATGCTGCAGTTTGATTCTTGTAGACACAGGCTGCAGTTTCATTCTTGTAGACAAAGACTGCTCTTGGGCTCTCGTAGTTACAGTACGCCACACTACAGAACTTTAATCCATTTACTAACATGCAGAGTGGAGTGATCGTGTCGAGTAAGCGTTGAGTTCCGAGCCAAGATTTGTCAGTCCACATCGTGGAGTTCCAAGCAAGAGTTGAATTACAAGCTAATTTTTTATTAGTGAGACGCGTCGAGTTTCAAAATCGTCAGGTTCAGAGGAAGTCGAGAACCAAGGGTCCAATAGGTAGATAGATAGATAGATAGATAGGCAGATAGATAGATAAATAAATAGATTGTGGACTTCTTATCTGTGATAAGAGTGGAATTCATTAGTGGTTCAGTGACACTACTGTCCCTCCCCTGCCTGTGGTTTTTCTCTAGGGGCAGGGGATCCAGTGTGAAGTATGGTGTGTTTGATTGCATTTGGGAAACCCTGCCCTGGCAAGAATAGCTTAGAGAGAGGAGGAATAGCAGTACACAAGCCCACTTTAAGGTAGGGCGGGGTGTTGTAGCAGAGGGGGGCCATGGTGGGGTGGACCAGAGATTATTAGAAAAAAAATAGACTGCACTGGTCCCCCAGAGCATGACCCTAGTGCATTGCACCATGGTAGCTCTGCACATGACCATCAACAGTTTTTAATATATAAATTATATTGTTAGCCATGTTTTATTAATCTTTTCCAGCAGATCATTTATACACATCCACTGTAACTTAACACACTATATGTATACTAAATGATGATCTATATACACAAATCAGATCCTTAACTAAATGTGGTATATGTGTATGTCCCAAATCTGTAACCACCAGAAACACATGGATTAAGGTATAATGATAAAAGAGTTGATTATATACAAAAAGCACAGTTATAAATGTGTCAGACTGTGTAGTAATATCAGGTTTAAAGGTAATATGGTATAATAATAATAATAATAATAATAATAATAATAATAATAATGAATAGCATCTACTAGAGTTATATGTGGTCATTACCATACAGCAACAATAATAAGAGGAAAATAAATCTCATCATTTATCCTTCATCGCTTCACATAATAGAAGTAAGCAGTAATGTGCATAGTACTTACATTGTGTTTTCATTTGCGCAATTAAATAGATGCATTGTGTAATCCAATTCAATTACATACTGTACATACAGTGTGATCAGAATTTTTTTTTTTTGAAAAATGTATGATCATAATGTAAAAATAACAGAGGATTAAAAAAATCTAGCAATATCTGTTAATAGAATACAGTGCTTTATACTGTCACTGGAGAAATAAACCAACTTACCTGATGTTCTAAAAGCAGTGCAAACCATGCTGTATCTGTTTTGAGAAATTAGTTGTCATGACCAGTAGCAATAATATGGGATCTCACAAGGAATGCTTAGCTGTGACCACATTCAGTGGGCCAAGTGTACTCTATCACCATCTCTATATGATATAGTTTAGCAACACTGATATCATATTTTATAGGTATAAAGGTCTTATCAGATGAGAACTGATTATTATGATATCATGATTTCTAAACACCCATTACCCATTAACATTGATGGAAAACAAAAGTCATCAGTCTTAATGACTATTAATTAGATCAGAAAAAAAGCATATAATTTTGTTAAGAGTATGACATGCTTAACTAAAAAGTATTTAACTGCTGGGTTTATTAACATAGTATTGTAGTCCACCACCATTTGTGCATTGGTACAAAATAAACATAACAACAATCATGGGAATTGAAACATGATGTATGTGTTTATTAATGGTGAGTGAGATCATCCTGCTGGATTGATATCTTTGATGAAACACAAATCTTTATATAGTTTTCTCACATTATTGGGTAGTACTGCTTGCAGATGAACACAATGCCTTAATGGATGTGAAATTTGCCTAAAATTAAAAAAAGGTTATTCATTATTAACATTAAAAAAAAAAATAGGGACTATGCCATCTATTCTCAGCAGCATTCCTCAGTGATCATCAGTTGGTGAAAATTGAGCCATAACCACATATGTCTACAGAGAAGTGTATAATGGACTATATGATGTCCATGCTGAGTGTGCTCTGGTTCTGCACTGCCTGGAGCTTTCTATTTCTATGTTACATAGTTACATAGTAATTAGTTTGAAAAAATACTTTTAGTCCATCAAGTTCAACCTTTTTAGATCTCTTCTGATCTGCAATATGCTAAGTAATTGTTAATTGTTAATTGATCACGAGGAAGTCAAACAAAAAAATTGTGAAACTTTGCCAATTGTCTCAAAAAGGAAAAATGTATAAAATTCCTTCCTGACCCCAGATACTGGCAATCAGATTCCTCTCTGCATCAGAATACTCCCTCTCTAATTATCCAGCATAGCCCTGAATGCCCTTTTTATTTAAATATATATCCAACCCCTTTTTCAAGTTATCTATCGAATCCACTGTGACAACCTCCTTTGGTAGATAATTCCACAGATTAACCACACTTACTGTGAAGAACCCTTTTCTTTCTTTAAGGTGGAATTTTTTTACTTTTAATCTCAAAGGATGTCCCCTTGTCAGTTGAAAACCTCTTGGCACATAAAGTTCACTTGACAAAGCTTTGTATTGGCCCTGGATATATTTATATAAGGTAATCATATCTCCTCTTAGATGCCTTTTTTCTAGAGAAAATATGTTTAATTTGGTTAGTCTTTCTTCATAATTTAGCCCCTCCATTCCCCTTATTAGTTTTGCTGCCCTTCTCTGTACTTTTTCCAGCTCTAAAATGTCCTTTTTATGTAGCGGTGCTCAAACTTTTACACCATATTTCAAATGAGGGCATACTAGGGATTTGTATAGTGGCAGAATTATATTTGCTTCTATACCCTTCTTAATACATGTTAATATTTGATGTGCTTTTAAAGCTGCTTGGCTTTGAGCACTGTTACCTAGGTGGTTGTCCACAAGCTCTCCCAAATCCCTTTCAATATCTAATACCCCTAGATTAGCTCCATTAAGATTATACATTGCATGGCTATTTTTCCTTCCCAGATGCATAACTTTACATTTATTCGTATTAAATCTAATCTGCCATTTAGATGCCCATTCCTCTAATTTATGCAAATCCATTTGGAGGAAAAGTACATAATTTTCTGATTTAATTACCATGCACAACTTTGTGTCATCAGCAAAAATTGAGAAACCACACGCCAATCCCACTTCCAAGTCATTCATAAATATGTTTAAAAGGAGGGACCTAATATTGAATCCTGAGGAAACTCACCTTGTCTCCATGTAGAGCCAACTGATGATGTGGCTCCAAGTGGTCTGTTGGGAGGAGACTTTGTTCAGGAGGCTTACCGTAACATCCTCCTACCAAAGCACTTACAGCAGCATCTCCTAAAGAGTAGCTTCCAATGGTGGGCGAGGGGTAGAGTTCCGTTAACTGCCAGTTCTCTGGCAATTGTTGGAGAAGCCAGTGGTGGTGGTGGAGTGGTGCAGAGGTGAGGCTGGTGATGGCACTGGTGGAGGGTTTGTAGCACTTTGCGTCCAGGAGGTGGTGGCAGTGGATGGGGAAGCTGGCTGCAGGGAATATGTGGCAGTCTAATAAGAGGTGCCAGGTGGAGAATTGATCTGGTGGAGGAGGTTTCAAGTGGGGTTAAACAGCACAGGAGTAGCGGATGGACCAGCAGGTGCACCAGCTGACCACATATATATTTTGTCTTTCTCATATCCCGGGCTCTCATAGGTTTTCTTTTGCTCCTCCCCCTCTTAACATGGATCCTATTCAGCAGGGGCCTAATCAGCTTTCTCCTTTGTTTCTTCAGCCTAAACCTGAGCCGCTGCCCCCTCATCCATCTCTATGAATGCACTGGACCTCCTGGTTGCTGAAATGTCGAACATTATTTCTGAGTTAATAACATTGAATGATCATTTGATAAATGTTTTCATCTAATATGGTACCTGGCTGGACCATGTCCACCATGCCAAAAAGTCTAATGACAGTGCATCCTCTCCCATATTTTGAACTACATAGTCTTTGGAGGGATTGTAGCCCTTGCTGCTCTGGCCTTCTCAGACATCTTCCGCTTTACCTTGGACAGGCAGTAGTCATCGTGGTGCTTGACAAACATCACATCACTGACAGCATAATTGAGCAGTGACGTCATCTGCCACCTCACTCCAACACTTGGCCGTCTGGCCTGGCCCCACATCCCTGCCCCAATTTAGCATATTGGGGCTGGTACAGATTGCACTGAAGAGGACCATAATCTCCTTGTGAGTAGAGTTGGGTAAAACCTCTTTTTCTCCTAACTGTGGTTGGGGATTCTGGTCTCCCTCAACTGTCCATGAGATCTGTCCCTCCCTACCACTCCTTACCCTGGGATCAGCCACCGATCTGTCCTTTCTTTATATGTTCCTTCAGTTGGGGAAGCATCCTCCCTCCCTAACCTTGCCTACAGACCTCTCCCTCCCAGAACTGCTGCAACTCCTGGCCCTATCTCTCCCTCCTTCTCTCTCCTCACTACTCCCCCGCTGTCGTCCTCCCCCTCTTTCCTCGCTACTCCCCATCTCCTCTTCTCTCCCTCTCTCCTTACTACCCCTCTCCCCTCATCTCCCTCTCTTCCCTTCTAATCTTCTCTTCGCTCCTCTCATTCTCCCCCTCTTCTCTATCTCTATTATTCTACTTTTGTTTGTACTCCTCCTCTCCTCTTCCCCTTTATATATATATATATATATATATATATATATATATATATATATATATAATGTGTGATGTAAATATGATTGTTTAAACAAATGTAAGATCAGTGTGTATTATTATTGTATGAGTGTATTAAGTGGCAGGGTATAGGGTGAGTGTATAAAGTTAAAGTGTATTTGACATATGTGTGAAATATTTAACTGTGTGAATGTATTAACCTTTGTGTATGTAAATTATGTGAAGTATGTAACCCTGGTGTAATTTCGCTATTAAATTAAGTGTAAGAAAATGCCAAAAAACTCCTTCCTACCTGAATTTTGCAACAGCTCTCCTACACCTAAGACTTGCGTAAGAGCTACAACACAGTAAGTGTTTGCACAGGAAGCAAACTATGTTATGACCTGTTCCTGTCAAGGATGGTAGAAAGGATAGGGGAGTTTCTAAACTAGTAGTTGAGGGGACAGACACTAGATGGAAGTATTGGGTTAGAAAGTGTAGATGGGTAAGGGATTAATTAACTACTCATGGGGAGGTGAAGGGGGTAGGATTAGTATAGTCAATAGGAAGATTTTGCTAAGCACAGTCATATTAGCATGCAAGGGTTAATGATGACCCCTATGGTATACAGGGCTACTGTTAGGTGCTATAAGGGGACTTTTAAGGACTTCATGGCAAGGGTTAATATTTATATGCTACATAGGTCCTTACAGGAACTCTATGGCACAGGGGTTAATTATAGGTGGCACAGAGGTCCTTGCAGCTTCAGACTGTGTGCATGCTACGTTGGGCTGCGCGCAATGACAAATAGCCCTTGATGCAAGTTAGCTATTTTAAGGGGAGGTTTTAGGAGAGCTACATTGGAATGGCTCCCTCACAGTTACAAAGGAGCCATTCCTTGGAACAATGTAGCAGATTGGAATGGAGCTCTAAGTTGGTAGTTTCAAAATATATGCCACTGAGCATTTTTATTTTTTCTATACAATGTTTTTTTTTCAGACTACAATTTTACAACAATGTAATATTTTAGTTTTTTTTAGCACTTTGAACATAGTTACATCGTTACATAGTTATATGGTATTTGAGGTTGAAAAAATACTTTTAGTCCAGCAAGTTCAACCTTTTAATTGATCCAGAGGAATGCAAACAGAAAAAAAGAAACGGGGAAACTTAGCCATTCATCTCAAAAGGGAAAGAAAATATTCCATCCTGAACCCAGGTACTGGTGATCAGATTCCTTGCTCGATCAATAATACCTCTCTAATTAACCAGGGTAACCCTGGATGCCCTTTTTATGTAAAAATATATACAGTGCCTTTTTCAAGTTATCTATCGAATCCGCTGCCACCACCGCCTTTGGTAGAGAATTCAACAGATTAACCACCCTTACTGTGAAGAAACTTTTTCTTTCTTTAAGGTGGTATCTTTTGACTTCTAACTTCAAGGGATGTCCTCTTGTCAGCTGAAAACCTCTTGGCACAAAAAGCACATTTAATAAAGCTTTATACTAACCCTTGATGTATTTATATAAGGTAATCATAATTTGGTTAGTCTTTCTTCATAACTTAGCCCCTCCATTCCCCTTATTAGTTTTGTTGCCCTTCTCTGTATGTTTTCCAGCTCTTACATGTCATTTTTTTGAAGTTGGGCCTAAAATTGTACTCGATATTCCAAATGAGCGCATTCTAGGGATTTGTATAGTGGCAGAATTATATTTGCTTCCCTTGCTTCTATACCTTCTTAATACATGCTAATATTTTATTTGACTTTACAGCTGCTGCTTTGCATTAAGCACTGTTATACTTAAGTGGTTGTCCACAAGCACTCCCAAATCCCTTTCAATATCTGATACCCCTAGATTTGCTCTATTAAGATTATAAATTGCATGGATATTTTTCCATCAAAGATGCAAACCTCTACATTTATTCATATTAAATCTCATCTGCCATTTATTTGCCCAATTCCTCTAATTTATGTAAATACTTTTGGAGGGAAAGTACATCATTTTCTGATTTAATTACCTTGCACAACTTCGTGTCATCAGCAAAAAATGGAGATCCTACTTGTCAGTCCTATTTCTAAGTCATTAATAAATATGTTAAAAAGGAGAGGACCTAATACTGAATCCTGAGGAACCCCACTTACCACATTAGTCCAATCGGAGTATGTTCCATTTACAACAACCCTTTGCTTCCTGTCTTTTAGCCAGCTCTCAATCCATGAGCAGATATTTACTGCAATTCCTTTTTCCTTTAGTTTGCCCAATAGTCTCCCATGTGGCACTGTATCAGAAGCCTTTGCAAAATCCAAAAAGACTACATCCACTGAGTTGCCTTGATCCAGGTTCCTACTAACCTCCTCATAGAAACTAATTAGATTTGTTTGACATGACCTATCCCTCATAAATCCATGTTGACTCCTACTTATAATCCTGTTCAAATAGACATATTCTTGTATATTATCCCTTATTAACCCCTCTAAAAGCTTCCCCACTACAGAAGTGAGGCTCACTGGTCTATAATTCCCCGGATTTGCTCTTGCTCCCTTTTTAAATATAGGTATCACATCAGCTTTTCTCCAGTCATCTGGTAGAGGCCCTGTGTTGAGTGAATATTGAAAAATTAAATATAATGGCTTGGCTATTACAGAACCCAGTTCCCTTAGTACCCTTGGATGTATTCCATCAGGACCCGGGGCTTTATTAACATTTATTTTTTCCAACCTCTTTTGGATTACTTCCTGTGTTAACCAATTATTTGGCAAAGGTAGTGTGGCCCCATTATGTTGCAGTGTCCCAACCACTTGTACCTCCCTTGTGTATACCGAAGAAAAGAACCTATTTAGCTCATCTGCCTTTTCCTGGTCACTAATTTTCAGACAGCCTGTTTCACATTCTAATGTTCCTATAGCTTCCTTCCTCGCCTTCTTCCCATCAATATACTTAAAAAATATTTTAGGGTTAGTCTTACTCTCTTTTGCAATAAATGTTTCATTTTCTATTTTAGCCAGTCTAATAGCCCTTTTGCAAGCCTTGTTGATTTCCTTGTATTCCCATAAAGCAATCTCTGTCCCCTCTTGTTTGTATAATTTAAATGCCTGTTTTTTACTCCGTATCTTGATCTTTAAATCATTGTTAAGCCACATGGGTTGTGATTTACTCCTTTTACTTTTATTCCCACACGGTATATGCCGATGTGTATTTATATTTAGTAAGGATTTAAATATTGTCCAATTATGTTCAGTGTTTTTACCTATCAGTTCTCTGTCCCAGTCTATACTTTGTATTGCTGCCCTTAGACCGTTAAAATCTGCCCTTTTAAAATTAAGAGTTTTTGTTGGCCCCTTAAAATGTTGTTTTTTTAATTCAATCTCAAATGAGACTGTGTTGTGATCACTGTTTCCCAAAGGTTGCCCTATTTCAACATTTGATACTATATCAATATTATTTGTGATGAGTAAAAAGATAGCTTCATTTCTAGTAGGCTCCTGTATAACCTGGGCCAGATCCCTGTACTCAAGAACCTGCTCCGCTTAGATGAACTGCTGGTCTCATTTATCCAGTTTATTTCAGGGTAATTAAAATCTCCCATTATTAGAACTTGCCCGTGCTTAGCTACATTTCCAATCTGTAACAATAATTGTATTTCCTAACTTTCAGCTATATTTAGGGGTGTATAGCATACTCCTACTAATATTCTTTTGGAATTTGCTGCTCCGCTATTTAACTCTACCCACAAACATTCAACTTTATCACTAGGTCCACCATAAATATCTTCTCTGACTATAGCCTTAAATTCAGGCTTAACATACAGACAAATCCCTCCTCCTCATTTACCATTGCCTCTATCTTTCCTAAATAGGTTATAACCATCCAGATTAAAAGTGCAGTCATGAGATTCATCCCACCACATTTTGGTAATGCCTATTAAATCCCATTTTTCATTAATTGCTAATAATTCTAACTCTCCCATTTTTCCTGCCAAGCTTCTGGCATTAGCAAGCATACACCTTATGTTATTACTCTGTGCTGCACTTGAATTACCTAGTACTTCCTCCCTATTGACTATACTACCCCTACCCCCATCTCCTCCCCTATGAGTTGTTAATTCATCCCTTATACCCTCTACACTTTTTACCCCATTACTTATATCTAGTCCCTCCCCCCCACCTACTAGTTTAAAAACTCCTCCAGCCTTTCTACCATCCTATCCCCTAGTACAAAAGATCCCTCATCATTAAGGTGCAATCCATCCCTACTGTAGAGATTGTACCGAAGTGAGAAGTCAGCCCAGTGCTCTAAAAAGCCAAACCCCTCCTTAGTGCACCACATCTTTAGCCACGCATTAACCTTCCTAATCTCCTTCTGCCTCCCTGGGCTAGCACGTGGCACTGGTAGTATCTCAGAAAATACTACCTTGGAGGTCCTTGCCTTCAGCTTATTACCTAGTTCTCTAAAATCATTCTTTAGGACACTCCATCTTCCACTAACTTTGTCATTGATACCAATATGTAGCAAGACCGCTGGTTTATTTCCAGCCCCTCCCAATAATTTGTCTACCCAATCTACAACATGACGAACCCGAGCACCCAGGAGACAGCAAACTGTTCGATTGCTGGGATCTGGGTGACAAATCACCCTGTCTACCTTCCTAATAATAGAGTCCCCTACAACCAAAACCTGTCTGTTGTTCTGCCTATTCTGCCCTCCCTCTCCTCCAGTAGAGCTGTTCGCCCGGCTGTTAGAGTGAACAGCTCTATCTGGCATTGCCATTCCTGAATGGACATCCCCAACAGTTTCACTCAATCTGGCAAATCTGTTGGTGTTTGCCAACTCAGAACTGGCCTGCCTCCTCCTGTTCCCCCTGCTTCCCCTTGTAACTGTAACCCAGCTGCCTCCCTGGACATCCTCACTAGCCCCAGCTCCACCCTCCATGCTAGGCCCAGCTAAACTGTGCTCAGTGATCTTTAAATCATTGTTAAGCTACTTTGGATTTGATGTACCCCTTTTACTTCCCACATGGTGTTAAGTATGTAGATTTAGTAAGGATTTTAACTGTTAGTTCTTTGTCCCAGTCTATACTTTGTATTGCTGCCTTTAGACCATTACAATCTGCCCTTTTCAAATTATGAGTTTTTTTTAGCCCCTTACAGTTTTGTTTTTTTAATTCAATCTCAAATGAGACTGTGTTGTGATCACTGTTTCCCACAGGTTGGCCTATTTCAACAATTGATACTATATCAATATTTTTTGTGATAATTAAATCCAGGATAGCTTCATTTCTAGTAGGTTGGTGTATAACCTGGGCCAAATAATGATCTCTGAGTGTACTTAAGAACCTGCTCCTCTTAGCTGAACTGCTAGTCTCATTTATCCAATTTATTTCAGGATAGTTAAAATCTCCTGTTATTAGAAGGTGCCCATGCTTAGCAGCATTTTCAATCTATCTGTAACAATGACTGCATTACCTCACTTCCAATTATATTTGGGGTTTTATAACATACTCCTACAAATATTCATTTGGCATTTGCTGCTCCGCTATTTAACTCTACCTACAAACAACCAACATTATTGGTAGTGCCAGCATAAATATCTTCTCTGACTATAGGCTTATAATCAGGCTTAACATACAGGCAATCCCTTCCTCCTCTTTTACCACTTTACCTATATTTCCAGAATAGGTTATAACCATCCAGATTAACAGTCTGGTCATGAAATGTATCCCAACACGTTTCATTAATGCCTATTAAAACCCATTTCTCATTAACTGCTAATAATTTTAACTCTCCCATTTTTCCTGGCAAGTTTCTGTCATTAGCGAGCATACACCTTATGTTATGAGTCTGTAGTTCTGAAGTGCCTGCCACTGTACTTGAGTTAAATAAGTATACATAAGTATTTTCTCATACAGAAAAAATAATGTGTGCTTGACAGTTGTTTGAATGGACTTATTACTTATTTAGAAAGCCAAGTTAAACTGAATGAATGAGCACACTTTTTTTTATAAATGTAGTTATGATTCTGCCTTTCTCATTTAAGTATATATAAACGGTAAAGGGGTGGTATGAGACAAACAGGGGCATTGCATTGTTTTTAAAATTATTTAAACTAAATAAAAATATTAATACAAAAAGAGGAAATAGGAGGATTCAAACTCAGACCTAACAGTTCTAAAAACATAGGCTTTTTCCCACAGCACAATGTACGTTTACAATAAGGATCAAATGAACAAAGCTATAAACTAATCAGTGTAAGTCATAGCCCAAATATTATTATATAACCTCAATTAATTGAAAATGATAAAATCTAAGTAAATTCTTTATCAAGTAAAGACATTTTTCACCTGTTTTTCTAGTTTTCCTTTGTTTGGTCGCACATATGGTGATGTGTTTGTTTTACTGTGTTATTATTATTATTATTGTTTATTTGTAACGCTCCAACATATTCCGTAGCGCTATACATAAGTATAAGTTACAGGCAATGACAAGTTCAAGATTCACACATTTCAAAGAGTTTGGAAAAAAATGGAGCTTGAAATCCGGTGTCCATAGCGCTTTCCCTAAAGCACCGTGCAGGATTGAAACTCGCAGACTTACAATCTAAAGGTTGAAGTGTGTATGTGGTACAGTAGGGAGAGAGTAGTGCTGAGCATGTTAGGGAGGAAGGTTATAGGCTTCTTTAAAGAGGTGTGTTTTTATTGATGTTTTGAAGGATTTAAGGGAGGAGGATAGTCTGGTGAAGCGAGGTAAGGAGTTGCAGAGAATAGGGGCAGCGCGAGAAAAGTCCTGGAGGCGGGAGTGAGAGGAGGTGACAAGAGCGGTAGAAAGAAGAAGGTCATTAGCAGAACAAAGAGGGCGAGTGGGGGAGTGTTTGGAGATGAGAGCAGAGATGTATGGGGGTGCGCTGTTGTTGAGGGCTTTATAAGTTCGATTTTAAACTTTATTCTGGAGGCTAAGGGAAGCCAGTGAAGTGATTGACAAAGAAGAGCTGCCGACACTGAACAATGTGCACTGAAGATGAGTCTGGCGGAGGCATTTATTATGGATTGAAGTGGGGAGAGGCGAATGATGGGCAGGCCAACAAGGAGCGAGTTGCAATAGTCAAACATCTTTTTATACTGAGTGTTACCTATTGGTTCAAGAGTTCCACTTGATTTTGTCCCTCCATATACTGTGACCAATGACCTCCCTTTGGCAGATCCATTCAATTTATTATAAAATGAAACACAAACTATAAAATCAAGATTTTCTGCTCTTTCTTATCAAAATGCACATAAATGTATTGTAAATGTAAGTTTTTTTTTTAGAGTGGAAAGATGAGTCTGGCGGAGGCATTTATTATGGATTGAAGTGGGGAGAGGCAAGTGATGGGCAGGCCAACAAGGAGCGAGTTGCAATAGTCAAGACGAGAAATGATGAGAGAGTGTATTAGAATCTTAGTAGTGTCTTGTGTAAGGTAATGGCGTATTTTGGACATGTTTTTAGATGGAAAAGACAGGATTTGGTAAGAGACTGTATGTGTGGGATGAAAGAGGGGGCAGGGTCCAGTAGAACCCCAAGAAAATGCGCTTGGGAGGTGGGAGTGATGATGGCATTGTTGACAGAGAGAGAGATGTGAGGAATTGAAGCTGTAGTAGAGGGTGGGAAGATTAAGAGTTCAGTCTTAGACATGTTGAGTTTCAGATGGTGGGCGGAAATCCAAGAGGATATACTAGAGAGGCAGTCGGAGACGTGTGCTAGAAGAGAGGGGGATAGATCTGGTGCTGAGAGGTAGGTTTGGGTTTTATCTGCATAGAGATGGTACTGGAACCCAAAAGAGTTTATTAGGGTGCAGAGTGAGGATGTCTAGATGGAGAAGAGGAGGGGGCCTAGGACTGATCCTTGGGGTACGCCAATAGACAGGGGGTGAGGAGAAGAAGATGTGCCGGAGAAGGAGATGCTAAATGATCGTTCTAGGAGGTATGATGTTATAAAGCCATAAAAATAGTGAAATATGAATTGATTTTAAAAATTATAAATGTTTTAAAAAACCTTGTCAAATTCTGTTTAATATATGCACTTATCGAGTTTAGAAAAGGATGATTTTTAAAATTCTCAGGGGTCCTCTCACTACATGACTGAACATACTAGGAAAAAAGGAAGAACAACGTTGTCACATTAACATATATTTTCTACATTTTCACTGTAATCTGTCATTGTCTGGGCTTCCTCACTTAGGGCCTCATTCAATTGTGATTTGGCGAATTGAATAGGGCTCTATATAAGCACATAGCATATTTTTTTGCAGAAGTTTTTAGTTAGTGAACTTCTATCCAAAAGTAAGGTCTTCACTAACTAAAAACTTCTGTAAAAAATACATGCTTTGTGCTTATATAGAGCCCTATTCAATTGGCCAAATCACAATAGAATGAGGCCCTTAGTTGCGTGAATTATGCTGTTTGCTGGACTGTTTGCTAGACTTATATGTATTTTCTAGCTATTTATGTAGTCTGTTAGATTTGCATACTGCTAGGTGCATATGTATTGAACTTTTGTCCCTCCATATACTGTGACCAATGACCTCCCAGATCCATTCAATTTATTATAAAATGAAACACAAACTATAAAGTCAAGATTTTCTGCTCTTTCTTATCAAAATGCACATAAATGTATTGTAAGTTTTTTTTTTTTAGAGTGGAAAGATCATCCAAGGAGGGGTTTATACATTTAAACCCACAGCTGCTGTGATTATTTTTATTTTTGATAAAAAAAAATATTATTATTTGTATTCAAATTATTTTTTTATTTTAATTGTATTCTTTGATTTTCCGTAAAAATGTTTTATTTAGTTTTCTTCTTGTAGTGTTTTTCAAATTTAGTTTAGTGTATATAGTATAGAGTGGTTAATGTAAGGAACTTTGGGTGTCTCCTTGAACCCACACAAAGCATATGAGATATGGGTGACCCATATGATTGTAGTTTGGGTGTTATGGGGGTCCATAATGACCCCCAATATAAGAGAGTTGAATATAGGAAGCATGGAGGTCCATAGGCACCCCCATAGTGTTAGAATACTATATCATGAGTCTTGATATTGCTAACCATTCTGGCATTCAAATCATTAAGGTATTATTATGATTGACTTATTGTAAAACATCTTTGTACAGCAGTGTAATTATTTAAATGGTAATAGATGGTAATAATGTGATGTATTATGAGTATTATCTTGTATTATAAACATATCATTATTATAACACATTATAATGTGGTAATAGTATGGGGACATAGCAAACGGAAATGTGTAGGATTAGCTAGGATTGTTTATGGCTAGGGCAGCATAAAACTTCAATACAACTTCACTCATACCCAGTCGCGGCTGGTGAACTTTCAAGTTGGAGGGGTGCCAGAGAAAGACTTGGATTCTCCCCTTACACAGACCCCACCTATTTTTTAAACTTCTCTCCTTTTTGTCATATTGACCTTTATATGCCTCACCCAATGACCTTATACTTGCCCCACCCATTGAAATAGACTCCACCTACTGATTATTTAATACTGTTTAAAAATTCAAGAATTTTGGGATTCAGACAAATAATACAATTTCTCTTCTGCAGGAATGCAATGTCACTCACCAACAGTTGACTCTCCTTCTTGGGGTGTCTTCAAGTTTAGTAGTCCAAAATATTCTGCAGCCGCAGAGTGTTTGGACCTGGGGGTGATATAAAACAACCAAACAAATCAGAGTGTGCAAGACCCCAACCATACTTAAAAACACTTATGAAACCAAACAAGACTATCTAGGCCCCAACCGTAAATAAAATAAAAAACGTATTATGTCAAGCGGGACTATATAGGCCATGACCGGACCTTCAAAACCCATATTACACCAATCAGGACTACAGAGGCCCAAACCGTACCTAAAAAAACATAAAATACCAAGCAGGACTATATAGGCCACAACCGGGCCATAAAAACCCACATTACACTAAGCGGGACTATATAGGCCCAAACTGTACCTAAACATTTTTTAAATACCAAGCGGGACTATATAGGCCCCAACCGCACCTTAAAAACCCATATTATTCCAAGCAGGACTAAAGAAGCCCAAAACGTACCTAAAAAAACGTAAAATACCAAGCTGAAACCCAATCGGACCTAAAAAAAACACATTACACCAATCACGACTATATAGGCTCAAACTGTACCTAAAAAAAACATAAAATACCAAGCTGGACTATATAGGCCAAAACCGGACCTTAAAAACCCACATTACACCAGGCGGGAATATTTAGGCCCCAACAGGACCTTAAAAACCAACATTACACCAAGTGGGAACATATAGGCCCCAACCAGACCTTTAAACCTTAACATACCAACCGGGACTATATAGGCCCAAACCGGAACTTAAAAACCAACATTACACCAAGCGGGACCATAAAAGCCCCAACCAAACCTTAATAACCCACATTATACCAAGCGGGACCATATAGGCTCAAACCAGACCTTTAAAACCTTAACATATCAAGCAGGACTATATGTGCTAAAACCGTAAATAAAAAACCTTACATACCAAGTGGGACTATATTGGCCCCAACCGTACCTTAAAAAATCCACATTAAACCATGCAGGACCATATAGGCTCCAACCGGACCATTAAAACCTTAAAATACCAAGCAGTACTATATAGGCCCAAACCGGACTTTAAAAATCGACATAACACCAAGCGGGAGCATATAGGCCCCAACCAGAATTTAACAACCCACATTACATCAAGCCGGACCATAAAAGCCCCAACCAAACCTTAATAACCCACATTACCAAGCAGGACTATATAGGCCCCAACCGGACCTTAAAATCCCACATTACACCAAGGGAGGACCATATAGTCCCAACCGGACCTTAATAATCCACATTACACCCAGCGGTACCATATTGGCCCCAACCAGACATTTAAAACCTTAAAATACCAAGCGGGACCATATAGGCCCCAATTGGACCATTAAACCCTTAAAATAGCAAGCAGGACTATATAGGCCCCAGGCTTCACAATAATCGCCTGCTGCGCTCATCGCAAGACTTTTAACATTGTGTTACCGACAAACTTGCAGTACGACAACGATTATAGCACTGTCCAATCCCCAAGCTCTGTCCAGTCCCCCAGCTCTGTTCAGTACCCCAGCTCTGTCCAGAACCCCAGCTCTGTCCAGAACCCCAGCTCTGTCCAGTCCCCCAGCCCTGTCCAGTACCCCCGAAACCGAATCTTAAAAAACAACATTACACCAAGCCAGACCATATAGGCCCCAACCGGAACTTAACAACCCACTTTACACCAAGGTGGATGATATAGGACCCAACCGTACCTTTAAACCCTTAAAATACCAAGCAGTACTATATAGGCCCCACCCGGACCTAAAAAACCCACATTACACCAAGGCTAGACCATATAGATCCAAACCGGACCTTAAAAACCCACATTACACCAAGTGAGACCATATAGGCCCCAACCGAACCTTAAAAACCCACATTACACCAAGCAGAATCATATAAGCCCCAACCGTAACTAAAAAAAAAGCCTATTACGTCAAGCGGGACTATATAGGCCAGAACCGGACCTTCAAAACCCATAGTACACCAATCAGGACTATATAGGCACAAACCGTACCTAAAAAAAACATAAAATACCAAGCAGGACTATATAGGCCACAAATGGGCCATAAAAACCCACATTACATTAAGCGGGACTATATAGGCCCAAACTGTACCTAAAAAAACTTAAAATACCAAGCGGGACTATATAGGCCCCAACAGGACCTAAAAAACCCATATTACACCAAGGCGGGACCATATAGGTCCCAGCCGGACCTTAAAAACCCACATTACACCAAGCGAGACCATATAGGCCCCAAACGGACCTTTAAAACCTTAAAATACATAGCAGGACAATATAGGCCCAAACCAAACCTTAATAACCCACATTATACCAAGCGGAACCATATAGGCTCAAACCAGACCTTTAAAACCTTAACATATCAAGCAGGACTATATGTGCTAAAACCGTAAATAAAAAACCTTACATACCAAGTGGGACTATATTGGCCCCAACCGTACCTTAAAAAATCCACATTACACCATGCAGGACCATATAGGCTCCAACCGGACCATTAAAACCTTAAAATACCAAGCAGTACTATATAGGCCCAAACCGGACTTTAAAAATCGACATAACACCAAGCGGGAGCATATAGGCCCCAACCAGAATTTAACAACCCACATTACATCAAGCCGGACTATATAGGCCCCAACCGGACCTTAAAATCCCACATTACACCAAGGGAGGACCATATAGTCCCAACCGGACCTTAATAATCCACATTACACCCAGCGGTACCATATTGGCCCCAACCAGACATTTAAAACCTTAAAATACCAAGCGGGACCATATAGGCCCCAATTGGACCATTAAACCCTTAAAATAGCAAGCAGGACTATATAGGCCCCAGGCTTCACAATAATCGCCTGCTGCGCTCATCGCAAGACTTTTAACATTGTGTTACCGACAAACTTGCAGTACGACAACGATTATAGCACTGTCCAATCCCCAAGCTCTGTCCAGTCCCCCAGCTCTGTTCAGTACCCCAGCTCTGTCCAGTCCCAGCACTGTCCAGTCCCCCAGCCCTGTCCAGTACCCCCGAAACCGAATCTTAAAAAACAACATTACACCAAGCCAGACCATATAGGCCCCAACCGGAACTTAACAACCCACTTTACACCAAGGTGGATGATATAGGACCCAACCGTACCTTTAAACCCTTAAAATACCAAGCAGTACTATATAGGCCCCACCCGGACCTAAAAAACCCACATTACACCAAGGCTAGACCATATAGATCCAAACCGGACCTTAAAAACCCACATTACACCAAGTGAGACCATATAGGCCCCAACCGAACCTTAAAAACCCACATTACACCAAGCAGAATCATATAAGCCCCAACCGTAACTAAAAAAAAAGCCTATTACGTCAAGCGGGACTATATAGGCCAGAACCGGACCTTCAAAACCCATAGTACACCAATCAGGACTATATAGGCACAAACCGTACCTAAAAAAAACATAAAATACCAAGCAGGACTATATAGGCCACAAATGGGCCATAAAAACCCACATTACATTAAGCGGGACTATATAGGCCCAAACTGTACCTAAAAAAACTTAAAATACCAAGCGGGACTATATAGGCCCCAACAGGACCTTAAAAACCCATATTACACCAAGGCGGGACCATATAGGTCCCAACCGGACCTTAAAAACCCACATTACACCAAGCGAGACCATATAGGCCCCAAACGGACCTTTAAAACCTTAAAATACAAAGCAGGACAATATAGGCCCAAACCAGACTTTAAAACCCCACATTACACCAAGCGGGACCATATAGGCCCCAACCGGACCTTAACAACCCACATTACACTAAGCTGAATCATATAAGCCCCAACCGGACCTTTAAAACCTTAAAATACCAAGCAGGACTATATAGGCCTCAACCGGACCTTAAAAACCTTAATATACAAAGCAGGCATATATAGGCCTCAACTGGACCTTAAAAACCTACATTACACCAAGCGGGACCATATAGGACCCACCCGGACCTTAGAAACCCACACTACACCATGCTGGACCATATAGGGCCCAACCACACCGTTAAAACCTTAAAATACCAATCGGAACTATATAGGCCCAAAGCGGACCTTAAAAACCCACATTACACCAAACGGGACCATATAGGCACCAACCGGACCGTAACAACCCATGTTACACCAAGCGGGACCAACCGTACATTTAAAACCTTAAAATACCAAGCAGGACTATATAGGCCCCAACGGACCTTAAAAACCCACATTACACCAAGCAGGACCAAAAAGGCCCCAACCGGACCTTAAACACCCACATTACACCAAGGCGGGATCATATAGGCCCCAACCGGACCTTAAAGATCCACATTACAACAAGCGAGACCAAATAGGACCCGACCGGACCTTAAAAACCCACATTAAATCAAGCGGGACCATATTGGCCCCAACCAGACCTTTAAAACCTTAAAATACCAAGTAGGACTATATAGGCCAAAACTGTGCATAAAAAGACCTAAAAATACCAAGAGGACCATATAAGCCCCAACCGGACCTTAAAACCCCACGTTACACAAAGCGAGACCATATAGGCCCTAACCGGACCTTTAAAACCTTAAAATACCAAGCAGGACTATATAGGCCAAAACCATACATAAAAACCTGAAAAAAACAAGTGATACCATATAGGCCCCAAACGGACCTAAAAACCCCAAATTACACTAAGCGAGGCCATATAGGCCCCAACAGACCTTTAAAACCTTAAAATACCAAGGAAGACTATATAGGCTCCACCGGACCTTAAAAACACACATTACACCAAGCGGGACTATATAGGCCCAAATAGGACTTAAAAACCCACAGAACACCAAACGGACCATATAGGCCCAACCAGTCCTTAACAACCTACATTACAACAAGCGGGACCATATAGGCCCCAACCGTACCTTTAAAACCTTAGAATACCAAGCAGGACTATATAGGCCCCAACCGGCCTTAAAAACCCACATTACACCAAGGGGGGATGATATGGGCCCCAACCAGACCTTAAAAATCCACATTACACCAAGCAAAACCATATAGGTCCCGACCGGACCTTAAAAATACACATTACACCGAGTAGGACCATAATGGCCCCAACCAGACATTTAAAGCCTTAAAATACCAAGCGGGACTATATAGGCCCCAGTCGGACCATTAAAACCTTAAAATAGCAAGCGGGGCTATATAGGCTGCGGGCCTCACAATAATCGCCTGCTGCGCTCAGCGCACATGCGCAAGCCCGTAACTTTTAACATTGTGTTACCGACAAACTCGCAGTATGACAACGATTATAGCACTGTCCAGTCCCCAAGCTCTGTCCAGTCCCCCAGCTCTGTCCAGTACCCCAGCTCTGTCCAGAACCCCAGCTCTGTATAGTCCCAGCACTGTCTAGTCCCCCAGCCCTATCCAGAAACCTTAAAATACCAAGCAGGACTATATAGGCCCCAACCGGACCTTAAAAACCCACTTTACACCAAGCGGGACCATATAGGCCCCAACCGGACTATTTAAACCTTAGAATACAAAGCAGGAGTATATAGGCCCCAACCGGACCTTAAAAACCCACATTACACCAAGCGGGACCATATAGGCCCCAACCGTACCGTTAAAACCCTAAAATACCAAGCGGAACTATATAGGCCCAAACCAGACCTTGAAAAGCCACATTACACCAAATGGGACCATATAGGCACTAACCGGACCTTAACAACCCACTTTACATCAAGAAAGAATATAGGCCCCAAAAGTACATTTAAAATCTTAAAATACCAAGCAGGACTATATAATCCCCAACGGACCTTAAAAACCCACATTACACCAAGCAGGACCAATAAGGCCCCAACGGACCTTAAAAACACACATTACACCAAGGAGGGATCATATAGGACCCAACCGGACCTTCAAAATCCACATTACACCAAGCGGGACCATATTGGCCCCAACCAGACCTTTAAAACCTTAAAATACCAAGCAGGACTATATAGGCCCCAACGGACCTTAAAAACCCACATTACACCAAGCGGGACCATAAAGGCCCCAACCAGATCCTAAAAACCCACATTACACCAAGCAAGACCATATACAGTGCCCTGCAAAATTATTCATCCCCCTTGACTTTTTACCTATTTTGTTACATTACAGCCTTAATTTCAATGTTTTGTTAATCTGAATTTTATGTGATGGATCAGAACACAATAGTCTAAGATGGTGAAGTGAAATGAGAAAAATATAGGTTGCACTCGAATTTAAGTCGAATTTGAAGAGTTTCGCCACTTGAAAATCGCCTACACAAGAAAAAAAAGGCAGCCGAAAAAAACAAAAACGAGGCTACACGACCCCTAAGCACGCAAAATACCACCAGGAACGTACAGGGTACAAAATACACTATTAGGAAGGACGGAAAATGCTCCAGACCCGCGTAACACAAAGACAATTGCCGCCATTTTACAACACTAACTTGCAACTAATAACATTACCAATCTAAAATGGCGCTTTACAGAACTAGACAGTTTAGCCTCGTGCACACAGCCTATTTAGCTTCCTGCCTAAGTCGTATGGGGTCATAGGGATGAGCACCTATGGCGCTCATCTCCACCATAGCAAGGAGCGCCAACGTTTAAAACTGTGGAATTGCAAAGCGAGCCGGCTGTAACTGCAGCCCTCGCAAAGTAAGCCCGTTGTTTTAACATTGCGTTACCAATGTTTTTTGGCAAGCCTGCACTGCTGAGAACTATATATGTGATTCAGGGATGCTGGTGGTGCAGTGGGTTAGAGCTCTGTGTTTCACAACTACTGACCTGAGTTTTAATCTGAGTCAGTTCAACTGGAGAAGGAACTGGCAGCCCACTCCAGGATTACTGCCTGTGCAAACTTACTTGGTTGATGAGGTTAGGTAGAATCACCACGGGAGGATCAGTCTGTAAAAAGAGCAGGAACAGAGTGGGTATATTGCTGCAGCACTAGGGAGAGACACAAAATCATGTGAAAGAAGACATGAAAGCTGATATACAAATATACAGTGGATATAAAAAGTCCTCACACCCCTGTTAAAATGTCAGGTTTCTGTGCTGTAAAAAAATGAGACAAAGATAAATCATTTCAGAACTTTTCCCACCTTTAACGTGACCTATAAACTGTACACCTCAATTGAAAAACAAACTGAAATCTTTTAGGTGGAGGGAAGAAAAATAAAAAAATCTAAATAATGTGGTTGCATAAGTCTGCACACCCTGTTATAACTAGGGATGTAGCTGTGTTCAGAATTAAGCAATCACATTCCAAATTGTGTTAAATAGGAGTCAGCATACACCTGCCATCATTTAAAGTGCCACTGATTAACCCCAAATAAAGTTCAGCTGCTCTAGTTGGTCTTTCCTGACATTTTCTTAGTCGCATCCCACAGCAAAAGCCATGGTCCACAGAGAACTTCCAAAGCATCAGAGGGATCTCATTGTTAAAAGGTATTAGTCAGGAGAAGGGTACAAAATAATTTCCAAGGCATATACCATGGAACACAGTGAAGACAGTCATCATCAAGTGGAGAAAATATGGCACAACAGTGACATTACCAAGAACTGGAGCTCCCTCCAAAATTGATGAAAATATGAGAAGAAAACTGGCCTGAGAGGCTACCAAGAGGCCTACAGCAACTTTAAAGTAGCTGCATGAATATCTGGCAAGCACTGGCTGTGTGGTACATGTGACAACAATCTCCAGTATTCTTCATATGTCTGGGCTATGGGGTAGAGTGGCAAGATAAAAGCCTTTTCTTACAAAGAAAAGCATCCAAGCCAGGCTACATTTTGCAAAAACACATCTGAAGTCTCCCAAAAGCATGTGGGAAAAGGTGTTATAGTCTGATGAAACCAAGGTTGAACTTTTTGGCAATAATTCCAAAAGATATGTTTGGCGCAAAAACAACACTGTACATCACCAAAAGAACACTATACCCACAGTGAAGCATGGTGGTGGCAGCATCATGCTTTGGGGCTGTTTTTCTTCAGCTGGAACTGGGGCCTTAGTTAAGATAGAGGGAATTATGAACAGTTCAAAATACCAGTCAATATTAGCACAAAACCTTCAGGCTTCTGCTAGAAAGTTGAACATGAAGAGGAACTTCATAATTCAGCATGACAACGACCAAAAGTATACATCCAAATCAACAAAGGAATGGCTTCACCAGAAGAAGATTAAAGTTTTGGAATGGCCCAGCCAGAGCCCAGACCTGAATCCGATTGAAAATCTGTGGGGTGATCTGAAGAGGGCTGTGCACAGGAGATGCCCTCGCAATCTGACAGATTTGGAGTGTTTTTGCAAAGAAGAGTGGGCAAATCTTGCCAAGTCAAAATGTGCCATGCTGATAGACTCATACCCAAAAAGACTGAGTTCTGTAATAAAATCAAAAGGTGCTTCAACAAAGTATTAGTTTAAAGGTGTGCATACTTATGCAATCATATTATTTATTTTTATATTTTTTCTGCCCTCTACCTAAAAGATTTCAATTTGTTTTTCAATTGAGTTGTACAGTTTATAGGTCACATTAAAGGTGGAAAAATTCTGAAATGATTTATCTTTGTCTCCTTTTTTTACAGCACAGAAACCTGACATTTTAACAGGGGTGTGTAGACTTTTTATATCCACTGTAATTAAATTGTATTATCTATATAAATTTAAAATACAATATTAAAGTGATTGATCATTTTTTGGGGGGCGCCTGCCCATTTGCCCCTATGCACCAGCCGACCCTGCTCATCCCTCATTTCACAAAATGTTGAATATGCACAACAGCCTTCACACTAAGTGCTTGCAAATATTAACGCAACACATAAAATATCCAAGCTGGTGCATGTCCCAGTTAGCGCACAAGTTGGTTGTTGTTAAAAAACTTAAGTAGAAGTACCTTAAAATTGACATAGAATTTGGCTGTATTTGTGTAATAAATTAATTTAAAAATCCATTCTCTAAGGTAATGGCATTATCTACAGCAAGATGAATAAAAGACGAGCAGCAGGGATGATAAAAAGAATGGTAATAGCAACAGAGAGATTTAAATATCAAATCTGTTCCACCCTTTTTTACTACTACCATTTTGGGCATGCCTTTCCTCTTTATCACCCTCATTAACTTCACAATTGTCATCTAATAAAGGTAGTTGAATCCATGATAGTGGGGACTGATACAGAAGTGGCCTACTTTGCACTATAACTAAATTGCCCCTAATTGAACATGTTCCCAATATAGTTGTGTACACAATAACATTATATGTCAGTTAGGGTCTAAAGACTACAATCCAGCCCCTTGTGCACCACAGAATGAGAGTATAATGCTTGTTTTACCTTGTTTTGAATTACAGGGTTGAAACACATTATTATCGCAAAATATGATTTAACTTTAATATTTCATAAATTAATACATATTAATTACTAATTAAAATGTTTGTAACATACATTTATTTAAGGAGAAGTTCCATTAAAGAACAGGCCTGATAATGTTATTATTTTTCAATAAAGTCTTTATTTGCTATGTAATATTATTATTAGCTTTTATTTGTAACGTGCCGACAAATTCCGTAACACTATACAGGGGAAGAGAACAGGGAAAATAAAATATTAGCAACTGAAGAATAGGGAGGGTTTTGTTTTGAGCTTAGAATCTTTGTAGAAAGGGATTTTTCCTAAAGCACCCTACAAGATAGGAATCTGACTACTTACAAGCTAAAGGACATGGAAGAGGCAGAAACATGGTGAGGAAAAGGTAAGGCATAGCAAGGGTCAGGAAGCAGGTAAAATATTGCTTAGATGGGAAGGTGTGAAAAATTAGAAAGTAATTTGAGGTGACTGGCTCTAGTATGTATTATGTTATCTGCCACTAGTGGTCAGATAATATAGCGTGTATGTGGGAAAGTCGGGGGTTAGCTTTACAGAGTGGTGGAGGGTACATTTAAGACATAGAGGGGCAAAATACAAACACATGGAGTGTGGACAGAGATAGCAGCCCTGGGGGCTGAGCATGACAGATGAAAAGAGGAACTAAGGGAGGAGTCATGGTTAGAAGATATATCTCCAGGAGCAAGCAAAATGAACAGGGAGAGGAGATGAGAGTAGGACTTGCAGAAGCATTTCTGCCTATGAGCTTTAGAACATGAATTAAATAGTGACTGGAGGAAGGAGAGAAGCACATGGGAGCAGAGAAGAGGGTAGGAAAGCAGGGGTGGAGAGATGTTAATGGTGTTGGAGACATAATGTGAAGAAAATGAGGAGGATAGTCTGAGACACAAGCAAGAGCTTAAGATCTAGAAGAAAGTAAAAGGGAACTTAGTGCCTAAAAGAGTAGTCTGAGAGGAATAAGTAAGGATGGTAATCATGTGCAGTTGATTGATCAGGTGCACGTAGATGAGTGATTCCATAAATTAAAGCTAACCAGGGGTGGGTGGGAGAGTGGCAGGGAGGGGATTGCTGGATGTGTTCAGAGACCCAGAGAGTGTATTCAGAGGGTGTTTGAAACTTTGAGAGAGGGGTATCAGGCTCAGACACCTTCCTTAATAGCTGGCTGTGTTCAGAGACCCACAGAGTATATTCAGAGGGTGTTTGGAAGTTTGAGAGAGGGGTATCAGGCTCATACAGCTTGTTGCCAGCTTGCTTGTTGGCTGTGTTCAGAGACCGAGAGTTGTATATTTAGAGAGTGTTTGGAAGTTTAAGAGAGGGGTATCAGGCTCAGACAGTAACCCCTTGGCATTACTACTTTAATACAAATTGAATAAAAAGCCTGGAACCTCCTATTCAATATTCATTATGGAAATTCATCTGTTCATGTTTTCTGATTAAATCATATTTTTAGAGGGTTATTTATATTATTAGTAGGGTTTGAAGGTATATTTGATGACATAATTACTTTGAAATCAACCATTTTGATTTATTTGTACCTATCTAAAGATGTTAATTTATGCCACCAAAAATGTGTCATCCAGGATATTGTAACCAAGCTTAAAAGGATACCAGAAAATGAATTTAGGTCTTGCAGTAATAAATTAAATATATTTTGTTTTTTTAGTTTAACAACTTGTTTTGACAAAAAAAAAAATGATCCAAATCAAACATCTACTGTCCAATTTGACCTTCAAGATTATACAATTCTTATAATTAAAAAAGAGGTTTATAATATTGTTTGTGAAATAAATTTACCATTAAAACATAATTGCCTCATAACAAAGATCAAATATTTCCCAAGCTTTTCTCATGTGGTAATTACAATTAGATTCACTTTCCCAAGCTTCTGTTTTTCCTAAGTAAAGAGATTAACGTAAGCACACTTAATTTCACATAGGGATTTCATTGCTATAATCCACTAGTGATTTCCATTATTAGACTATTATGTTTATACTTTTTTTTTCATAATGTTACAGAAATATTATGCAACTAATTCTGATTTGTTTTTTGGAAGTTCATTATTTGATAAGAAAAAGGTGAGGGCACAAAACCTATTTTTAAAGACAAATGTTTGATTGCATTTATAAACTGATGAGATGACTAAATTTAGTGGTTTAGCACAGACATTATCTATTACTGTTATTATTTATGTATTATTATCTTTTATTTGTAATGTGCTAACATATTCCAGAGAGCTGTACAGGGGTTAATTACAATGAATAATACAGTATTAAACAAAGCAAAACTTGGAGGGCCTTGTCTTTGAGTTTAACATCTTACATACATAGAGATTTTTTCCGAAGCACCAACACAAGATTGAAAACTCTCAAACTTACAAACGAAAGGAAGTGGGAGAGGAAGAAACCATGCAGAAACACAGATAAGAATTGAAAAAAAACAGGAAAGAGAAAGTAATAGAGAATGAAAGTGATAGAGAATAAAAGAGAAGACAAGGCAATTCTGTTGCTGAAATACAGACTTTGAGATACCTGGATAGAAGATGTAAGAAGTTGAGAAGATGTTTCTGTTTAGTAAGAGACAAGAGAAATCTCATAGGGTGGGATTGTAAAACAGTGGTGCTAGTATGCAGATTATCTTTACCTAGCAGAAGCTTGGTATCAAGCAAAGGAAAGAGTGCTGAAGGGTAAACAAGATGGGTATGATGTGTTTGTGGATTGATAACATATTGAGTTATCCCAGAACAGAGGAGGCCTTTATGGTGACAATTGACACTAAACGAAGAATAGGAGATGGTGTGAGTGAGAGATAGAACCGAGAGAGAAAGGAATGAGAGAGAGAGATAGAGAGAGAGAGAGAGGGCAATGAAGAGACATTAAATACATTAAATACTAAGGACATGTGGGAAGGACAAGATCTTAGCAAATTATGTGAGTCATAAAATAGCCTCACTCTAGACTATCTAACTGCTTCAAATCCTTCAAAAATTCAGAAGTAAAAACTCACTCAAAACTCATCTATTTAAGAAAGCTTATCACCTTCAGCTGCAATTTACTCAATATATTGCACCTCACCTTTCTATACCTTACCCATACTCTTTTGGACTGTTTGTGAGTTTTCAGTCTGTGCAAAGTACTATGTATACATGACTTTAAACTCAATAACAGGGCCCTCCATTATTTCCTAATTAGTTAAGTTAGTTTTTTTATTGTTTCTACCGTGTTTAGCTCTACAAAATATGTTAAAAAAGGCGAATAATAATAATCACATAGATAGTTGTGAGCATTTCATGTTGTTGCTAAGGATGCGGGCTTGCGAAGGCACACAGTTGCCGGCAAGTCCCGCGGGACTACTGATCAACAGAAATCTCAATTACACAATTCACAATGCGAGACCCGTAGCAGTTTGAAATAATCCAGTGGGAAAATTACCGCCCGTAAACTTTTTGCAAAAAGGAAATCGGGACACAAATAAAATTAAAAAAAACAAACATCACACAAAGCACGGGGGGACAGCCAGGACATCTGGGAATGAGGTTGCACAACAATTTAAATACAATTTGCAGAGTTTCGGCACTCTAAAATCGTCTAAGCAACAAAAAAAATGACGGACAAAAAAAATGAAAACGAGGCTACATGACTCCTAACCACGCAAAACACGACCAGGCACATAAGACTTTTACCCAGGAACATACAAGGTGCAAAATATACTATTAGGAAGTACGGAAAATGCTCCAGACCCGCATAACACATACACAATCGCAGCCATTTTACAAAACTAAATTGCAACTAATAAGATTACCATTCTAAAATGGCGATTTACACAACTAAACAAACGGTTTACCCTCGCGCACACAGCCTATTTATACAGCACAATTTGCTCAGGTCAGCAACAGTCCAAATGTACATTGTATGCTGCAGGAAAACAGATTGTTAGCGCTTCAGGATATTGATTGCTGCATATATTAATTAAAATAGTTAACGTATATTAATTTGTTATTTAACATTAATTATTAATAAAAACATATATATATAAAAAAAAAGGAGCAGGGGAGATGCTCTCAATGAGCGCCAAAGGCTCTCATTGCAAGACATGCGATGAACGCCAAAGGCGCTCAGCGCAGGGCTCACAGTGAGCACCAAGGGTACTCAGAGAAGCAAAAGTACACGAGGGGAGAGGCTCCCAATGAGCGCCAAAGGCACTCAGCACAGGGCTTGCAATGAGCGCCAAAGGTGCTCAGACGAGCAAAAGTACATGAGGGGAGAGGCTCTCAATGAGCACCAATGGTACTCAGAGGACCAAAAGACTTACATTGTGTGGTAAACAGCATTACCTGCCTTACAATTTTTTTTACCATCATTTTTTGACGGGCAATTCGCTAGGAATAATAATAATAATGGGCATAAGGTAGGGAGAGTCAAGCCAGATACAGCATGAAGCAGAGGAGGCCTGTATGGTGAGTTAAATTGACACTACAATAAGAATGGGAGATGGTGTAAGGGAGAGATGGAACAGAGAGAAAAATAAATAAGAGAGAAAGAGAGATAGAGAGAGAGAGAGAGAGAGAGAGAGGGGGCAGCAAAGAGACAGTAAAGACTTAGGACATGTGAGAAGGAGGAAATTAACAAATGATGCAAGTCATAAAATGGGGGTAGAGTGGGGAGAGCAAAGCTACAGGTTACACAGATGTTACAACATTTGTAAGGGATTGAAATATTGCTAAACATAATTTCTATCTCCCAAAAATAATAACAGACATACATTAGTAGTAATATTAATAATGATATTGGCTCCTGAGATGGGACAACTTCCATAGTCAGTATGTTCCAGGTGTTTTTCAAACTTTAGAATTTCTCAGAGTTATCCCTGAGCAGAGGAAGCCTGTATGGTGATTTCAACTGGCACTTCCAGGTGTGTAGCAACCTTTAGCATTTCTCAGAGTTATCCCATAGCAGAGGTGACCTATATGGTGATTTCAATCCAGGTATTTAGATATTGCTAAATTGCATTGATAATACTTTTAGTCTAAATAGAACCAATAATGCTATTCTTATGAAGCTGATATAAGCTGACACTGTAGTTGGTGTATGGATCTTATTAAGCTCCAGAAACACTGTTTACAAAAAAGTAAGAACATGATTAAAAAAATTAAATTGTTTAAAGAAATATACACCTAGGTTCACAGGCACTATGTTTTGTAAGTTCCTGTGGATTCACTTTTCACACCCATTTTCTTTAAAAGTAAATACTGGTGTGGAAATAAAGTATGGGTTTAAAGTATTATATGATACACATATTTACATTGTAGAAAGTATATTGAGCGTGAGCCGGAAAAGAAGCTGATAAACAGAAAAACAGTAGATGAGAAGGAACAAAGAGAAAGGCAAACTTTTTTTTTGGTTTTTAATCTTTAAAAAAAATTATTTCAAAATTTCAAAACATTACATAAAAATGTAGAATACATGGTTGATCTTTTTAATCACAGCCCAATAATATATAAGATCACCTGATAAATTGTAATTTTAAATAGACAATTCATTCTTTCTTCAATAATGGTAGCCTAGTCTATTTTCTAAGAATGTTTCACATATATAGAAACAAGAAAAAAAAAAAAGAAGAAGAAATATCATAAACATTAGTATCACTAATGGATACCAAATAACCATTAATTCAATTTTCCACGCATATCTTGTTGGTACGTTTACTTTATGCATGTTTTAAGAAATATTGAAATAGAAGAAACAAAAGCAAAAAAAAAAAAAAAAAGAGAGAGAACAAAGAGAAAAGAAGGAAAAAAAAAAGAAAAAAAATTTGGCCAGGAAGTGAGTCGGAGGTAGGGGGTGGTGTGGTGTCGAGGAGAAGGGGTATTGTTATAACACCCTTTGGAAAAAAGAACCTCGCCTATCCTTTATAATTCTGTTCCCATACTTTCCATTTGCTAAGTGGAAGATGGGATATCCCGATTTCCTCTGTATCTCTTTCTAGATAACGCGTTTTATTTATTTTTATCAAAATTTCAGACCAGGATGGAACTTTTTCTTGTTTCCAATATAAAGCTATGGAGTTTTTAGCTGCCATAAAGATATGAATCAAAAGAGCTTTATAGTCCATCGTAATTTCCTTAGGAAAGATGTGAAAAAGGGGCATTTCCTTCTTGAGGGGGAGATCTAGGTCAAATGTGGTTTTTATTTTAGAAAAACATTCTATCCACAATTTTTGTATAAACGGACAATCCCACCAAATGTGGATATGTGTGCCTTTTTGTCCACATTTACGCCAACAAAGTGGACTTTCCTTATTTTTGGTAATTTGGGATACTTTAAGGGGAACAAAATACCACCTATTTATTATTTTAAAATAAGTTTCTTTATGGGATGCATTTTGAAGGAACTTATCTGTAATAGAGAAGGCAGAGATCCAAGTCTCTAGTGGCCATTCTTCTCTTGCTTCTGTTTCCCATATTTTTATACTAGATGTTTTAATTGGGATCTGCTTGTTTTTAATCAGGTTGTGGCATTTAGCCATTAAGTGAGATTTATTATCATCTAGGATTAGTTTTTCACAGTCGGTCAGACTTCTTCCTCTTTCTAAAATATACCCTTGTTGCTTCAGCTTTTCACACATACACAAATATTCTAGCCATAACGAGCTATGTAATTTAAATTTACCCACTAACTCCTCAAAGGAGATAATGGAACCATTTTTGAAAAGATCTCTTAGATACATTGCCCCTTTTTTGGCTAAGATTTCCAAGAGAGGGATATTCATGTCTCTGGCTAGATTTTCTAGTGAAATTATCAGACTTAGGAATGGAATTAGGGTATATTTTTCATTCAATTTATCCCAATATTTAAAGTTGTTTCTTAATGTTTCTCCCATGGATTCTACCCTTATTAAGTTCTTTATTTTATTTTTTTGTAATATTATCCTTTGCAAATCTATATTTGGCAACATTTCTTTTTCAATTTGGAACCTGTGCCTGGATTCCCCTTGATCTGTCCATCTAATAATATGAGCTATAGTAATAGCTTCTTGAAACGTCTGAATAGAGGGATATGCCATGCCTCCCTTTTGAACTTTATAGTTAAATTTATTATTTTGATTCTCATTTTTTTATCTTTATGAATAAACTTATCTAGAATGTTTTGAAATATTTTTATATTTGAATTTGGTAGATGAAAAGGTATACTTCTCATTAAATACATTATTTTAGGAACCAGAAACATCTTTGCTGCTATAATCCTTCCCGACCATGAGTCATATGTGTTTCTCCATCTTTCTATGGGAACTTTCAGATTTAGAATAGTTTGCTTAACATTAATATCCATCAGCTGTTTAAACTCTGGATGTATTACTATGCCCATGTGTTTTATACTATTTTGCCAGATAAATGAGAAATGAGACTTTAGATATAAAATGTCCTCTTTGTTCTGGTTTATCATCAAAGCTTCTGATTTAAGTATGTTTAGTTTATAGTTAGAGATTTTACTAAATTCACGTATGGTCTGTTGGAGATTTTCTATAGATTTGAACGGGTCCTCCAGAGAGAGTACAATATCATCTGCAAACATAGTTACCTAGGGCCTCATTCTATTATCGGCCGTAAATCGGCCGCAAAGCTGCGATTCCTTGCGGGGCTCCCGTTACCTTGCAATTCAATTATACGGCGCCGCAAGGATATCCCCGCTGCTAGGGATCATAATGGGGGACATGAGGATTAATAGCAACCCCCTCTCAAGCTTGCACATCAGCCCAAATCCGAGATTACATTAACTGTTTATTTTCCGGCCGCAGCGTGGGCGGGTCTGAGGTGCTCCAAGCCCTCTGGACTTTTTCCACAGATATTTGAGATAAATTAAAATAAAATGTATTTACGGATTTTAGTGTAGGGGAATGTTGTGGTATTAATGCTAACACCTACAATGCATAACTAATACAACTGTTTCCCCTTCCCCATTGTTATACAGAATATCAAACAGTCCACAGTAGAGGAGAGCTTCCTGATGATGTATGTTTAATGATGTGTTATTGATTAACACTGGATCAACTAGAACATGCTATGCTATTCGTTAATGGTAAGTATGCACACATTCCCATACATCATATGTACTGATATCTGCATAACCTCCTGCTGTTGTTGTTTAATCATTCAGTCATGTCCGTCTCTCTTAACCCTATGATCCACAGAACGCCAAGTACATCTGTCATTTACTGACTATCTGAGCTTGATTAAATTTATGTTCATCGCTTCAATGAGCTCATCTATCCATCTCCTCCTCGGTCGTCCCCTTCTTCGTGGGCCTTCAAACTTTCCCAGCATTAGAGTCTTTTCTAGGGCAAACTGTCTTCTCATAATATGCCAAAATATTTGAGCTTCAGCTTTATAATCATAGCTTACAGTGAATAGTTTGTCCTGATTTCCTGAATAAATTATTTATTGGTTCTTCTCGCACTCCAAGGGATTCTAAGCAGTTTTCGCCAACACCACAATTCAAAGGCATCAGTTATATGGCGCTCAGCCTTCTTTATGGTCCAGCTCTCACATCCGAATGATACTACTAGGAATACCATCTAACTATGCAGACCTTTGTCGATAGTGTAATGTCTTTACCTTTTACTAGCTTGTCCATATTTGCCATGGCTTTCCTCCCCAGAAGCAAACAACTTTAAATTTCATGGCTACAGTCACCATCTGAAGAGAACTTGGATCCCAGGAAAATAAAACCTGTGACTGTCACATTGTTGATGTTTCTTCCAGCAAAACTGATTCCGGCTTTGAACTCATACAGCCCTGCTTTAAGCATGATATACTCTGCGTATATGTTGAATAAATAAGGCGACAGTATACAACCTTGTTGCACACCTTTTCATGTCTTGAACCATTTTGTTGTCCCATGTTTGGTACCGACCGTGGCTCCTTAGTCCAGATACAAATTCCTCAGGAGGTGGATGAGATGATCTGGTACTCCTATCTCCTTAACAACTTGTTTTTTTGTTGTGATCAAAACAGTCAAATGCTTTAGAATAGTCTATGAAGCAAAAGTAAATGTTTTTTCTGGAACTCTCTTGCTTTCTCTAATATCCATAGGACATTGGCAATTTGATATATTGTGCCTCTTCCTCTGAGGAACCCAGCTTGCACATCTGGTAGTTCCTGGTCCATATATTGTTGGATCCTAGCTTGTAGGATCTTAAGTATTACCTTACTGGCATGTGAAGCCATTACACAAAACCCAGCATAAAGAATGAGACAGGTGTTTGCAACTGGTGCACATAATAATAGTGAACTAAAATACAAGAGTTACGAGTTATGGTGGCACAGTTGTCAACATCTTGTTGTAAATATATATATATATCCTTATTGCTAAGTCATGGGTTTGAGCCCCCTACCTGCCACGTTTATATTATTAGCAATGTACCTATTTATTATGTTTATATATTTACTAGCAACTTGCCCGTCAAAAATGACGGCAATAAAATTTGATGGCTAGCAATGCTGTTTGCCGCAGAATGCAAGGCTCTCCTCCCTCCAAGTTGCAGACCTCGCGATAGTCGCTAATTGCAAGTCTTTCCCACTGTCTCTTCCCTCCTCTCCCTCTCCTGTGTCTCTTTCCCCCTCACCCTCGTTTTTTTTTCCCTCCCCCTCCCTTATCATCCTCCTCATCCTCCCTCCTCAACCCCATCCTCATCCTCCCTCCTTAACCCACCTCCTCACTTTACAATTACCTCCCCTTCTTCCTTTCCCCTCACTTACCTTCCATCAGCAGCTGCTCCTCCGCTCCTCCGTGCGTCTTTGGAGCGGAGTAGCAGCTGCTGATGGAAGGTAAGTGAGGGGAAAGGGAGAGGGGGACGTAATTAGAGAGGGGTAAAATGAAGAGGGAGGTTGAAGATGAGGAGGGGGGTTGAGCAGGGAGGTTGAGGAAGGGGGTTGAGGATGAGGAGGGGGGTTGAGGAGGGAGGAATAAGGAGGGGGTTGAGGAGAGAGGTTTAGGAGGGGGGTTGAGGATGAGAAGGGGGGTTGAGGAGGGGGGTTGAGGAGGGTGTATGTGGAGGGGGGTTAAGGAGGGGGGTTGAGGAAGGAGGATGAGGAGGGAGGATAAGGAGGGGGGTTGAGGAGGGTGAGGGTGGTTAAGGAGAGAGGATGAGGAGGGAGGATGAGGAGGGGGGTTGAGGATGAGAAGGGAGGATGAGGAGAGCTATTGAGGAGGGTGATAAGGGAGGGGGAGGGAAAGAGACACAAGGGAGAGGGGGGAAAGAGACACAGGGAAGGGAGAGGGGAGAAGAGACACAGGAGAGGGAGGTGGGAGAGACACAGGGGAGGGAGAGGGGAGAAGAGACACAGGGGAGGGAGATGAGGGGAAGAGACACAGGGGAGGGAGGGGGAGAGACACAGGGGATGGAGAGGAGAGGAAGAGACACAGGGGAGGGAGAGGTGTGAGACAAAGGGGAGGGAGAGGAGAGTAAGAGACACACGGGAGGGAGAGGGGGAAGAGACACAGGGGAAGGAGAGGGGGGAAGAGACACAAGGGAAAGAGAGGGGGAACACAAGAAAGGGGCACAGAGGTTACACAAGAGAGGGACACAGAGGGCACAAGAGGGACACAGGGGGCAGCACATTTCCTACCCTCGGCTTATACAGGAGTCACTAAGTTTTCCCAGTATTTTGTGGTAAAATAGGTGCCTCGGCTTATACTCAGGTTGGCTTATACTCGAGTATATACAGTAATAGGGCTGTGGTAACTTGTCTTCCTTGAATGGTAATTTAAACAGTCCTTTGTAGGAGGGCTGAGAATCTTTACTTCCCTCCCACAATTGCTAAAGGAAGTCATGGACAGGATGTGATGTAAATTACATCATCTCAACTAAGGATATATCCAGGCAGGAAACTGGTGCTGTTTCCTGTTTGCTTGCTGGGTGGTGTTGGTGATGGTTGATGGTGGTGATGATGGAAATGGTCTAACCGTGGGTAAGATAAAGCGTTTGGGAAAGGGGATTATTATATAGGTAGATAGATTTAAAAAGGGTTGGTGCTCCGTGGGTCTGGCTGTATGTTTATAATACATTTATAGTATTGTGTTGTTGCCTTTTAATAAATACCTTTTAACGTAGACGAACCTTGTGTAATATTTATATATATATTAATTTGGTGATACACCACATTTGGCGACCACGAATTTTAGACTTCTACAAAGGTTATTTATGAGGTAATATCACATTAATAGATAGTCAGATTTATTTATTTTATTTTATTTTTTTTTTGTGGGGAAGGAAAAAAAGTACTTTGTCTAATTATCCTCTGCATGGGAAATCAAGTGCTGATTGTGTGTGGAGTCTAGGATAAGCCTCCATTTTTATATAAATATCGTACTAGCTTCTGAGTTGAGTTGTTGTGCTTTTGAGTACAGGCTAGGCCTGCATTTGAATAGAATCCATGCGGCTTCTTTGTGTATTTGAATGCTAAATTAAGCCTCCATTTTTAATATATATCGTACTAGCTTCTGAGTTGAGTTTTGTTCGTACTAGCTTATTTTGATACATAAAACAAATATATCGTACTATATCGTACTAGCTTCTGAGTTGAGTTTTGTTCGTACTAGCTTATTTTGATACATAAAACAAATATATATCATACAGGTTCTTTTTGTGGGTTTATCTGAGTTGTTGTGCTTTTGAGTACAGGCCTAGCTCTGCATTTGAATAGAATCCATGTGGCTTCTTTGTGTAATTAAATGCTAATTCAAGCCTCCATTTTTAATATACAAGCTTGGGCACCAGGCCACAATTAGTTTGTTGTGTGTTTCAAATACCTGAGTTTGTTAATACTATTATTTTTGTTTTGTTTTTGGTTTTTTTTTTCTTTTCTTTCTTTTTCTTTCTCTAGTCCTTTATCATAGTACAGGCCTGGAGAAAAATAATAAATAAACCATTTTAAATATTATATATATATATATATATATTATTTCAGGCGTGCATTTTAATACACTATAGGCTTCCATACCTTATACATTTTGGGTGTCTTGCATATCCTAGTTCGGGTTTATCTCCTACCCTGCAGGCCTTGCTATTATATTTTAAGTTAATTAGCAAGTATTACCTTCACCATACTAAGGTAAGTATAATTTGCATTGTGGGTACTAATCTATTTTTCTACATATTACACCTGGCCTACTGAATAGTCATCAACTATTGTTGGCTACTCAGAAGCATGCTACTTTAGTCGCAAATTGATTTGGATTCTTACTTGGGTGAGTAAAAGAGTAGGAATGTCTTTTCAAGGGGCCAAATACTTTCCCACAGAAGTGCGTGAGTACTTTAGGAAACATATTCAAAAACATGATGGTCCATATGAGCTTCCAGAGCCAGCAAACCCAGACAGTGAAAAAGAGAAGAGATTAATGGATGTTCTAAAACAAATTGTAAATAACAAAAAGTATAGAACAAAGAAGAGAAAAAGTTTGGTCACACAAGCTGTTGTAGCCACAATAGGAGGCCTAATAGACTTAGTTGTAGAATTACGGCAGCATAATTTGGAAACAACAAATAAAATGGAGGAAGCAATGGACAAAAGGGATTGTTTAAAAATTGCAGCTTTGAGAACAACTACAATTGTGGGGGAACTAGAAAGGGAGTTAGGGGAAATAGAGGAACAGAGGGATGCTTATGGAGTAAAAATAACAGAACTTCAAAACATAATAATGGACTATAAAAATAAAACAAAGTTAGAAGGGATAAAAGGAGTCAGAGACATTGCCAAAATATATCCAGATCTGGATATGTTCGTGGCACAAAATAAAGAACCAGTGCCGAAAATGAACCAAGATAGAAAAGATTTCTTATGTTATTCTGTTCCACAAGTAGATACCATACCACAAGCACCAGTTATTGTTTCAGAATTATTTAATGCAAGGCAAACACCTACAGGATTTTCCATGCAGACTCGACCGATGTCTATGGCAGATAAAGACAATTTCCAGAAATGGTGGGGAAGTATGCCAACTAACAACTTTAATACGTTTACACATTGGTTTATGAGGGGAGCAGATAGAGCTAAAAAAGGAGGTCTTAACTTAGAGGAATGGACAGAACTGTTAGAATACGCTATGGGTCCTTTGGCTAGTAGACTATTGGGATTTAATAACAGTGTGTCTGATCAGGCAGGAAGAATTGCTGCAACTAATTTCTATCTACTTAGCATAGAGAAAGAAATAGCAAATATTACCATGAGGCCAATAGATGGTCCTAGAGAGGTAGCTCAAAGGATATTTTTTTGGTATACTCTACGACAACCTCAACAGCCTCTAGTGCTGGGCTCACCAGAACATATAGCAAAAGTAATGGAAGCCCTTCCCCGGGAGTGTCAAGAATTTATCAGTCTTTTTGATCCAACACCAACAGACTTGGAAATGGTACTAACTAGAGCTGATAAGTGGTGGATCAAGCATCCTTTCACAGAACAGGCCTGCTCTGTTTCAGCTGTAAGAACATTTAAGGTCGAGTCTGGTAGAGATATAGATGGTAATTGGAGAAACCAGACGTGGGATGTACCCCAGAACAAGAAGGATGATCAAAACTGGAGACCAAAACAGAACTTTGACAAAAGATGGAGAGATCCACCTAGGGACTATAGTAATAGGGATGGCAGCAACTGGAGGGCTAATCAGGAGGGAGAGAGAAACGGTAACATGGGCTATTGGGAACTCAGGAGACAGAAGGATAGGATAGAAGAGGAAAATCACATACTTAAAAACAAGGTAGCTGAGTCAGAGAGGAAATTGAAGGAAAATGAGGCAAAGATGATAAAAGAGGGACAGAGTAGAAGTGAGTCACAATGACAAATCCCAACCCCTGCGCCTCAGCATCTCATTCACTCAGCTAATTTAACCATGGATGAGGCAGGTCGGCCTACCAGTTATACAGTCATCGCAGGGGTAGGGAAAAATATGTTGGTCGATACAGGAGCAGCAGTTACAATGACCAACAGGGTCAAAAATGGGGATTCTTCAGTAAGTAGTATGGGAGTTACTGGGAATCCACAGGAGGTTAGAGCAGGTCCAATTGATGTAGCAGTTGGAGAAAAAACAATACAAGTAGAAGCAATAGTGGGTTGGCCAGAGGAAATATTGGGAATAGAAGTTTAAAAAAAAGGAAATTTCATTGTATATCTTGCCAATTTTTGTTTGTGGAAGACAGAAAAGGTGAATCAGGTAAGTACAGAGTTGACGAAAGGGGTTGTGCTCCCAATGGCATATATTGTCTCTCCGATAAAAATACTGAAAAAAAACAAACTGAAACTAGACGGACAACCAGAATGGCTGCAGAAGCTAATCCAAGACATACCTGTTTGGGCTACAGATAAATTAGACTGTGGAAGAATGAAAGGAATGGTCTTTTTGGAAGGAGGAGACCCACAATGGCAAAAGCAATATCCAGTCCCAAGAGAATCAGTGGCATCAATCACCAAGATGATAGAAATACTGGAGAGAAGTGGAATAATTAAATCTGGAAATGGGTATGCATGTAACTCACCATGTTGGTCTGTGAGAAAAGCTGTGTTAAAAGGGAATAGAGATGAAAAAGCAGCCTCATCATGGAGACTTACCATTGATTACAGGGCCGTGAACAAACTTGCAAAAAGAATGGCCCCTGTTGTTTTTGTTACGTATATGTTTCTAATGATGGAATCTAGTGTTCCCACAGAGCACGGCTGTATAAGAATGAAGATGCGTGTCAACAGAAGATTGTGGTGGATCCTTGTTCCAGGATGGATAAGTATAAGCTGTATCACAGTAGGAATGGGGAGACAGGCAATAAGGGCAGAAGATACCGCAAATAAGGGAGAGAGTTTGAAAAGATTGGAGTTACATTATGTTCAAGCAGATAGATTTATTTGGCCCAGGGAATTGGAAGTAAAAGAGGGTGGAGGGTTACAAGTAAACATTATTTTGCCACATAATAGTACCAGGGGATTAGCTCTTAGAGCTCCAATACAAGGGAGGTTTACAAATATTACAGTAGTAGTGAGTAACTTAACATTAGAAGAAGGTGGAGAATGGGACACTGCAGTTATAGCTGCCCAGCCTGACCTAGAGGAATTCTGCAATTTTGATACTGGAAAGGGGTGTGTTCTAACAATAGATAAAGTATTTGTCTCTGTAAAGGAGCTGCAACGTTGTAAAGATCAGAAGAAGGTACCATGGCCAATAGGCGGATAGGTGGTGGTACCAACACATGAAACAGTTGTGCAAGGGGTTGGGTGGACTTACTACCCAATAATTCTAAATTTTAATGATTTTTCTATTCCTCCAAAGTGCCCGGAATCACAGCGGCAGTGGTTTAAGCAAAGTATACAAGAGACCATCATTGAGTGGACCGGAGCAGGGAGTCGAGAAAAACGGGACACACTTGCAGCCCTTTTAGGAGGAGTCGGAACTGGATTGGGAGTATGGAATTCAGCAGACATCATTGGAGTGAACAGCCGGATAAACTCCCTTACTGATGGCATGGGACATGCTATGAAAACAGGTGGAGTAGCTGACTCCCTTATAGTGAGTAGACTGACAGACAATGTTGATGACATACACACCATTGCCAACAACCTGCATCTAGTTGAGGAAAATATTGCTTCCATTGCTAACATCATTAAGAATGAAATAGTGGGAACTGCCATTTTCTGTTCTATGATTGGAGGAAAGCTGTTGGCAGATTTAAAGGAAACTATTAAAGACATCCAGGCAAGGATTATCACGTCATTGAAAAGAAAAGGAGTGGACATCACTGAGGACAATCTTAAATACAGCTATATTGAAGGCCCAGATCAATGGATGCCACATGGACTACAATCTGGGACAATAGGACTAATCCTGGCAATTCCCCGCTGGGAGGGGCAGGCAGAGCAACTGAACTTCATACATAGCATTGGCACGTTAAGTGATGGAATCTACAGGCAACACTTCCCATCAAAAAGACTGGCCACTATTACAGGATTGGAGATGGATGAAAGCTGTTGCAGGAAATCTCAACACAGATGGCTGTGCAGTTGTGTTTGGGAGAAAGGAGCTGAGGAGGATGGCTGGGTGCAGTTGATAAAAGAAAACCTGGTGCAAGAGGTGATCCGCATAGGGGACATTGCATGCTTTATCGGCCACTCTGAATATAGGACAGTTGATGAAATATGTTTGGTGGAAGAAGGGTCTTGTATCATGGTATTTCCATCAAGAAACCTTACCACTGAAATGATCAATTTTACTGCAAATATAGATTGGACAAATTTGACAATGAAGCTTTTTACCTTGGAACTTCATGAGTCAGAGACACATCCAGTCCTACGAACACTGTCGCTGGTACTCATGTTCATTCAAGTATTAACGACAATTATAATAATATACTTTTGTGTGGCAATGAAACTTGCAAGGAGGATATTTAATAATGTGTCTTTTTTTTCCTCTTCTTTCTCTCTCTCATACATTCTTCAATAAAGTTTTACATTGCACATACATAAACATTTATCACACACTCTCACCTAAATTCTATAAATTCTGTTTTTTTGTGTAATATGTGGATTGACAGCCATAGGAAAGTACAGGAGAACTTATGTCGCTGAGGGAACTATTCCGGAGGGACGGTGGGTTGAATTTCTCCTGTATATCAGGTTTTTGCTCCCACTAGGTTCTCCTGTACTAGAGGGATAACTAGAAAACTGAGCAACATAGAAGAAGAAAAAGTGAGGGAATGTGGTAACTTGTCTTCCTTGAATGGTAATTTAAACAGGCCTTTGTAGGAGGGCTGAGAATCTTTACTTCCCTCCCACAATTGCTAAAGGAAGTCATGGACAGGATGTGATGTAAATTACATCATCTCAACTAAGGATATATCCAGGCAGGAAACTGGTGCTGTTTCCTGTTTGCTTGCTGGGTGGTGTTGGTGATGGTTGATGGTGGTGATGATGGAAATGGTCTAACCGTGGGTAAGATAAAGCGTTTGGGAAAGGGGATTATTATATAGGTAGATAGATTTAAAAAGGGTTGGTGCTCCGTGGGTCTGGCTGTATGTTTATAATACATTTATAGTATTGTGTTGTTGCCTTTTAATAAATACCTTTTAATGTAGACGAACCTTGTGTAATATTTATATATATATTAATTTGGTGATACACCACAAGGGCTAGGTAGGGGTTTAAAAGAAAAAAGAGTATTACATTTACACCACCACCTGTGTTTTTTTAATGTAGAACATAATCACATTTTTCTATCTTTAAACTCCCCTTCTGTTTGAAAAAAGATTTAGATCCCCATATTCTAATTCAAAGTTCTCAATTTGAGTCCAGTTAAATAAATCAGACGGCTGTCTCCATAAAACTAGTTGAAACATTTGTATAACTTGTTGATAATTTTTAATCATCGGGTATGCAACCCCTCCCCGTTCAAAGTCACACAACATATATACTTTCATTATCCTAATTCTTTTATAGTTATGGATGTATTTATCAATTAAGATCTGAAATGTCTTAATGATATATGCTGGGACCCATATCGGCAAGCTACATAACAGATACATGATTTTTGGCAGAATATACATCTTTACCGCCTCTATTCGCCCAGACCATGATATGATGTTATTTCCCCAATCATGAAATATATTTTTTGCTTTATCTATAGTTGTTCAATGTTCTGCACAATAACTTCTTTCAGGTTGACATATATATTGATACCCAGGTGCTGAATCTTGTTCTGCCAATTATAATGATATTTTTCTTTCAGACTATCTATTTTGGCTAGGGATAAAGTGATAGGCAAAGCTTCAGATTTCAAAATATTCATTTTGTAATTAGATATATTGCTAAATTCTTCAATCAATTTATGAAGAGATCCCAGGGAACTAAGCGGGTTCTCCACTGATATCACCATATCGTCTGCGAACAAACATGTTTTATGTATATTTAATTCTATCCTAATACCCTTAATATTTTCTGAGCTTCTAATTGCTTGGACCAATGGCTCAATCAATAGAGCAAATAGGACTGGGGAGAGCGGGCAGCCCCAACGGGTTCCATTTGAAATAGAAAATCTCTCTGAGAGAAATCCTAGGCCCCCAACAGAGGCAGATGGGGAGTGCTCCAATGGCTTTAAGGCCAACATTTTCCAAACCAAATTTCTCCAGCGTTAGCTCCATGTATCTCCATCTGACCCTGTCGAAGGCCTTCTCTGCGTCCAGTAAGACAAATACTGCCGGGGTACCATTCTTATTGAGATAAGCAATCAAATTTAGTAATCTTCTGATATTTGAGGTTCCCTGTCTTTCTACTATGAAACCCGTTTGATCAATTTCAATTAAGAAATTAATTATTTTACTAAGTCTCTGCGCTAGTATTTTTGAGTAGATTTTTATATCATTATTCAGTAGAGAAATGAGTCTAAAGTTTTTACATTCCGGTATTTCAGAGTTTACCTTTGGTATGTTAACTATAACAGCTTCTAGCATTTCACTAGGAGCTCTCCTTAGATTCTTGATCTCATTAAACGTACTCACCAATCCGCTCACTATTTCTCTATGAAACAGTTTGTAATAATGATTATTGAAACCGTCAGGTCCAAGTGATGAATCAATCTTTAGATTTCCAATTACCCTCTCTACTTCCTCTTCTTTAATTTCCCTATTTAACGATTTTAAATCGCTTTTGGATAGTTTAGAAAGATTCATTTTTGCTAAGAAATTTCTAATCTTTTGACCCTGGGCCTCCCTATCTTCCTTATTCGTTTCTAAATTATATAATGCAGAATAATACTCTTTGAAAATGTGTACTATTTTCTCTGGGTTTGAAATTATGTTTCACCATACTTAATTTTATCCAGGCGTTTGTTTACGTTTCTTGATTTGGTTTTATATGCTAAATCTTTACCCGCTTTAATTCCCAAAAAGTAAGATCTCTGTAGAAATTTCAGTCTTGCTTCATCAGCTTTTTTTGCTCTATTTTTTTAATTGAAGACTGAATCGTCTTAATTTCCTTAAGAATATTTCAATCAAGACTGCCCTTATGTTTTCTATCCAAATTAGCCAAGTCTATATACATCTCCCTCAGCGTTCTCCCTCTATCTTTGAACAATTGTGATTTTGCCTTTACCAAGATCCCTCTAATATAATCCTTGTGAGCCAGCCACAAGGTTACAGTAGAGTTAACTGATTCTCTATTCTCTTCAAAGAATTGGGGGATTTATTTTTTCATGTTGTTTCTTAAATATTCTACTTTAAGAATATAGGGATCCAATTTCCATGGGGAGTATTTCCAGGGGCGGCCCGTCCATTGGGGCGTCAGGGCAAACGCCCCCCCAAATATTTTCTTCACCCTGCAATAAAAAAAACACAACAATGTATTAGTATAACCCAAAAACAAATAAATATAAGGTGTACATCATCATTTCAAGTCTAAATAGTATTAAAAATGAAGTAAAGTTAGTAAAGGGACACTGTCACTTTAAAATAACCCTTGCGCTACATTAACTAATGCTGTGTATCTATCGCCCCCTGCCTGCACCCTGTGTGATCAAATTACAATAGTTATACACTGTGTACACTAACCTTTAGACTCTTCTCTCTCTTCAATGAGTCCTGGCCTGGCCCACTGACCGTTAATGCATGCCGCCCACCATCACAGTGACGATATGCATGGGCGGTCATAAATGTATCAATTAATAAATGACAGTCTTCCATCATTGACCAATCAATGATGGAAGGCTGTCCAGTTACTAAGTGATCAATCTAAACCCACCCAGACCGTTAGCCCTGAGCGCCCGCCAGCAAATAGGGCCTCGAGTTTACATTTTGATTGACTGATACAGTCAATAAAACCACCAGTTCCCTGTCCCTTCCCCCTTTCTGTTTCCTGACCCTGGTCACGCATAGACTGAGAGACCTCCCTGGCTGAATCTACTCATCTGCTCTGCCTGCCTAACACAGTAAGTCTACACCTTCCCCTTGCATGGCACCTGCCCCTGCCCCTGGCCAAACCAAAACCCCTAGTAGCCCCTAAAAAAAGTTAGGGGTGACCAGTTACCCCCAGTCCCCCACTATGCCTGCCTAGCCTGCCAGTGCCACCTACCCAGCCACCCACCAACTACCACCGACGACCCCAGCCATCACCCCCATGTGGCCTGTGCCACCCCCGATCAGGCCTGCCCTATGCTAGCCTAGCTATGCCATCATGCCACCGCCGGATCATGGGATCGGGGTAGTCGGGTGGTGAGCGGGGTGGCACAGGCCCACATGGGGGTGATCGGATCACCCCCTTGATGAGGCCTGTGCCACCCCTGATGACCTCCATGTTGCCGCCCTATGCCACCCCTGGGGCCCGATCACCACCGGGCCCCCGGCACCACCCCGATGCGGCCTATGCTACCCCGGGTATTCGGGCAGTGAGCGGGGTTGACCAGGCCACATGGGGGTGGATGTTCACCCCCATGAGGCCTGTGCCACCCCTGGTCGTGGCCTATGGGCGACCGATGGGCGCCTGACCGTGACCGACCCCACCCTGGATGAACAAACTACCTACCCCCCCCCCCCCTATTTTTATTCCATTTTTAGAAGTAACAGGCATGTATATGTGCCTGTCACTTCTAAAGATAAAATAAAAATAAGGGAAGGAAAAAAAAAATACAGTAAAAAGTAAAAACATTATTACAATTAAACAGTAAGCTAACACATTGTTAGTACAGTTAGTAACACATTTTATACAAAAATAAATAGCTTTAAACAAACATTAAAAATAAAATAAAATAAACAACAGCACATACCTGTAAAATTGACCCCTCCAGCGTTGGCCTTCTGTCCTCTCTGGATATAGTCATGAAAAATAAATAATCCATGTTGATTGAAGCCAATGGTCAAATAAAATAATCCATGTTGATTGAAGCCAATGGTCAAAATAAAATAATCCATGTTGATTGAAGCCAATGATCAAAAATAAAATAATCCATGTTGATTGAAGCCAATGATCAAAAATAATCCAATCTTGATTAAAGCCATTGTCCATCCATCCATTCTGGCCCATTGAAAGAGGCCTCCACAAAAAAAAAACGACGCTCTAAAAAAAAAAAAAAACACACTAAAAGAGCTCCTCCTACAAGGAGCCCCTCCCGCGATTAATTGTTTTTTTCCCACGGTCTGCTATATATACTAATTTTTGAAGGACTCTGATTGGCTGAAATTTTTGATTGACATCGATTTCAACCAATGAGAGTCTTCAAAAAATTAGCAAATCAGCAAGCAGGTATGGAAGCCTGTAAGGGTAAAAAAGGTTAGTGTGAACTTGTTTGACCCTGTATGTATTATACATATTACAGGGCTATTTTATGTGATATACATGTTACAGGATAATATCCTGTAACATGTATAGCCAAAAAATAGCACTGTAATATGTATAACAAATAAAGTGTAATAGAAATGCATGAACAATATAATATACCATGTAATAAAGAACATCAATTAATCAAATAATAAATATCAATTAATATATATTGTTGTATGTATATGTTTATGTATATTTATGTGTAATTTTTTATATATATATATATATATATATATATATATTTGGATATATATATATATATATATATATATATATATATATATATATATAAATTAATATCAATATATCACAATAAATAAATATATATATATATATATATATATATATATCAATTTGATATATATATATATATATATATATATTTATTTATTGTGATATATTGATATCAATTTTTATATATATATATATATATATATATATATATTTATTTATTTATTGTGATATATTGATATCAATTTTTATATATATATATATATATATATATATATATATATATATATATTTATTTATTGTGATATATTGATATCAATTTTTATATATATATATATATATATATATATATATATATATATATATTTATATATTATTATTTTTTTTTTTTTGGGCCTATATGTTATTTAAGGTTTTTAAGGTACGGTTGGGGCCTATATGGTCCCAATTTGTTATTTAAGGTTTTTAAGGTACGGTTGGGGCCTATATGGTCCCAATTTGTTATTTAAGGTTTTTAAGGTACGGTTGGGGCCTATATGGTCAAAATTGGTTATTTAAGGTTTTTAAGGTGCGGTTGGGGCCTATATGGTCCCAATTTGTTATTTAAGGTTTTTAAGGTGCGGTTGGGGCCTATATGGTCAAAATTGGTTATTTAAGGTTTTTAAGGGGCGGTTGGGGCCTATATGGTCCCAATTTGTTATTTAAGGTTTTTAAGGTACGGTTGGGGCCTATATGGTCCCAATTTGTTATTTAAGGTTTTTAAGGTGCGGTTGGGGCCTATATGGTCCCAATTTGTTATTTAAGGTTTTTAAGGTGCGGTTGGGGCCTATATGGTCAAAATTGGTTATTTAAGGTTTTTAAGGGGCGGTTGGGGCCTATATGGTCCCAATTTGTTATTTAAGGTTTTTAAGGTACGGTTGGGGCCTATATGGTCCCAATTTGTTATTTAAGGTTTTTAAGGGGCGGTTGGGGCCTATATGGTCCCAATTTGTTATTTAAGGTTTTTAAGGTACGGTTGGGGCCTATATGGTCCCAATTTGTTATTTAAGGTTTTTAAGGTGCGGTTGGGGCCTATATGGTCCCAATTTTTTATTTAAGGTTTTTAAGGTGCGGTTGGGACCTATATGGTCCCAATTTGTTATTTAAGGTTTTTAAGGTGCGGTTGGGGCCTATATGGTCCCAATTTGTTATTTAAGGTTTTTAAGGGGCGGTTGGGGCCTATATGGTCACACTTGCTCTTTTAAGGTTTTAAACGTTACGGTTTGGGTCTTAAACGTTCTAATGTTTTTTTTTTTGTTTTCTATAACTTCCCAGGTGCAAACTATCTGTGGAATCAGATTTCTTTGGACTCGATTGGTTGACTTACTGGACGTGAATACCCCGAGAAGGAGCGTCAACTGTTGGTGAGTATATGGTCACAATTGGACTTTTAATGTTTTAAAAGTTACGGTTTGGGTCTTGAGATTTCTAATGTTTTTTTTGTTGTTTTCTATCACCCCCCAGGTGCAAACTATCTGTGAAAGCAGATTTGTTTGGACTCGTTGGTTGACTTACTGGACGTGAATACCCTGAGAAGGAGAGTCAACTGTTGGTGAGTATCATTGCCTTTTATTTTCTATCCATGTGTATAGGTGCAAATTTGATGTTGATGTAGTCTTGTCACATGAGGGTTTGCAATCTGTAATGTATACCAATGAAATCAACACACTGTTATTTTAAAGTAATTTTGTGACATAATATAAATTAATATACCGTGATCTCTTTCTTTTATTGGTATCAATATCAGAAATGAATACTATTGACTCTCTACTTGTGAAGCCTTTCGCCACCCTAACCTATGAGGAGAAGGTGGAAGTAAAACGGTTAGGAGCTGACCAACCAGAGATAAATCTGCAGCAAATCGCAAGAGATAGAGGGAAGCAATATGTCCGTAATTTCAATACTGAATGGTACAAGAAGAACGACTGGCTTTCTGGAAGCGTTTCTAGGAAGTCCTTATATTGTTTCCCATGCATCCTATTTGGTGGTGACGCTGCTTGGACCAAAACTGGAGTGACTGACGTCAAACATCTAGCTGACAAATTGGCAAAACACAAAAGTTCTAAAGCTCACTTGGATAACAGGATCAAGTTTGAGATGCTTGGACAGGCGAACATTGCTGTTCAACTGGACCAAGGATACCAAGTCAGCATTCAAAAACACAACGAAGAAGTGGCTAAGAACCGGTACATCCTTTTGAAGATAATTGATTGTGTTCGCTTTTGTGGCGCCTTTGAACTGGCATTAAGAGGACACGACGAGAGTGAAACATCGCTAAATCCAGGAGTGTTTAGAGGCCTGGTGGATTTGGTTGGCAGTATCGATAGTGCAATGGAACAGCATTTGAAGACTGCAACTGTGTTTAAGGGCACTTCCAAAACCGTGCAGAATGAGCTACTGGACTGCATGCATGAAGTTATAAAGGAAGTGATTCACCAAGAGCTTAAGGAAGCCCAGTTTGTGGCAATCCAAGCGGATGAAACAACCGATATTTCCGCTAGGACACAGTGCGTTGTAGTCTATCGCTACATTGACAAGAAGCATCAAGTGGTGGAAAGATTTGATGGCTTCACGGAAATGAAATCAACGGATGCAGACTCCATTGCTGCTGTTGTGCTGGAAACACTGAATACTGTTCTCCCAGAGCCAGAAGACAAGAAGAAACTCATAGCTCAAAGCTATGATGGTGCCAGTGTGATGCGTGGAGATCAAGGAGGAGTTCAAAGAAAAATAAAAGACGTGTACCCGAACGCACACTACGTCCATTGCTATGCTCACCAACTGAACCTAATAATGGAGAAAGCAGTTTCAAGGATTGGAAGAGTTAGAGTTTTTTTTTCAAACATAGGCGGCATACCATCTTTTTTTTCACGCTCTCCAAAAAGGACTGGAGTTCTGGATGAGGTAGTTGGTAGAAGACTTCCAAGAGGTGCACCGACACGATGGAACTTCAACGTTAGGACCGTGAACGTGATCTACGAGAACAGAGATGCGCTACTTGAGTGTTTCCAGACAATTGAAGCATGTCTAAACTTTGATCCAACATCTATACGGGAAGCCGCAGGTTTCATTGGAATGCTGGAAGACAGGGAGTTCCTTTACTTCCTTAAATTATTTCATTTAATAATGCCACATGTAGACATCCTCTATAGTCAGCTTCAGAAGCGAGACACGGATACTGTTTATATCAAAAAAGTCACAGAAGACTTTGTCGCCAGCATCCAGAAAATCCGTAATTCTGTGGAAGAGATAGAAGCAAGTTTTCCAAGCGATCTAACAGTCAACAGACGGAGTGCGGAGATCTCAACCTTGAGACAACTTTCAAGAGAGGTATGTGACATAGTGGTGGTTCATGCAAAAGAACGTTTTTCATTTTCAAATCACCTAGTCAGTGCCAAACTTGTTCAAAGTGACTTGTATAAAACCCATGACACTTGCTTTCCAACCCAAGCTCTGGAAGACACCGTGCAAGCATATCCAATACTGAAGAAGGAACAATTACGCACTGAGCTGTCACTTCTTTATGGGAAGACAGAGTTTCATACTTGTACAAGTGCTGTTGCTCTGCACAAACTTTTCCATTAATTTAATCTGCAGAATGATTTCACAGAGACAGTAAAATTATTAAGAATCCTGATTACAACACCAATGACTACTGCAGAATCAGAAAGATGCTTCTCAACATTGAAGAGGATAAAAACCTTTTTAAGAAGCACCATGTCCCTGGAGCGGTTGAATGCATTGGCGATGCTCTCAATGGAAAAGCAACTGATTTCCGAGATCCCACACTTCAATGAAAAAACCATTAGAAGTTTTGTTCTTTGAAAGATCGCCGTGCAAAATTAAAATACAAGTGATTGAAGCAAAGAAGAATGCATACCCCCAAGGTGTGCAAAGATAAACTGCGTTAAGCAGCACCACCTCACACTACCAAACATAACTAGTGGTAAGTAAAGTATGAACGGTGTGTGGGTGTGCATATGGAAGGAGCTATGAAAGGTGTGTGCATGGTCAGTAACAATTGTTGAAGCCTTGGCGTGGTTTGAAGGAATTGGAGGCACTTCCAAGGGTAGCTGTCACTTGTGTACAGGAAGCAAGAATTCCATGTCTGTACAAGTGCTGTTGCTCTGCAGCAACTTTAGCATCAATTTAATCTACATAATTTAACAGAGTGAGTGAAGCTATAAGGAATCCTGCTTACAACAACGAAGACTACTAAAGAACCAGAAAGATGCTTCTCCACATTGAAGAGGATCAAAAAAGTAATTAAAAAGCACCATGGCCCTGTAGCGGTTAAATGCATTGGTTTGAAGGAATTGGAGGCACCTTCAAGGGTACGTAAAGTTCTCAGAAATGGCACCACCTCACTACCAAAAATAACTAGTGGTAAGTAAAGTATGAATGGTGTGTGGGTGTGCATATTGAAGGAGCTATGAAAGGTGTGTGAATGGTCAGTAACAATTGTTGAAGCCTTGGCGTGGCGTTACTGCTCATATGGTTATCCATATGCTAATTCAACGTGTTTGTTTGACATTGATTATTGTGTGGTCTAAACAGAAGTGAAATGTTGTTGTTTTCTTGAATCCCAAGATCCACTGGTTTGGGCCTATGCAGTGCTGATTGGTCTTCTAAGGTATGTTTGAGGCCTATATGGTCCCACTTGGTCTTCTAAGGTATGTTTGGGGCCTATGGTCACACTTGGTCTTCTAAGGTATGTTTGGGGCTTATATAGTCACACTTGGTCTTCTAAGGTATGTTTGGGGCCTATAGTCCCACTTGGTCTTCTAAGGTATGTTTGGGGCCTATGGTCACACTTGGTCTTCTAAGGTATGTTTGAGGCCTATATGGTCACACTTGGTCTTCTAAGGTATGTTTGGGGCCTATATAGTTCCACTTGGTCTTCTAAGGTATGTTTGGGGCCTATGGTCACACTTGGTCTTCTAAGGTATGTTTGGGGCTTATATAGTCACACTTGGTCTTCTAAGGTATGTTTGGGGCCTATAGTCCCACTTGGTCTTCTAAGGTATGTTTGGGGCTTATATAGTCACACTTGGTCTTCTAAGGTATGTTTGGGGCCTATAGTCCCACTTGGTCTTCTAAGGTATGTTTGGGGCCTATGGTCACACTTGGTCTTCTAAGGTATGTTTGAGGCCTATATGGTCACACTTGGTCTTCTAAGGTATGTTTGGTGCCTATAGTCCCACTTGGTCTTCTAAGGCATGTTTGGGGCCTATATAGTCACACTTGGTCTTCTAAGGTATGTTTGGGGCCTATATGGTTCCACTTGGTCTTTTAAGGTTTTTAAAGTATGGTTTTGTTCTTGAATGGTCTGATTGATTTGCTTGTTTTCTTTCAACCCCAGGTGCAAACCCTATGTGGCTGCAGATTTGTTTCTACTCATTGGTCAACTTAATGGACATGAATACCCTGAGAAGAAGAGCCGACTAATGGTAGGTGTCACTCCTTTAATTTTTCTGTTAATACGTATAGGTGCAATTATGATATTGCTGTAGTCTTATCACATGAGTTTTTTCAATCTATATTGTATACCAATGAATTTAACACATTGTTACTTTACTTCTTGACATTTCTGCATTGCAGATCATGTATTTCAATGGGCTTTACAAGCATAAGGTCATTGGGCGGGGCTTATAAAGGTCATTATGACGTCAGGGGAGGAGTTATAAAAATGGGTGTGGTTTGAAAAAGGGGGAGTGGCTATGTTTCGCCCTGTCGCCCCTCCAACTTGAAAAGTCACCAGCCGCCACTGAGTATTTCTTACCTGGGAGATCTCCTTACCATCTAATCAATACCATACCATGGTCTGATCTTACAGTTGGTTTAATATCTGCAGTATCTAGGTACTTAAAGCTCAAATCCTTGGAGAAAATATAGTCCAACCTAGCATATGAAGGATATCTGTGCGAGTAATGTGTGTAGTCCCTTTCTCCTGGGTGTAAGGACCTCCATGTGTCAAAAAGGTTATAACTACAAAGTAGTTCATAAAACTGTTTAGCTTTTCGAGTAAGAGCACAATCAATACTAGAATCTTTGGGGAGTTTTTTATCTTCCATTGGATTAAAACACATATTAAAGTCGCCACAGACAGTAAGAAAACCAGAAACTTATTTCCTCAACTTCTTTAATGTCAACCTTAAAAATGTCTTTATTAAGTGCATATATGTTTTCTACTATTGATCCAGCCTGACCAAAGTATGAATCTACCCTCACTGTCTAGTTCAAGAAATTCTTCTTTTAGATTTAATTTTTTTACTAAAGAAAATTGCTTTTCCTCTAGTTTTCCTGCTAAACATGGAAGATCCACCACACACATAATACATGTCATTAATTAAAGTTGCTTTCTCCCTAGCCCAATGGGTCACCTGTAGACATATAACATCCGCTTTTTCAGCTTTAAACATCCTAAAAAAAGCACATCTTTTCCCTGGTGCATTCAGACCCTGGGTATTTTGGCAAATCAATTAAAGCGAATCCATCCCTTAACCAGGGTCTGAATCCCATACACGGTTGCCTCCCTCTCGATTCCCCCCACATCTCCCCACACTGGACACCTAAAAAAAATAATCATAAAAAGCATACTTAGAGAAACATAAAACAAAACACACAAAACCACCCTCCTTGCCCACAGCAAAGAAGTAGTCGGCATGCCTAGCTCTTCGGGTGAGAACTTAAAAAAAGTTCTAATGTGAACATGGCAGCGAGAATTCAACAGAGATAATTAATCGTTTTTCTTTTCCTTCCCCTATCCTTCTTTCTTTCTATTTTTTTCCTTTCTTTTTACCATTAAGTTACCTTATGTCCTCTTTTATAAACTTAGCTAATTCTTATCTGGCTAACTAGCACCCCCAAAATATATATATATATATATATATATATATATATATATATATATATATATATGTATATATATATATATATATATATATATATATATATATATAAATATATATATATATCTTTCTGTCTCTCTCTATCTCTCTCTCTCTCACTCGCTCTCTTTAGCTCTCTTTAGCTCTCTCTCTCTTTATCTCTCTATCTCTGCCTCACTCTTTCTATCTCTCTCTCTTTCTCTCTCTCTCTCTCTGTCTCTCTATCTCTATATCTCACTCATAACCCACAAATGCCTAGACCTGTGAGTTGACTTTCTCAGGTATAGCATAGTCAAGGACTTACGTTTTTTTGCAGCTTTTTAAACCTATTTCTGCACCATTAACTGGTGTTCTCTGGTTCCTATTAGTTAATTGGCCTGTGACAGGATCGCAAATTACGGCCTTGCTTGATTTTGCGCTCTTCATCGGATCGGATACTCGGAATCGTTACATATGAAACCAGGGTTTACTGCCTTGAGGCTTCGGCCGGTGACTTGTGGCCTTGATCAATTAGATAGCTCCGTAATTGTAGCAGAGTTCCAGCCCGCAGCGAGCCCGCAGACATACGGCATGTATATCTGCCTTGCAATTGAATGAGGTCTTACAGTATGTTTCTATCTTCCCCTGACTTTTCTCAATTTAATAACTGTTACAAAGTTGAAATTGTTGTTTGTAACTACATGTTAGTTTGTAAGTTTTGTGTCTCATTAATAATTTTAGTTACTCTGTCATTGACACATAGTGTATATTATATATTTCCTTTGTTAAACTTCTTACTTTGTTTACAGTATATTGCGCCCTTATAAACCCTATGTTGGTTTACACAAAGTTACACTTTTTTTCAACAAGACAAATTGTTTCAATCTTAGGATTTTGTTATGTTTCAACCAGGCAAGGTACACGTACATAGTAAAATGCTTTGTTTTCAGCACACATATTCCATTTTCTTATTGCTGAAGTTTAATGTTTCACTAAACCAGCTTGTCTACTTTACTTTACTTAGGGGGTCACTATTAAACTGGTAGTTCCAATTCACTTAAATTTATATACTTCTGCCAATATTGAGGGCCAGTGTGGAAACTCTAAACTTAAGTCTAAATCTTACATTCATGTCCTGCTGGAGTTTCAAACTTAAGTGAATATTTACATTTTAAATTGTGCAATTAGAGTGTGTCTTTTATGCTTTAAGTTAATACCTCACATTCACTGCACAGTAAAAGCTACTGCCCATATTTAAAAGATATTCCATCAGATATATTAGCTTTAAGGACTACCACAGTGCATTTATACATCACAGGTTTGTGCTTCTCATTTACTAAAATGTAAATACTACTTCCTTTGTTAATACACCTCTATTCACCTTGCAACTAATAGCTGCATTAATACAATGGCATCCTGGAATCAACATAGCAATACAGTATATCAATATTTATTCAGTGTCTCATATAAACAATCACTTATTCAGCCAAGGTATCCTGTAGACATATAAGAAGTTGAAAAAAATAACAAAATTACTACTCCAGTGTTTTGCTGTCTTTAAATATAATGATATTTCAACCATCCAGGCAAACAGTGACTTTTTTGCATCATAATCTATGGAGAAGTGAGCTGTATTAACTATGTCCATTTCCTCAATGACACATTGTAACCTGGTTTGTCTATTCAATCTGGGACCACATTTAAAACAGTATTAGCAAAACCATTCTCTGTTCAGTTAACAGTAAAGGGACAGAGAGACCCAACAACTACTTTTGCTGTAAGTTTGCTTTATATATGCAATGTTTACTTACTGTATATTTCTTAAGTTCATTTGCCCGGTCCCTATACTGAAATGCTTATTATTCAAAGCTATTTTAAATATTCTAATGAAAATCATTGCTGAATGACTTGTGCTGTTGCATTAAATCTGCAAATTGTTTTATTATGCAATATGTACTGCAATTCGCTTCTTGCTGGCCTACCCACCACCCGACTATCCCCACTTCAATCCATAATGAACACCTCTGCTAGACTCATCTTCCATACACAACGTTCAATGTCGGCAACTGCCTCTCTAGCATATCCTCCTGGATGACTGCCCATCAACTCAAACTCAACATGACAAAGACTGAGCTCCACATTTTCCCACCCTCTACTACAGCCTCCATTCCTCATATCTCTCTCTCACTGTTGACAATGTCATCATTACCCCCACCTAACAGGCCTGCCCTTTCCTTCATTCCTCATATACAATAATTAACTAAATCTTGTCCATCTAAAACATTTCTACAAAAAATCTCACTTCCTTACACATGACACAACTAAAATCCTAATTCACTCTCTCATCATATTTCGCCTTGATTACTGCAACTTCCTCTTTGCTGGCCTCCCCTTCACCAGTCTGTCTCCATTTCAATCCATAATGAACGCCTCTGCCAGACTCATCTTCCATACTCATTGCTCAGTATCTCCTGCACCTCTCTGTCAATCACTCCACTGGCTTCCCTTAACCTCAAGAATAACATTTAAAATCATGGCCCTAACTTACAAAGCCCTCAACAATAGCGCTCCCCCATACATCTCTGCTCTCAACTCCAAATACTCCCCCACACACCCTATTCATTATGCTAATGATCTTCTTCTTTCAACAACTCTTGTCACCTCTCACTCTCGCCTTCAGGACTTTTCTTGTGCTGTCCCTATTCTCTGGAACTCCTTGCCTCGCTCCCCAGATTATCCTCCTGCCTCAAAACATTTAAAACCTCACTAAAAACACATCTCTTTAAAGAAGCGTATCACCTTCCACCCTAACAGACTCAGAACCTTTCTCTCCGTCCTTTACCACACACAATACATTTAGGTTGTAAGTCTGCGAGTTTCAATCCTGCAGGGTGTTTTGAGAAAAGCACCATGGACACTGGATTCGAGGCTCAAAGACAGGGCCCTCCTTTCTTTGCTATGTGTTGATTTGTATTTACCTTTGCCTGTCTTTTGTACAGCGCTACGGAATATGTTGAAGAGTTATAAATAAACGATAATAGTAATAATAATATGTATTGAATTTTCACATCAGATATTGTTACATAGTTACATAGTTACATAGTAATTAACGTTGAAAAAAGACTTTCAGTCCATCAAGTTCAACCTTTTAAGATCTCTTCTGATCTGCAATATGCGTATTCATTATTAATTAATTAGTTGTTAATTAATTATTAATCAATTATTTAATTATTTATTTTGAATTACATTTTAATTTTTAAATTATTAATTAATCCAGAGGAAGGCAAACTGAACCCCCCCCCCCAAAAACAAACAAACAAGGGAAGCTTAGCCAATTGTCGCAAAGGGAAAAAAAATTAATTCCTTCCTGACCCCAGATACTGGAGATCGGATTTCTCCTTGGATCAATACTCTCTCTCTAATTATCCAGGATAACCCCAAATTCCCTTTTTAATTAGAAAGAAATGCAGTCCCCTTTTAAAGTTATCTATTGAATCCGCTGTCACCACCTCCTCTGGTAGAGAATTCCACAGATTAACCACTCTTACTGTGAAGAACCCTTTTCTTTCTTTAAGGTGGAATATTTTTACTTCTAACCTCAAGGGATGTCCTCTTGTCAGTTGAAAACCTCTTGGCACAAAAAGCTCCCTTGACAAATCTTTATACTGACCCTGGATGTATAAGGTAATCATATCTCCTCTTAGACACCTTTTTTCTAGAGAAAATACGTTTAATTTGGTTAGTCTTTCTTCATAACTTAGCCCCTCCATTCCCCTTATTAGTTTTGTTGCCCTCTGTAACTTTGCAGCTCTAAAATGTCCTTTTTATAAAGTGGTGCCCAAAATTGTACTCCATATTCCAAATGAGGGCGTACTAGGGATTTGTATAGTGGCAGAATTATATTTGCTTCCCTTGCTTCTATACCCTTCTTAATACATGTTAATATTTTATTTGCCTTTGCAGCTGCTGTTTGGCTTTGAGCACTGTTACCTAGGTGGTTGTCCACAAGCACTCCCAAATCCCCTTCAATATCTGATACCCCTAGATTTGCTCCATTAAGATTATAAATTGCATGGCTATTTTTCCTTCGCAGAATCATAACTTTACATTTATTCTTATTAAATCTCATCTGCCATTTAGATGCCCATTCCTCAATTTTATGTAAATCCCTTTCGGGGGAAAGCACATCATTATCTGATTTAATTACCTTGTACAACTTCATGTCATCAGTGAAAACTACTTTTCAGTCCCACCTCTAAGTCATTAATAAATATGTTAAAATTGGGGGGAATTTACTCAGCATCTCAAGTGCATCTCACATTCATCCCTTTATTTACAATGCACTGAGACCATAGCCCTTTTTGCCTCATTTCAGTTGAGAAGATATTTAGTAAATTCCCCATTATCTTTCATTAGACTAGACTAGAATAAAATAGGTACTTTGATAGTGAAATACCAGTGGACCTCACAGCAGAAATAAGCACTGAGGTTTGTATTCCCTTCATGTCATCCTCTATTGAATCTGGCACTGTATCTAAACAGAACTTACAACAGTTGCATAAGCCATCAAATTATTTTGAAAATAATAATATTATAAACATAAGTAATGTTGATTGTTTTTTAATTTAGAAGAAAATAACGTAAATGGTGCAATATTTGATTGATAAAATTATTTCTCAGACTTTAAGCTTAATTCCCTATTCTTTATTTTTTTTATAATTTCGTAATTAAGCAAACATTTTTCTAGTTTGGCTAAAAAGTATACACAGAAAAATAATAAATGTGTACTGTGCAAAGCTGCATAGGAAATGGTAATCTATATTTTTTTATAAACTGTCAAATCATGGAAAATATTTAAAAAAAGACAACATTTACCATAAACAAACTAAAAATGTCATAATTAAAATAAACATTTTTGCTTTTAGGAGTTGATGAATCATTCAATAAATCTAGTTTACAATTTTTATTAATTCTTGGCTTCCATGAAAAAATGCAAATATTAGTTTAAAATTGGTTAATTAAAAAAGGTTTTATATAATTTTTGCACAAACCTTTTTGAAATAAATAGTCAAAAAAGATTTTCATGTGAAAAGTATTTGGCACAAAATCCAACATATTTACACACTGCAGTAAATATAATGCAGGCTATTTAAAAAAAAAAAATAGTGAAAAGTGGAATTCAGATTTGCACATTCAGAAATTGGGTCATAGCCGGACCATTTTCTATGCTCTTTGTTGGAGTTATGACAACTTATGTAGCTTGCAGTTACATTTCCGTGTTTAATTAACTAGGTGCTATAATATCTCTGCTTCAGAGCAAGGACATCCGTGCATTGGTATATTTCTGCTTCTATATACTGACTTTAAGAATTGAGGATTCAGGAGCTGGATTCAGCATTCTTAATTTATATCCACTAGCAAAAATAGAAATCATGATTTATTAAGCATAACCTGGTTTATACACTACTGTGTAGTTTCCTACAGGAAATGTATATGGTCCTTTGTATTCTGAATAAACACTGGTTCACCTGATTTCCAATTTAAATTTCCGACCTTGTTCACAGATTATGTATAACATTCTTTGCGAGTGTAGTGGAGTTTTCATTCTAAGCTATACATTAAACTCCTTTTCTTTTTAGCAACTGTGTGATCCAAGCTAAAAAAAATATAATTTTTTTCTTAATATTACAGGCTTTTGATAGAGTCTAAGTATATCATGTGTGAAGTTACATGATGAACAAGATTTAAATAAACAGGTTGTTAAGACTCATTGTAAACAATGAACTATTTAGCAGACTCTTTCTCAATGTCAGTGTTGTACAATTGGTGTATTCCAATGCTGCATTCGACCAGTGAGGAGGAGTTACAATCCTTCTGGCCCTTTATGCCATTCTAGTTACATTTCTAGTTTTCCCTTTTGCACTAGGAAATTGGATAGCTTTCCTAATGGTATGTTAATTTGAGAAGCTGTATCAAATCCATTTACATATTAAAGTGATTTACACCTTGTAAAACCACTCTGTTCATGTTAATGACATCATAATGTCTAAACATGTAGACTTGAAATATTGATGACAAACAAAGGTCATTAGCTTTAATATAATTTAATAAGAAAGGAAAAGCTTATATTGTTGTGAAGGATAACATGCTTAGCTCACTAGAGGTGGAGCTACTGCCGATGGAGACGGTACAAAGCACTGAGGCCCCTGGCTCTGAGGGGCACCTGTGGACATCCTGCGGTTCCCTGTGTCCCTGCAGGTGCCATCTGGCCCCATGGATCCTCATGGCCCTTGTGGCCCTCCCATGGTCCCTATGGCCCCCCTGTGACACCTGTGGGTCCTTGGAGGCCCTTGCAGGTTTTCTGTGGCCCCCTAGCACCGCTATGGAACCCTAGCCCCAGGGATCCCTTGTGGCCCCTAAGGATCTCCTATGGCCCACCAGCACCCCTTTGGACCACTGGATCCCCTGTGGCTCCCACGTGTGCTCTGTGGCCACCTGAGGTCCTTGTGACCCTTGGGATCCCTGTGGTCCTTACAGCTCTTATGGCCCCATTGGACCTCTCGTGGGTCCCCTGTGGCTACTTATGACCCACTGTGGCCCCCCACAGGCCTCAAGGTCTCCCGGTGCCCCCTGTAGGTTCTGTGGCCTCCCTCAGCCCCCTGTGTTTCTCCTCAGCCTCCTGTGACCCCTCACAGACATCTGTGGCCTATGTAAGCCCCCTGTGGCCCCATGCAGCCTCCCTCAGGCCCCTGTAGCCCTAGCAGACCTCTGGGGCTTCCCTCTGCCTTTTGTGGCTGCCTCGGTCCTTGTGAAACAGCCGTGAATGTCCAGTAATCTAGTAATCTAGTAATTGTTCATCTATATATAGCGACTTGCCCGTCAAAAAATTACGGCAATAAGATTGTAAGGCAGGTAATGTTGTTTGCTTGCGACATTAATTTTGTTGTTGTTCCAAGACCCTTCGGCGCTCATTGTGAGCCTCACGCTGAGCGCCTTGGGCGCTCATCGCGTGTCTGTTGGTTATTTGTGTGCTATGAGCATTGTTGTGGTTTTTTTTTTGTATGCCAATGAAATAATTAATGAAATAATAAATGAATATACTTTACCTATTTTGAAGTAATACAGTATATGCAGGAAGCATTGTGTTGAAGAGCTGGCAATCCATTTTCATGTTGCTGCAGCATAGAATGTGTGTTTTCAGTGCTGTGGAGCTGCTGTGTAAGTGTCATCAATGTGTGCAGTGTGTAGTGTAAATAGTGTGCGTGCGCGCGGAAAATCCTTTAGGGTAGCTGTGTACTTCCGGATTGTGTAAGTTAGTGTTGGAAAATGGTGCCTAATGTGTGGTATACGGCTGTGGCTGATTTGGCGTCCTTGTTCTTGGATTGCGTCCGTGTTTTTCGGAAAATCCATATGTGTTTGGTGGTGCTTTGCGTCTTTAGGGTCCTGTAGCCTCGTTATCGTTTTTTCCGGCGGCCATTTTTTCTCTCGCTTAGGGGATTTTCGGGTGTCTAAACTCTTGTATTTCGACTTAAATTGAGGTGTAACTTCATTTTACAAGGTCCCTGGTGCCCCCTTGCTGTGGGTAAGCTTTTTATGTGTTTCTTGTGTGTATTTATTATGTTTTTAATGTTTTCATGTGCGAAGGCTTCGGGCGGTAAGCTCTTATTTTTGCGAGGTCGTAATGTTTTTTTTTGTTAGTCCTGCATCTCGTATTTGTTTCTCGTAAGTACGTAAATTTAGCGAGGTCCGCAGTTAGTAATGGTTGTAAAACTTTGATTATTTTTCATATTTTTCCTAAAATTGGATGGCATGTGGTCACTAGAGGAATACGTGAAGTAGTTTCTTTGGTTTTGTACTTTAACAGGTGTTCAAAGGGTATTTTAATGGCAGTGGTTATTTTGTTGGGATTCAGACAGTGTTTTAAAATTTTTATCATGGTCTCCAGTGTTTGAGCAAATCCTATGGGATCTAATAGTTTGACTATGGATAATGGCTTGTTTGGTGTGGGAGGAGCTGTTTAAGTAAGTAACACATAACAACAAGACCTATAACATCAAAGGATCGTATTTATAGACATCGTCCAATGTAGTTTATATAATACAATGTACTTTATGTGACACATTGAAGAAACCAGCTAAAACATGCACTTAAGGATGAATTTACACAGACATTCCATAAGAAAGCATAATGAAGACAGTTATTGTAGCCCAGTGGGACACCATTTTAGCCAGAATGATTACTCCATCCAAAACTTAAAAGTCAAAATACCCAGAGGAAAATGTAAAAACACCCAAGAGAGAAAAGCATTTAAAATAAAGATGATCACATTCTTCAACGCTAAAAATACAGGACATAATATGGACTTGGGTTTTCTAACACCATAACAGGTTTAGCACTCTTAGTGAGGTGTTTGTCCAATAGGAAAGATATCACTGTGTACTACAGTGCTCTGTTTTTTCATGCATATATTGATGTATATGTGTATATAGTGTGTGTACAGTATATATGTTTCCTTTATTATGTTGTGTTTATTCCCCCTATATTTTTACCTGATGTCAGATGCTGTCTCCACACTATCTGCATCTGCTGTTTCTATTCAAACTGAGGTTTCCATCTCATGTCAGTATTGCTTCAGACTTGATAAAAAGTGGTTGAAGCTCTCGAAAGCTTGTCAATATAAATATCACGTTTGTCCAATACAAAAGGTATCAAATCATACTGCAATACTCATTATTAATATATACTAGCGACTTGCCCGTCAAAAAATGACGGCAATGTTATGTATATGTTTGTCAAGTTGTTTAGTTATTAACATATATTTTTGACACTTGTAAGTATTTTAATATGAACGTGTATTTTTGTAAAATGTTGATGTAATGGTTTTTTAAAATGTAATTAGTATCTGAAGAATTGTTAACTTGAATATACATTGAATGAATAGGAAAGCCAAAAGTAAAAAGCCTTTTTTAAACGTTGCAAATTTTAACATGAAGTTTAAAATATATGTAAGCAATAACCATCAAAGTATATATTTTTAAACTTGAACTTTATTTTTTATGTAAGTTTAGAAGTTGACAAAACATTGGTATAATTTTGAACATTATAAACAGGAACATAGTGAATACATTTTGTAAAGTAATTTTTTATTAAAAGTATTAACATTTGAATGTAAAAACAATTGACATTTAAATTAATCAGTATTAAAATTCAATTTCTATCACAATAATTGTTAACTTGAATATACATTGAATGTAGAGGAAGGCATACAGTCAAACTCTTCTTAAAACGTACATAATTAAACTAATTTATTACTGAGCACATAAATTGGCGATAAACATTAATGTAGGTAGTAATCTTAAGATAACAGACAATATTTACATTGTGACTTAAAAGGTGCTTGACCTCTTAACATCCACTTTGTAATATGTTGAATGAAATAACTTCAAAATATATTTTTTAAACTTGTAACATTAGAAACATTAACATAGTGACTTAACATTTTAACATAATTTTTACTAACAATGCAAGGCAAGTATTTTGTGAGGCGAATCATTCATAAACATGACTTCCATTAATTATGACTGAATTAAACAACCAATTGTTATGTATTTTGCAATGCTTTTAAAAAATCTTGGCACCTTTAATTAGTATCCTTCAAAGTTATAGTACTTCATAGTAGACAATGTTTTTAGTAAAAATACGTCCATCTTCTAATAAATCACCTTGACTTTCATTGTTTTCAATGTAAACTTTAATTGCCTGTGGATTTTTGCACCTTGACAACGCAACGTACAATTGACCATGTGCAAAAACTGGTTCTTCCAAGAAAATACCCACAGATTTGAAAGTTTGACCTTGTGATTTATTAATGGTCATGGCAAATGCCATAATAATGGGAAATTGTCTTCTTTGAAGTATAAAAGGGAGACTACTTTCACTTGGTGCTAAATCTATTCTTGGTATGAAAACTCTCTCTCCTCTATGGGTCCCAGTTAAAATTTCAGCATCTATAAAATGGTCCTTTAATTGTTGAACAATTAATCTTGTGCCATTGCATAGGCCTTTTTTGGGATTCATATTTCGCAGTAACATGATAATTGCACCTTTCTTTAGCTGCAAAATATGTGGTGGCATTCCAGAAGGAGTTAAAGAGTTTATGAATTCAGTGGAAAAGTTAGCCTGACTTTCATTGTCATCAGCAAGTACAGAATCAGCACTGTGATAATTTCTTTGTGGTGCATAAATTTTTTTTAAGATTTTATTATTGAGGATTAATGCATCTTTATTTTTACACGTCAGTATGACTTGGTTGGCAAGCTCGGAATATTCTTCGTTATTTATGCTCCCTTCAAATATAGCCGATATAATATCTTGTTGACAAATCATATGAGGTGGGATCTCTACAGTGTCGTCAGGTAAATTTAGTATTTTTTCTGTTCTGCCTTCTCCAATTTTAATAAGCCAATCATTGAAATCAGTTTGGCCTTCTGATCTCATATTTTGTTGCAGTTGAAGATGGGTAAAATGTTTCCATACTGTACTTGACTTTATACATGTTTCGATAATGTCAGTTCGATTTCCATGTACAACAACAGGTAATGTTTGTCTAAAATCGCCACCCAACAACATTACCTTTCCACCAAATGGAAAAATATTATCCATGACTTCACGAAGCAAACGGTCAATACATTGGAGGGCATAGCATGACATCATTGTGGCCTCATCTATTATAATTAATTTACATTTCTTCAATTTCTTTGCTTGTAAGGATGTCATGCGAATATCTGACACAGAATTTTCTAAAATAGGCACTGGCAGTTTAAATCCACTATGAACAGTTCTTCCACCTTCTAATAAAAGTGCAGCAATTCCAGTAGTGGCAAACGCCATTGCTATTTTTCCTTGTGCTCGTACTGAACTCATTAATAAATTGTACAAATATGTTTTTCCTGATCCGCCAGGTCCATCAAGATAGAAATAATGCTCTGTCACCATGTCATCATCTATAGCATTTTTAATGGCATGAAATGCTTGCAATTGTAGTGTATTTAAAGTTGCAAGTCTTTCTTCTGTTCTTTCTGCTTGTAGTTGAATGTCATAGTCTTCAAAGTTAATGTCATCTATAAGACCTGGATCAGGCAAATTAAAACTTGCACAACTTAATCCATGAGTTAAAAAGACTTCTTGGATTTCCATTAACGCTTTTAAGTGTGCAATGGGTTCATTGTATCGTCGCATAAAGTCTTCAGCCATATTACTTTTAAAAGTCTCCCACAAAGCTAATGCATTTGGAGCATTTGAGAAGATACAAATAAAAGCAAATTGTTCTCTCATCTGTCGTGGCATTTGACATTGTGCTGCTTCTTCTAAGCATCTTTCCCACTCTGTATCATCAGCGAGTAAGTTTCTATGTCTTGCAGCTAAATGGAAGGATTCATATACAATGTCATTAACAGTTCTTAAGTGTTCAAAACTTTGTGCTCCAGGAACATTTAAAAGTAATATCCGAAAGCAAAAACGTTCAACATCTCTTGGACTGACTGTGTAAATTCTTGGAATAATTTTATTGCCTCTGGTTTTTCTTGGTCTCCATAATCCATTCACAAAAACATAGTGATATGGAATTTCAATATATAAGTATTGTGTTGCTTCAGCATCAGTGGAATTTAATGCAAACCATGCAGTTAGTGTAGTGTGACGATCTTCACTTTGGGCCAATGCATTCATTTCATTTCCAGCATGGAAATAGACTAAATGTCGTTGTGGCAAATGTACTGCTAACCTATATACTGCATGTGATCTATCATGCATTTCAAATTTTAAAAGCCGCCACATAGCTTCTGGCGCACTGACATAGCGAGCATCTACATGAGATGCAAGTTCATCATGTACTAACTCACTACTTTCAGGGTTGTCTGCACTTTTGACGACTACAGTAGCTGCATCGTAACCTTTGTAAATATATTTGTAGACATATTTAATGGATTTGATGGAAGTGCAGGCTTCTACGTTAATGTGGGCGTTGTACTTCATGAGTAAATGTGGATTGTAGGGTACTACATATCTATTGTCCACTTTTTTCCCACGAATAATGGCACTATCTCCTTCTCTTCTTTTATAAAGTGGATATCCATCACAATTGGCATAGGTTTTGTCTCTATAATCTTTGGGAAATTCTTTGGAACATTTATTATTTTCCATACATGGTGATTGTGGATTAATGTCACCACAGGGTCCATGAATCATGCGATGAGTAACAATCTCATATAGTCTACCATATAGTTCTGGATCTGGTAGTTCAGCAACAATGACTGCATCCACTTTGTCTGAAGTATCTAATTTATCTTTTTCTTGAAGTATTATTAGAAGATGTGCATGTGGAAGGCCTCTTTTTTGAAATTCAATGGTATATACATAAGCAAGACATTTGCCAAATAACTGATTTATAGTGAAGTCACGTATTAATTCATTTAATTTAATCTTAAAAACTCTGGCTACTAAATCTGGTCGATCTGAAGCAGTTTGTCCAAGAAGTAGATTTAGTGTAATTTCTGGCCATTGTGGATTACATGTAAATGTCACAAATAAATCGGGTTTGCCAAATTTTGTCACAATAGCCATAGCATCATTGTATCTTTCTCTCATATTCCGAGGAGATCCTTGAAAGGAAGATGGTAAAATGATGGCTTTGCCAGCTGTCATGTCTCTGCTTGTAGCCACGTCAGCAACATAGTCCATGAGTCCAGAATATTGTTCTACACGGAGTTTATCTTGTTGATATTTGATAAAGTTTAAATTATTTGCCTCAACTTGCAAATATGAATCAATAATCCATTGTTGTGTTAGTTTCCCACCACATAAAATTGGATTAAATACATTGCGAATGGCAATTTGAGCTACTTTAAATTCAAGCATAGAAACATTATTTCGGATTCTGGCTTTAGCATTTGGGTAACTGGGAAGAGTTAATTTTGGTTGCCAACCTGCTTCTCCGTGTGGGAAAAAGATGGGATATGTCATTGGATCTAAATTTGGACTTAAGATACTCATATTAATAAATGGTTGGTCCTCATTTCTAGGATATATTCGTATGTCTCTTTGAAATGGTGGTTCTCCTTCATCATTGTGAAACACCATTGCAACCTCATTTGTTGTTGGCAAGTTATAACGACGTTTATCAGTATGTCTGTCTCTTTTAAGCACCATATTAACCTTCGGCATTGGTAATTGATGTGTTTGTGAATGAAGTAGTTGTTCATTTTCTACTTCTGCCAATTTTTTATAAGCTTTACTGTAGGGATTGTTGTCCATAATGTTATTTAGCTCTATGAAAACAGTGGGTAAGCATTTTTTATTTTCTTCCATCTGCATACGTTGGTCAACAGCTTCCATTGTATCTAGGACATATAGTTGAGCGAATTTTCTTTTATTTCCTTCCTCTGGATGTAAATGGGAAGTGCGATGATAAATTTGTCCTTGGACTTTAAAACAGTAAGGACCATGTCCTGGTACATTAGCAGCTAATGTTGCCCCCATGGATGCAAAGGATATGGCACTATTGTAGGATCTTATGTTTGTCTTAAAATTTTTGTAGTTTGGAAAAGTAGGTTCAGTCATAATATTTTGTAAATAAATTGGAAATTCTTTCCTTTCTGGAAGTTTGAACTTGCCTTTTTGACAACAACTAATAAATTGTCCATCTCTGGGTCTCTCCTGTTTAAAATAATAAGCCTCACAAAACTGACATTGAGTAGTCATGTCCCCACAACTATGAACCTCTACTGCTAAAGACTTGAGTAGAGGACAATTTGCAAAGCATATAGGATTTTGCCTTTCATATTCATCAGGTGAAATGTCATATAATGTTTCAACAACAGGTTCTAAATGTTTTGTTTTTTTCGTTGCTTTTCTTGGTATATGTTGTATTGTTTGAGGTAAAATGTCATCTAATGTTTCATGAAACGGTTCTAAATGCTTTGTTTTCTTTGTTGCTTTTTTTGGTATCTCTTGTCTTTTTTCTGGCAAAATGTCATCTGATGTTTGAGCAACAGGTTGTAAATGCTTTATTTTCTTTGTAGTTTTTTTTGACATATCTTTAATTTCTGCAAGTGACAGTCTTTTGCTTGCAATTCTTTTGCGTTCTTTTTCTCGTCGAATTTCCTTCTTCTCCGGTGTCTGCTGGCTGTCTGCTCTCTGTCGTCGTTCTCTAGCTTGGCGTCTTTTCTTTTCTTGTTTACTCTCATTATCAGCCATGTTAATCTGTAAAAATAAAATAATGTACCATTAGTTTATTTTGAGATGTTAAGTTGTTTTTCATGACATATAGTTATCAATAGTGTGTTAACATTTTATAGTTAATCAATTTCAATGCGTTCAATTGAATAAAAGTCTAAATAAGGGCATGAGATAATTATTTAAAGACATTTTTATTTATTAAACATGTATCCAAAAGCAAGTGTTTCAGTAACTAAAAAGGTATTTTAAAAAAGATGTTATGTCCTTATTTACAGCACTATTCAATTTGTCAAATGACAATTAAATTAGGGTTTAGGACTGGAATGTTACAATGACAAATTGTATAGATTCTGTGTTTTTAGACTTTTTTGGACTATGCCAATTTATTTTTTAAGTTTACATTGAAGTTTGTATTTATTGTTAAAGATTATTGGCCCTAAAAGACAAATAAGAGATAGATGATAGATATTACTTTTTATACTGTACCTTGGTTGAAGTTTGATTTCAAGCAAAATTCTTTGTTGGTCCTGTGTTGAAAGCCTTCGTCCGATGGTCTGGTCCTGTGTTGGAAGTCCTCGTCCGATGGTGTAGTCCTCTGTTGAAAGTCCTCGTCCTCTGGTGTGGTCCTCAGTTCCAACTCCTGTTCCGATGTTCTTGATGCAGTATCTGTTATAAAATAAAAATGAAAATGTTATGTTATTTGAATGTCTTTGTATTAAAGAAAAAATTGCATTATTTCTGTGTTTTTCTACAATCCTTTTTGGTGCGCCACAATTTTGGTATGCTTCTGTAGGCTATTTTCTAAGGCTTATAGGTGGTTAAACATTAAAGAAGAATATTAATTAATTTTTCTCTTTTTTTACTTGTTATACTGTACCTTGGTTGAAGTTTGATTTGAAGCAGAATCTTTGTTCGTCCTGTGTTGAAAGCCTTCGTCTGATGGTCTGGTCCTGTGTTGAAAGTCCTCTTCCAATCGTCTGGTCCTCTTTGGAAAGTCCTCGTCCGATGGTGTAGTCCTCTGTTGAAAGTCCTCGTCCAATGGTCTGGTCCTCTGTTGAAAGTCCTCGTCCGCTGGTGTGGTTCTCAGTTGAAACTCCTGTTCCGATGTTCTTGACGCAGTATCTGATATAAAATAAAAATGAAAATGTAATATTATTTTAATGTATTTGTATGAACTAAAAAATGACATTATTTCTTTGTTTTTCTACAATCCCGTTTGGTGTCCACCACTTTTGGTATGCCTATTTAGGCCTTTTTCTAAGGCTTATAGATTGTTAAACATAAAATAAGTATGTAAATGTACTTTGGTATGTGTTTGTGTGAGTTTTCATACTATCCTGTTTGGTGCGCAGCACTGTTGGTATGCTTATTTAGGCTTCTTTCTAAGGCTTATAGGTTGTTAAACATAAAATAAGAATGTAAATGTAGTTTGCTATGTGTTTGTGTGAGTTTTCATACAATCCTGTTTGGTGCTCACCACTGTTGGTATGCTTATTTAGGCTTCTTTGTAAGGCTTATAGGTTGTTAAACATAAAATAAGAATGTAAATGTAGTTTGCTATGTGTTTGTGTGAGTTTTCATACAATCCTGTTTGGTGCGCACCACTGTTGGTATGCTTATTTAGGCTTCTTTGTAAGGCTTATAGGTTGTTAAACATTAAATAAGAATCTAAATGTAGTTTGCTATGTGTTTGTGTGAGTTTTCATACAATCCTGTTTGGTGCGCACCACTGTTGGTATGCTTATTTAGGCTTCTTTGTAAGGCTTATAGGTTGTTAAACATTAAATAAGAATCTAAATGTAGTTTGCTATGTGTTTGTGTGAGTTTTCATACAATCCTGTTTGGTGCGCACCACTGTTGGTATGCTTATTTAGGCTTCTTTCTAAGGCTTATAGGTTGTTAAACATAAAATAAGAATGTAAATGTAGTTTGCTATGTGTTTGTGTGAGTTTTCATACAATCCTTTTGGTGCGCACCACTGTTGGTATACTTATTTAGGCTTCTTTCTAAGGCTTATAGGTTGTTAAACATTAAATAAGAATCTAAATGTAGTTTGCTATGTGTTTGTGTGAGTTTTCATACAATCCTGTTTGGTGCGCACCACTGTTGGTATGCTTATTTAGGCTTCTTTCTAAGGCTTATAGGTTGTTAAACATAAAATAAGAATGTAAATGTAGTTTGCTATGTGTTTGTGTGAGTTTTCATACAATCCTGTTTGGTGCGCACCACTGTTGGTATACTTATTTAGGCTTCTTTCTAAGGCTTATAGGTTGTTAAACATTAAATAAGAATCTAAATGTAGTTTGCTATGTGTTTGTGTGAGTTTTCATACAATCCTGTTTGGTGGGCACCAATGTTGGTATGCTTATTTAGGCTTCTTTCTAAGGCTTATAGGTTGTTAAACATAAAATAAGAATGTAAATGTAGTTTGCTATGTGTTTGTGTGAGTTTTCATACAATCCTGTTTGGTGCGCACCACTGTTGGTATACTTATTTAGGCTTCTTTCTAAGGCTTATAGGTTGTTAAACATAAAATAAGAATGTAAATGTAGTTTGCTATGTGTTTGTGTGAGTTTTCATACAATCCTGTTTGGTGGGCACCAATGTTGGTATGCTTATTTAGGCTTCTTTCTAAGGCTTATAGGTTGTTAAACATTAAATAAGAATCTAAATGTAGTTTGCTATGTGTTTGTGTGAGTTTTCATACAATCCTGTTTGTTGGGCACCAATGTTGGTATGCTTATTTAGGCTTCTTTCTAAGGCTTATAGGTTGTTAAACATTAAATAAGAATCTAAATGTAGTTTGCTATGTGTTTGTGTGAGTTTTCATACAATCCTGTTTGATGCGCACCACTGTTGGTATGCTTATTAATGTAGTTTTGTAATGCTAATAGGTTGTTAAACATAAAATAAGAATGTAAATGTAGTTTGTTATGTGTTTGTGTGAGTTTTCATACAATCCTGTTTGGTGGGCACCAATGTTGGTATGCTTATTTAGGCTTCTTTCTAAGGCTTATAGGTTGTTAAACATTAAAATAAGAATGTAAATGTAAATCCTGTTTGATGGGCACCACTTTTGTTATATTTATGTAGTGTTTTTTCTAATGGTTATACATTGTTAAACAATCACATTTGAATGAGGCCCTCGGCCATTAAACATATTTAGGTCCTGAATCAATTGCGTTTTGACCAATTGAATAGGGCTCTATATAAGCACATAAAATATTTTTTGACAGAAGTTTTTAGTTAGTGAAGACCTATTATGTGCTTATATAAAGCCCTATTCAATTAGCCAACTCACAATTGAATAAGGCTCATGGTTCGGTTCTTTTTTATACTTAAATACTTTACCTTGATTTAAGTGTGGAATGACAGAGGGTCCCCTCCTGCCAATCTTAATCCGCCGGTCTTCTTGTAGTGTCTGTTTGAAAAATAAAGTGAAATAGTGAATTATAGAATTTTTTATTTGTATTTAACAAACCATGGCCTTTTCAGCATTTAAAGTATTTTTGTATCTTACCTCTTGTTCTTTGTTGGTGTTCTTTAAAAGGGATTGTGCTTCACAGTGCACAGTGCAAATTGTTGAGAGACGCTGTTGATGCAGAGTCTGTTTGAATATTTAAAAAAGTAGAAAGATTGAGTTTTAGGTGATCTATTGAATTGCAGTAAATTAATTTCATTGAATTATACTTCTGTAATTAATTTTAATTAACATTATTTTTTGGTGGGTGCTACACACATATGTCACATACATGAAGCACATTTCCATAGTTGAAAGTAATTTTTTTGTGTGAGTGTGACATATCAGTATACATGAATCATATTTTAATTGTTAAATTAGCCTTATTTTTATTTTTGGCCAACATACATAAATGTGTGTGTGACATGTGACTATAGATGATACACATATATGTGCGTGTCACATATCAGTATACATGACTCATATTTTAATAGTATTTTAATAGTTCCAACTTATTTTTTTTTAATGTAATTTAAATGTAGTTGTTTAATTAGTTTGTTGCAGGGGCAATACACATAAATGTGCGTGTCACATGTCACTATACATTATACCCATAAATGTGCGTGTCACTTGTCAGTATACATTATACGCATAAATGTGCGTGTCACATGTCAGTATACATTATACGCATAAATGTGCGTGTCACTTGTCAGTATACATTATACGCATAAATGTGCGTGTCACTTGTCACTATACATTATACGCATAAATGTGCGTGTCACTTGTCAGTATACATTATACGCATAAATGTGCGTGTCACTTGTCACTATACATTATACGCATAAATGTGCGTGTCACATGTCAGTATACATTATACGCATAAATGTGCGTGTCACTTGTCACTATACATTATACGCATAAATGTGCGTGTCACTTGTCAATATACATTATACGCATATATGTGCGTGTCACTTGTCAGTATACATAAACCTCTTTGTCTTGTTTAATTTTTTTTTTTGATGTCCTGTCTTGAAAATAAGTAATATATTATAGCTTACCTCTCAGTTGTAATTTGCACAATGTAAAGTAGTAAATTAGGAAAGAATTATCTTCTCAAGTTTTAGCAGCAGTTATCTTCGAAGTCACTCTGTTCATCACCTGAGGAGAAATGTATTTTTCTCTGTCAAATAGACAGTATTTATCAACTTGTAGAACATTCTGGAAAGTTAGACCGTTAGAACGTAATACGCATGCGCTATTTGCGTTCCAGCTTACAATTTGCGTTCCATCCGCCATTTTGTGCGTAGTAGTGGTTAAAATGGTGTTTAATATGAGTGTGATCCGTTCCGCATAGTATGTGTTTCATTATTGCGAGTAAGTGTAGTGTAGTTACGTCTGGAGCCTCGTTTTCGTTTTGTTCGGCGGCCATTTTTTCTCTCGCTTAGCCGATTTTCGTTCGTTTAAACTCTTTGTTTTGACTTAAATGGACGTGTAAATGAACTTTTGGAGGTGCCGGATGCCCCCCCGTGCTGTAAGTAAGCTTTTTATGTGTTTGTTGTGTTTATTTCTTGTGTTTGTGATGTTTTGATGCGCGGCGGTTGGAATGGGTCTTTCCCGGCCGTATTTTTTTCCGATGCGGCCGTATTTTGTTGCGATGTTGCCGTATTTTTTTGCGATATACGCAGTTAGCTTTTACGTGTACGACGCAGTGTATTTGTTTCTAAGTCGTGCGTATGTGTGTTAAAAGCGTGTGAAGGGCCTTTTTTACTGTTTTTTTGTTAAGTCTTGCGTCTGTGTGTCTGGGTGTAAGCGTGTGAGGCGACTTTGAGTTTTTTTTTGTTATGAAGTTGTGTGTGTGTGTATGTGTGTGTTAACACAGCCGATGTTGGGATGCTCCCACCACCGCAAATGCGGACCCTCGCTTCGCGAGGATCCGCATTTGCGGGGACGTTGTTGGGTTTTTGTTGGCTGGGCGGTTGGGTTTATTCTGTTAAAAAAGTCGTGTGTGTGTATGTGTGTGTTAACACAGCCGACGTTGAGCCTCCACAACCGCAAATGCGGGCCCTCGCTTCGCGAGGACCCGCATTTGCGGCGAACTGCGTCCCTCGCTTCGCGAGGGACGCAGTTCTTGCGGGCTCGCTACGCGAGCCCGCAAGCGTGAGCAACGACTCGTACGCTCACAACTATATATGTGATATATATATATATATATACAGTATATATATATATAGACACAGACCCATATTTATATATAGTTCACCACAATAATCATTTATTATATGCTGGGCAAAAGAGTGATAGAAGCCCATTTGTGTTCACATTTGAATGTCTAGAACAAGTTAGGAAACTTGCTTCTTGCTCTGAATTCTGAGAAATACAGTTATTACACTGCACTCTGGGAAGCTGAGTAGGGGCATGCAAAGGTGCCCACAAATGCTTTGTTCTTCAATCCATAACCATTGCTTCCATTTAAGCTTATGCCTGCTGCATTACACAGCTTTTATGCAAAGCACAGGTTGGATTACACACAAGCTGGGAATCCTACCCACAGACAGCCATTTCAAGGTTACTGCCTATCATCAGCGTGTGGCAGGATCTCAGCTTGTGTTGTGGACCTTATGAGTAGGTAGTTTACCATAACAATCATTTATAATATGGTTAGTAAAAGAGCAATAGAAGCCCTCCATCGTACAGTAGTACGGTATAAAAATGGGACATTTGTGTCGCATTTGAATGTCTAAAACAAGTTTTAAAAAAACTTGCTTCCTGCTCAAAATTCTGAGAATTTGTATTATTTATTGATATATATATATATATATATATATATATATATATATATATATTTTTTTTTTTTTTTGCACCGAGGCCCCCCATGCACTAGCTCGGCCACTGTAGGTCACGTTTGTATAATGGCTGGGTTTGTTTAACCAATGTTGTAAGACTATTATTATTATTATTATTATTATCTTTATTTATATCGCGCCAACATATTCCGTAGCGCTGTACAGGGGTTGAGTACATAGCAGAAAACAAATTAAACACCTTGTAAAGAATGGAGGGCCCTGTTTTTGAGCATAAAATCAAATGTACATAGAGCTTGTTTCCAAGGCCTGACACAAGATTGAAAACTCGCAAACTTACAATCTAAGGGACTCTAAGACTATGCCATATGTGCACTGGTACATATTAAATGTAACAACAGTCATGGTACTTAGAACACGATGTATGTATTTATTTATGGTGTGTGAGTTCATACTGCAGAGTGGAGGATATTAATATCTTGGCTTTATGTTAGCCACTATATATGGTTTACTTATATCATCTAGTAGCACTGCTTGCAGATGTTCAAACTTTCTTAATTAATGTAAAATTTGACTAAAATAAAATAAAAAGAACAGGTTGATCATTTGAACTGCTTTCCTCAGTGACCATAAATTGGTGCAATGTTAACTGTATGTGTCCACAGATAAGACTATCTTGCACTATGTAATGATAGATAGCCACATGGTTAGTATATATCACCACCACATAGGCCATGATTATCTACTTTGTAATGTAGTTAACATTTTGATCAATAGATTTTCACTGAGGAATGTATTTTAGAGGATTAAATGAAAGGCAGTCCCTATCTCCTCCTCTTCCTGGTCACAGTCCCCCTCCCATGTCATCACACACTGTCTATTGAATGGTCTTTTATGAGATGTAGATGGAGGCATAGGTGATGCTGTAGGTGGAGGCATTGCTGAGGGTGGAAATGGAGACTTTGAGCCAGAGGATGACTGGCTGTTAGTGAATTGGGGACTGCTCGGTGTGCTTTATGCTGTGGTCACAAGAGTCTTGAGCTGCAGGTCCAGAACTGTTTGCATTATTGCAGTCTGATTATTTGTATTTTGGAACATTTTAATTTTTTAAAGAAAAACACTGTTTCGATTTCTGCACTCATGATCCTTGCTGCTTTTATTTCTTTTGTTAAAACATGACTTTTATTGTCTTTATAATAATAAAAAGGAGAGATATTTCCTCTCATGGCTCATACATAATATAATGCAAAGAGAAGAATGTATGCATGACTAGCAAAAAGATTACAGATGAGTTAATATACTGTGACAAGGCACTTCCACTCTTGAAATCAGTGCCCTGTTTTAACCTACTCTTTGCATTAAGGAACACAGAAAATGAAATAAATCCAGTATCATTGAAGCACTAAACTTTTATGACTGTTACTCTCACTATCATAGTATAACACACCTGAACTCCGGTATTTCCAACTTCAGGGAGTTTCACCTTGCCTGTAGTACCAGGCCTCTCTTTAATGTTCCCACTTCTTTGGTCCAATTTAAAACCCAAACCTCTCCTGGGTATACAACTTCTGGGGTCTTGCAACTCTACTCATAAGCACTACCATCTGCAGACTCTCACCCTTTGAACCCCTGTTTGCAATAGCAGTCTCCAGCTCCTTCACACACTGTCTCTCAGTGTAATCTCTATTTGCAGCTTTCTCTCTCAGGGATCTCTATCCCAGAGCTACGACTCTGCTGTCCAGCAATCTCCAGGTTACAGCAAGACCAATTGGAGGGACCACACATATTGCCTCTGTGTGGGCCTTTTAAAGCTGGATCTAACTCACTCCCTGCTGGTATGAATGCCGCTGCACCTCCACATCGACCTCTAGGGGGCACTCTGTCACATATCCTCCCCCTCAGCTCAACGACGTGGGGTTGATTGGCTTGTGCAGACAGGCCGCAAATGCTATACTAGGCACTTCATCCTCTTTGGATTTCCCAGCAGACTCTGTGGCAGTCCCATCAGTCTCTTTTACATTCTCTGCTGTGTCTTTTGCATTCTCCTTAGCTCTGGACTTTTGGATTCCTGCGCTTTGTCTTTCAACACACAGGTCACTAACTCCTGATTCGCTTCTACATAAAGTTCCTTTTGCAATCCCTTATTTGGGATATTGTATTTTTCACTTGGGCAGATAAGCATGCCACACAGGTAGCGATAAGCATGCCACTTCTCAGGACCCCATACACCATCATCAGTTAAGAAATGCGGGACTTACTTAGGCTGCAAGCAGTTGAGAAACGTGGGACTTAACGCCAGGATGCCTGGGAGTCATGTTGCACACAAATTAAAGCTGAATTTGCAGATTTTCAGCACTCGAAAATCGGCTAAGCGAGAAAAAAAAATGGCGGACGAAAAGAATGAAAATGAGGCTAAAGGAGACCGAAGCGCACAAATCACCGCCAGGCACATACGACTTAGCCGAGAACGAACTCGGAATCTTAAGGGCCAAAAAAGGGGGGATCAGAATATGGGGGGAAGTGCAAGAAGGGCCAAGGAGAGATCAGGATGTGGGGGGATCAAGAGGGCCAAGGCGAGGATCACAGGGGCTGAAGGGGGAAATCAGGAAGGGGGGATCATAAACTGTGGGAGGATCAAGAGGGGAAAAGAGAGGATCAGGTGCCGAGAAGAGATCAGGAGGGGGCTCTGGAGGCTCCTTCCAGGAGCAGGGCCTTGGTGCATTGCACTGAGTGCACCGGCGGTAGCCCCGCCAATGGGGACAATGGTTCCTCTTTTACTATCTCAATCTCCAGACTCTTATCTTCCTAATCTGATTGTCTCCGCCATTTCTCTGTGGCCTCATTCAGACTTGCAGCAGTGTCTTTCAGACTATTCTCTTTTGCAGCTTGGACTCTGTCCTCTGCAATCACCTGTTTGTTCTCTTGCTGGTTCTGAGCAAATTCAGCAGCCAGTACTCTATTCATTTCTGCGTGTTCATTCATTGCATGCTGTTCCTCTGTGGCTTGCAGCATGCCTTTAATGCCTCTTCCATGCTGTAATGAGGGCTGTCTCCAATGCCAAGACCAAGCATATCCCACCACTGCCACCACTGGGACAAGGCACTGCCACTTGCGGGGTCAGTGCCCTGTTTTAACCAACTCTTTGCATGGAGGAAGCCACAGTAGACTTTTAAAATATTTTACAAACTTTAATTATACTTGGACAGCGTATAAAAGGACACAGGAAGTGAAATAAATACAGCTTCCTTGAAGTACTAAACTTTTATGACAATTATTTTCACTGTCATAGTATAACACACGGTCCAAACACTATTCCCTCACGTGATGAGGCAGTCTGTGAGTATTTCATTTATTCATAAAAATCTGTTTATCTTTCTATCACTAATACTCTCATGCAATTCATTTTTACAAATGATGTCTCTCCCAATGATGTTCTACTTCCCTCTAAGTGCTGTTTTGCTACTTATTGGTGTATTGAGTGACACATGCCACATTGAGTGGTCAAGGATACTTTAGAAAGGCTACACATATACAGGGGAATTTCATTATTTGATCTAGACAAAAGTCTAGACAAAACACATCAGAATGGACTAGTGTCCCATTTGTATTGGCACTAGAGCTTTCTTTTTTAAATAACTTACTCTTTGAATTGGGTTTTACCTGGCACAGCCAATGTTGCTAATTTTAATAGATAACTAGACTATTCCAAAAGAAAAAAAAAAATAATAAGGCATGATTAGGCTGACAATATGATTTGTCTGTGTATAATTGTCTATATTGTCCTATATATATTATACTAAGAATTACACCAAATAATGGCTCAATAAAACCATTTTATAAAACCATAGTTGAATAAAAAAAGTTTAATCATTGATAACAGACTAGTAATATAAATATATTGTGTTACAGTTAGTGCACTGATGATTTTAGTATAATATATGTATAAGATACAAAGAATCATTTTACTTCTTTTAGAAATATATTTTTTGATACAGGGCAGAAATATATTATCAGTAAGCATATCATATCATGTTCAATCATATATATAGTTGTGGTTGTTGGTAACGCTCAGGAATGTGGCTCTAATCAGGAGGCCCAAAGCACTTAGGCTGCAATGAGCGCTCATTTCAGGGCAGCAGGCGCTCATCGTGAGGCACATAGGACTTTAGGCTGCAATGAGCACCAAAGGCACTCATTGGAGGGCTTGCGATGAGCGCCACAGGCGCGCATCATGAGGCACGCCGCAGGCGTTCATCGCAAGGCTCGCAGCACTTTGCTGCAATGAAGGCACTTACTGCAGCTCTCGCAATAGTGCCTTTTCAGGGTCCCTCTAAGGGTCCTCTGTCCCGTCAGATATGTAATTTGCCCCATTACACTCTACCGATGAAGGATGGAAAGAGATTGAAGACGCCCATAGCTGAAGCAGTAACACTTTACCTAAGCCAGTAACACTGAGCTGAAGGTAGTAACTCACAAGACCGCCCAAAAACAAATAATAATGTCCAAAATACATTAAAAAAAATCGCACACACAACTCAGGGGGACAGCCAGTAAGCCTGTGAGTGAGTTTGCAAGTTAATTTGAGTCCTATTTGTCGTTTTTAGTAGATAGAAAATCGGCTAAACAAGGGGAAAAAATGGCTGCCGAAAAAACGTAAATTTTCTCAAACACGATCAAAAGCAAGTAACTCTTAACCGAAGCCAGTAACATTTAATCCAAGACAGTAACACTTAACCCAAGCCAGTAACACTTAGTCGAAGTCAGTAACACTTAGCCAAACAATGTCAGGCATTTGGGATTTGCACAACGTCTGCAATCAAGGTGATCATTGCAAAGCACAAAAGTAGATGGGTGGAGAGGCTCGCAAAGATGCGCCGAAGGTGTTCACTGGGGGCAGAGCCTTGCAAATTTTTGCCTTAAAATTTTCTTGCTGTCATTTTTGTCTGGTAAGTCGCTAGTACTATATAGTAGACATCCAGATTAACTACAGTATGTAAGGACATCCAGACAAGGGCACAGGAATCGGGGGGGGGAAGACAAATCCCCCCAGATTCTAAAGTATATATCCCTATCCCTGGTGCCTCGGACGAAGGGACATCACTTAACACTGGGAGAGAGTGGGGGTGTGCTGGGTAGGGAGTGGGGGAGGTACTAGGGGGGGAAACTGGGGAAGATGCTGGAGAGAGATTGGGGAAGATGCTGGACAGGTAGTGGGGAAGATGCTGGGGAGGTAGTGGGGGATGTACTGGGGAGGGAGTGGGGGAGGTACTAGGGAGAGAGTGGGGAAAGTGCTGGGGAGAGAGTGGGAGAGGTGCTGGGGAGAGAGTGGGAGGAGGAGTTGGGGAGGTGCAGGGGAGAGAGTGGGGGAGGTCATGTGGAGAAAGTGGGTAGACAGTGGGGGAGGCACTACAGATCTATTGAAATGAACCCCAAACCCTAATCCCTAAACCCTAACCCTAAACCCTAACTCTAACCCTAAACCCTAACCACTTACATTAACAGATGGCGTCGGTGTAGTACGTCATTTTCACCACTGCATGTGCTTTCCAATAGACGGTGGCGGTGCGCAAGCAGCGGCGAACAATGAACAGGAAAATACCTATATATATATCTACCTGAAACATGAATATCTAAATTAGGATTTGAATGTGATTGAGTATTTTGATTTCACCAGCATCTGATTATTATACCTAGGGCCTCATTCAAATGCGATATCGCCAATTGAATTGGGCTCTATATAAGCACAGAGCCTATATTTTTTAAAGAAGTTTTTAGTTAGTGAAGACCTTGCTTTTGGGTAGAAGTTCACTAACTAAAAACTTCTGTAAAACATATGCTATGTGCTTATATAGAGCCCTATTCAATTGGACAAACTGCGTTTGAATGAGGCTCCGACTATTCAAGTATCACAGAGAAGGTTAATCATTCAAACAGAGTAACATTGAATGCTTGCATTACATTTACATCAGTAGTAATTATTCTAGTAATAGAAATTATTACGGAATAAAGAATCTAGACACTGAATTTAAAAATATACTATTTATTTTGCTGTTTATATCTAAAACTAGCGACTTGCCCGTCAAAAAATGACGGTCAATAAAAATTAAATGTTGTGAAATTTGTTTGCAACACAAAATGAGTCACCTACATTTGTTCCCTTTTTTTTTTTTTCTAAAAATAAAAACACATTATTTATTTTAACTTTTTATTTTTTTAACTTTCAACTTATATTTCACAAACATTAAACTTTGTAACATGCAACTTGTATATGAAACATTCGTTCAACATTTTGTTAACAATACTAACACTTTTCAATACATATTTATCACTGAGTAACTGCCGACTATATTAACTTAGAGTAAGTAAATTGTTTTAACAATAACATGCTTTTTATCATTTGTAACATATTTGTTAAACTCTTGTTAAACTAAATTAGCATTGAATCCAGAGGAAGGCAAACAATAAAAACCCTCTATTGAAACTTGTCCAATTGTATCAAAGAGGGGAAAAAATGTATTCCTTCCTGACCCCATTAACTGGCGATCGGATTTCTCCCTGAATCAATACTTTGTCTTTAAATAATACATTTCCAATTATTCTTAAAATAGTTAAACTTAATACTAACAATACATATTTGACTTTACCACATATATATTGACCAAACTTTTTTCAAAATTCCAAAAACACATATTTAACATCTGAAATTTTAACATCAAACAATAACATTTATAATCTTGAAAAAGTCAGTTAATTGTTTTGTGGGGCCAATCATGTAAATATAAAACTTTGAACCCATTCCAATCTGTTTAAGGATATTTTACTGGTTTTTTTTGTTTTTGTTTTTTCAGTTTGTCCATTCTGCAAATATCACATAGATTTTCATAAGTGAAATACTGTTACCGTATTTAAAGAGTCCCAGAGTACTTAAATTTTGTCATGGAAGTCAAACCACTGTTCTCTACGTTTTTTTGTCCATTCTTTGGATTCTTTGGATGTTTTATGTGAAATGTTTTTTTTGTGCAATCATATTGAGTCCCATAAAATGTTGGCATTAAAATGAAACCATTGTCCTCTATCTTTCCAACACCTCATAGTAGACAATGTTTTTGGTGTAAACACATCCATTGTCCAATAAATGACCTTGAGTTTCGTTTTCTTCAACATGCACTTTAATTTCTTTTGGATTAGTGCACCTTGAAAAAGCCACATAGAGTTGTCCATGTGCAAAAACTGGTTCCTTTAAAAAAATCCCAACTCACTTAAAAGTTTGTCCTTGGGATTTATTGATGGTCATAGCAAATGCCATTATAACTGGAAATTGTCTCCGTTGAAGGACAAAGGGCAAACCACTCTCACTTGGAGCTAAATCAATTCTTGGTATAAAAACTCGTTCACCTTTATGGGTACCAGTTATAATTTCTGCATGTATAAAATGATCTTTTAACTCATGCACAATTAATCGGGTCCCATTACAAAGTCCTTTTTTTGTATTCATATTTCGTAATAACATAACAATTGCGCCTTTTTTCAATTGTAAAACATGTGGGGGCATTCCAGATGGTGTTAACGAATTAATACATTCGATACTAAAATTCGATTCACTGTCTTTAACATCTGACAGAATAGAATCTGCACTGTAATAATTCTTTTGTGGTGCATTGATGTATTTTAAAATTTCGTTATTTACATTCAAGGCATCGATATTTTTTGATGTTAATATTACTTTGTGTGCAATGTCTGTGTAATCCTCATTATTAAGAGTGTTTAGAAATATGGCTGATATGAGTGATTCATTGCAAACAATTTCTGATGGAATTTCAATGGTATCATTTGGTAAATGCTGTATTTCTGGATGTTTTCCATCTCCGCTTTTAATGAGCCAGTCATTGAATTCATTTTGGCCTTCAGATCTCATATTTAATTCTAATTTCAGATGTGGAAATATTTCCCACAGTTTACTGGTCTTGATACATGTTTCAATGATCTCTGTTCTATTTCCGTGTGGCACAACAGGTAATGTTTGCCTAAAATCGCCTCCTAACAGCATCACCTTTCCACCAAATGGCAACTTATTATCCATTACTTCTTTTAAGAATCTGTCAATACATTGCAGTGCATGACATGACATCATTGTTGCCTCATCTATGATAATTAGTTTAGTTAGTTTCAATTTTTTTGCTTGTATGGAATTGAGTCGAATAGCTGACACTGATGTTTCCAAAATGGGAACTGGCAGCTTAAATCCACTATGCACAGTTCTACCACCATCTAACAAAAGTGCAGCAATTCCAGTTGTTGCAAATGGCATAGCTATCTGACCCTGTGATCGAATATAACTCATCAAACAATTGTACAGATAAGTTTTTCCTGATCCACCTGGTCCGTCTAGATAGAAATACCGGTCTTTGACCATTTCATCATCTGTAGCATTTATGATGGCAGGAAATGCTTCTAACTGTAAAGTATTTAAAGTTGCCAGTTTTTCTTTGTTTTTTTGTTTTTGAAGCTCAGTGTCATAATCATCAAAATTGATGTCATCTATGAGTCCTGGATCAGGTAAATTAAAACTTGCACAATTTAATCCATGAGCCAATAATATTTCTTGGATTTCCATCAATGTTTTTAACAGAGCTATTGGTTCTCTGTAACGTTTCAAGAAATCTTCTGACATGTTTAATTTAAATGTTTCCCACAAAGTGAAAGCATCAGGTACATTGCAAAATATACAAATGAATGCAAATTGTTGTCTCATTTGCTTAGGCATTTGACATAGTGCTGCTTCCTCCAGACACCTCTCCCATTCTGTATCATCAGCTATGAAATTTTGATGTCTTGAAGCTAATAGGAATGTATCTAAACTATGTCATTCACTGTACGTAAATGCTCAAAACTCTGTGCACCGGGAACATGTAGCAGAAGTAATCTTAAGCTAAAACGTTCAATATCCCTTGGACTGACGGTATAAATGCGTGGTATGATTTTATGAGTATCTCTTCTTTGTTGTCGCCATAGACCATTTACAAATACCTAGTGATATGGTATCTCTATGTATAAAAATTGTCTGGCCTCCGTATCCTGACAGTTTAATTTAAACCACGCAGTAAGCGTAGTATCTCTGTCTTCACTTTGATATAATGCAGATCTTTCATTTCCTTGAGTAAAGCAAACCAACTGACTTTGAGGCAAATGTACAGCTAAACGATACATAGCATGTGACCGATCATGCATCTCAAATTTCAAAAGGCACCACATTGCTTCAGGAGCACTCACATACCGAGCATCTAAATAATTTGATAGTTCATCATGTAAAATTGGATTTTCGTTTTCATTTGCAACACCTTGTACAACAACAGTAGCTGCATCATATCCTTTGTATATATATTTATACACATACTTAATTGATTTAATTGAAGTGCAAGCTTCCACATTGATGTGTGCATTGTACTTAATGAGCAAATGTGGATTGTATGGAACGACAAATCTATTATCAACCTTTTGGCCACGGATAATAGCTGTTTGTCCTTGTGTTCTTTTATACAAAGGATATCCATCACAATTTGCATAAGTTTCCATTTGAAATTGTTTTGGAAATTCTTAAGTACATTTTTTATTTTCCATACATGGTGAATTCGGATTCATCTCTCCACATGGGCCATGAATCATTCTATGTGCAACAATCTCCCAAAGTTTTTTATATTTTTCTTCGTCTGGAAATTGTGCACAAATTACTGAATCCACTCTCTCTGCAGTGTTCAACTTGTCTTTTTCCTGCAGTATTAAAAGTATGTGAGCATGTGGCAATCCCCTTTTTTGAAATTCAATGGTGTAAACAAAAGCCACACATTGTCCAAATAAGTGTGCTTTAGTGATATCATGAATTAATGAATTGAATTTCATTTGAAATACTCTTGCCACTAAATCTGGTCAGTCAGAAGTAGTTTGTCCCAGATTCAAATTTTCCTTGATCTATGGCCATTGTGGATTACACGTGAATGTAATAAATAAATCTGGTTTTCCAAATTTTGTAACAATAGCCATGACATCATTATACCTTTCTCGCATATTGCGAGGAGATCCTTGGAAAGAGGATGGCAAAATAATTGCTCTTCCAGCTGGAATGTCTCTGTTGGAAGCTAAATCTGCCACATAATCCATTAATCCAAAATACTGTTCTACTCGTAATTTATTTTGTTGATATTTAATAAAATTTAGATTATTGGCTTCAACTTGTAAATATGAATCAATAATCCATTGTTGAGTGAGTTTTCCTCTATGTAAAATTGGATTAAAACAATCACGGATAGCAGTTTGTGCCACTTTATATTCCAGCATGGAAATATTAGATCAAATACGAAGTTTAGTATTGGGATAACTTTCCAATTCTAATTTTGGTTCCCATCCTGGTTCCCCATTTGGAAAGAAAATGGGATATGTAATTGGATCTAAATTGCAGCTTAATATATTAATGTTGATAAATGGTTGTTCTTCATTGTGTGGATATATTCTAATATCCCGCTGAAAAGGTGGTTCACCATCTTCATTTTTAAACACCATGGCAACCTCGTTTACAGTAGGTAAATTATATCTCCTTTGATCAGTGTTGCGATCTCTTTTTAACACCATATTGACTCTTGGTGTAGGCAATTGATGTCTTTGAGCATGTTCCTGTTGTTCTTTTTCAAGCTGTGCTAATTGTTTGTATGCTTGACTATATGTTTTTTTTTCCATAATTTTTTCAAGCTGTTCAAAGACTATGCGCAAACACTATCTATTTTCTGGAAGTGTCATTCTTTGTTCCTCAGCTTCCATCGTATCTAAGACATATAACTGTGCAAATTTCCTTTGCTGTCCTTCTTGTGGGTGTAAATGTGAAGTTCAGTGGTATATTTGACTTTGAACTCTGAAACAATAAGGATCATGTCCTGGTACATTTTCTGCTAATGTTGCACCCATTGAAGCAAATGAAATTGCACTGTTATAAGACCTTATGTTTTGTTTGAAATTATTATAATTTGGAAATGTTGGATCACTCATAATGCATTCTAAATAATATGGAAATGGGTGTCTTAGTGGAAGTTTCACCTTTCCCTTCTGACAGCAACTAATGAAATTTTCGTCAGTAGGTCTTTCCTTCATAAAATGATAGGCCTCACAAAACTGACAAACCACATTAAGTAACCCATAATAATGAGTATCTACTTGTACTGCAGTAGTAAACACATTATCATGCATTTCTTCAACATAAATATCAGACCCACTTTCTATATGTACATTTTTTTCTTGTGTTTCTACATTTAAGTCATTCTGCAAAATAGAGTCATTGGACAATGGTTCACAGAGATGTTTTTGTTTACTTTTACGTTTCTTGGAAGCCCCAACACACTCACTTGCGGCTTTCTTACTCATCTTTCTTTTATTTAAAAGTCTCTGTCGATCTTCTTCTCGCAAGCGTTGTGAAGTTTCCGGTGTCTGAGCATCTCTCCACCTTTGCTTCCTTTCCCTTGCCAATCTTCTTTTGCGTTCAATTTTGTCTTCTCCATTGTCCGCCATTTTAATCTGTAATTTTAAATAGAGATGTAATTATTGTTTGTTCTTTGTTTTATATACATTTTTTTTCAGATTTGTACTTTTAGATTAAAGTAGATGAATAAACTAATAAAACATTTTCAATTGTTGCACTTTAGTCTGAAAGAAATGAAACCATTTTTCAAAGTATTTTATTGACATATATGAAATCGGAAATAGCTGCACATGGCCATCTTTATATTATTAATCTTTCAATGACATTCCTTCTTGATTGAATTCACAGCATACCATCCTTTTTTTTTTGCAAGTGTTGTAAGCTTCTTCTTTTCTTTAAATATTATTATTACTTAGTATTGTCTTTTCAACTTTTTTTTTTAAGTTTTAACTAAATATCATAAATTAATGACTCAATAAGTACTATACATTTTCAATAAATGTAAATTTTCACCAAATATATAATACATAGCCTTTTCCTATGCGTCACTACAAAATAACATTTTATACCTGTGAAGATGATGTTGATGTTGTTCAAAGGCTGCAAACGTCACACTGTCTGTTTATTCCCTTGCAGATCCGAATAAACTGTAAAATCAAATAAATAATATTTTTAAACTTTTGCTTCATCAATATCATTAAATGAACATCGACAGACATATATTTGTCTACATTACAAACATCATCTTTTTTAATATTTTGCCATAGTAATATAATTAAAATTCTATACCTGTCCAAATTATCCTTATGATGTTCAATTTGTGCAAACGTCACTATCTCTGGTCATTCACGTAGAATTCACTGCAATTATACAAAATAGTAAAATTAATGTATAATATGTTACTTCATCTGTATTAATCAATGAGTCTTAACATACCTATTTTTGCATAGATTAAAAACATGAAATAAATATATCAATAAATCAACATGAACACACATATGAAAGCATAGATTATAAACATACACTCAATATTACTGTTAGTCTTTAAATAAGAATCAATGGATGTGTATTAATCTTAAATTAATGTCTGACTAAATATAACATCAACACATAACCATGTTCCCTTTATTTTTTTTAGAGTGGAATACAAAATATATAAGAACTGAATTATTTAAATAATGTACATACATTAATGATTAATTAATCAACGTGTTCCATTTTTTATGCACATTCTTAAACGTTAACCTTTTTTAATATTAATGATTAGTAATGATACATTAGGAATGTTATTTACAATTCTTACCCACAGGTAATCACGACATATCCCAAAATAGTTCTTAAATTAATGTACATTAATAATTAATGAATCAATGTGTTCCTAATGAATTAATGTACATTATGAATGTTATTAACAATAGTTTCACACAGGTAATCACGACATATAACAAAATAATTGTTAAATTAATGTACATTAAAAATTAATTAATAAATATGTTTTTTTTATTGACATTCTTAATTTTGATATTAATAATTAATTAATTAACGTACATTATGAATGTTATTAACAATTGTTTCACACAGGTAAGCACAATATTATTTTTATATTAATTAAATTTCTTATTTATTATTTATTAATTAAGTACCAATTTATTAATTAATAATTATAAATAATAAGCACAATATTAATTTTCTATTAATTAAATTTCTTATCTATCATTTATTAAGTAAGTACCAATTTATTAATTAATAATTATAAATAATAAGCACAATATTAATTTTCTATTAATTAAATGTCTTATCTATTATTTATTAAGTAAGTACCAATTTATTAATTAATAATTATAAATAATAAGCACAATATTAATTTTCTATTAATTACACTTCTTATCTATTATTTATTAAGTAAGTACCAATTTATTAATTAATAATTATAAATAATATATTTACCTTTTTTAATGTAATAATGCTGAAGCAGTATACTGAAGAGCTAACAATCTCTTGCGATTTCCCGGCATCAAAAAACATCCAGTCAGACTGTCATCACCTGAGGAGAAAGTGTCAGTTATGTGTGAAGTGTGCCCTATATATAGGGTTTGTGCGCGAGACAAATGCATAGTTTTAGGCGGGAAATCCGCAGTTGCGCGAGCCAAATGCGTTGTTTTCGGCGGGAAATCCTATGTGGCGCGAGACAAAGGCGGGAAATCTGTGTTAATGCGTAAATCGGTAATATCGTTTCGTAAAATGTACTCGCTACTGTCTTTTTACTCATTGCGCGGTTAATCCGCATCCTTTATCTCGTTGTTTTTGAAACACATACATCTGTGGCTGTGTTTTACGCAGTTTGTAGTAGTATAGCCTCGTTTTCATTTTTTTCGGTGGCCATTTTTTTCTTGCTTAGCCGATTTTCGATCTTTGTAACTCGGCTAAATCGATCTAAATTTAAGTTCCAACTCACTTCCAGACGTCCTGCCTGGTTCCCCATGCTGTAAGTGACCTTTGTTTTATTTTTTAGTGTGTATTTAGTGTTTTTTTTACTGTTTTTGTTCCGCCGCTTATCTCGTAATTTTTTTCACCTCGTATTTTTTTTCTAAGTGCTACGGTTTAACGGCTCGCTTTTTTCTAAGTGCTACGGTGCTCATTGCCAAAGTGCTACGGTTTAACGGCTCGCCTCGCTATGCGAGGCTCGTCTGCAATGAGCGTCTGCGGCGCTCATTGCCAAAGTACTACGATTTAACGGCTCGCCTCGCTATGCGAGGCTCGCCAAGCGATGGCAAAGTCGTACAATCGGCAAAGTGGTACGGTGTAACGGCTCGCCTCGCTGCGCGAGGCTCACCGGGCAATGAGCGCCTGCGGCGCTCATCGCTAAGTCGTACGCACTACGCAACGCAGCGTGACGACGACTCGTAGTTAGACAATTATAATATGTGATCAGAAAATAGACTCTTAGGACCTCATTCAATTGCGATTTTTAAGTAAGTGAACTTCTATCTAAAAGGTCTTCACTAACTAAAAACTTCTGTAAAAAATATGTTCTGTGCTTATAAAGAGCCCTATTCAATTGGCCAAATCATAATTGTGCTTAATCTTATATATATTTCTCTATTCTTTTTTTGGATACTAAAATAAATAACTTCAGGAGCAAGTATTTATACCTAAGGTTTCCTTTGCCAGGGATAGGACACAAAAACTTGGAATACATTTGTACATTATTGTTTTATTCTTGTTAATATTCCAAAAATAAAGGACATTGAAAGAAATCAGAAAGAGCTACATATCTACGCTTTTTCTCTCAGTTTACCTTCCTGGCGGTTTGATTATTTCAGTATTTAGAATATTAAAGCGTGCATTCTAAAATACTGACATAATCATACCGCCTTTAGATACCATTATCCCTTCCCCCTCTCCTCCTCCCTTTCCCCTTCTCCTCCTCCATTTCCCCCCTCTCCCTCTTATCCATCCCACCTCCATTTCCCCCTTTATCCACCCCCCTTTCCCCTCTTATCATCCTCATTCCCCCTTATCCTCCTGATCCTCCCCCCTCATCCACCTCATCTTATTCTCCTGATCCTCATCTTATTCTCCTGATCCTCCCCCTTGATCCTCCCCCCTTATTCTCCTGATTCTCCCACATTATTCTCATCCTCGTCCCCCCTCATCCTCCTTTACCCGCTCATCCTCCTCCTTTCCCCCCTCATCCTCCTCTTCCCCCTCATCCTCTTCCTTTCTCCCTTCTTCCACATCTTTCCCCTCATCCTCCTCTTTCCCCTCTACCCCCTCATCCTCCTCCTTTCCCCCCTCGTCCTCCTCTTCCTTTCATCCTCCTCTCCCCCTCGCATCCTCCTATTCTTTCCCCCTTCCCCCCTCACCCTCCTCTTCCCCCTCTTCCCCCTCACCCTCCTCTTCCCCCTCACACTACTTAACCCCCTCACCTTCTCTTCCCCACTTATCCTCCTCTTCTCTCCCTCCTTCCTCCTTACCCCCTCTCTCCTTCTTAGCCTCTGGCGTCATGCCTGCAAGTGAGAAATGGGTTGAGTATAAGATAATTTCCCCAACATAGGGGAATTTGAGCAATTGAATAGCGATTTGCGATTTTAGCCCTGCGAAAGTGACACATCAAAGGCTTCTGGATGGTATAAGTTGGATGACTGACATTTTTTCAAGCTCTTAACTCGTAACCCAATCCAAGCCCGCAAAAGGACACCAATTGAATAAGCCTTGCTAAAGCTGCAGGAGATGATGGAATCCTACAAGATGCTGTGAAACTGCTGCTTGCCTTATGCCAACACATTTGTAAAACTCAACAGTGACAGCAGATATTAAAACGGTCAGTCTACATCCCAATACCAAAAAATGCAGTGCTCCATTATTCAAACAATTTAATGCTTAAGATCCTGCAAGCTTGACTCTAACAATATATATGAACTGGGAGCTACCAGATGTGAAATTGCCATTGGATAATAGAGAAAACAAGAGGGTTACAGAAGAACATTTGCTTCTGCTTCAAAAGCCTTTGACTGTGTGGATCCCAACAAAATGTGATAAGTTCCAGACCATCTCATGGATCTCCTGGACAAAGAAGACATAGCAGAAATGAACATGGAACAACTGAATTGGAAATGAGTGTGACAAAGTTGTATATTATCGCCTTCTTTATTCCACTTCTATGCGGAATACATCATGAAATTTTGTATACAAATAAGTAACCTAACAATACCTTTCTACCTTACTGAACAATTGCTGCATATCTTGAACTGACTAGAACGGCCGTCACCATTTGGCAAGGAAACATGCTCTCTTATAAACTGTACATGTTAGTTAATGTAACGTTTCGATTTCTGATTGGTTCATAGGGCCAATGAGCAGCAAAATAGAGGCCTATTCTATTAGAAGCCCCAAATGCCTATAAACCATATTTTTTGCTGCTGGTGTTTTTTTTCTCTAAATGTCTAAACATTTAGAGAAAAAAAACACCCGCAGCATTCTATTTCCACTCACCAAAGTTTAACAAGTCCGTAATTAGCAACCCCATGAAGAAGGAGAGTATGAGAGGAGGGGGAGTGAGGGGAACGCTGTTCTTGGAGGAGGAGAGGGGGAGAGCATAAGAGTAACTTCTGTTTTGGAGAGGAGGAGAATGAGATGTATGGAGAGAGGGGGTAGTAAAAAGAGAGGGAGAGGAGGGAGGAGTGGCTGCTCAAGGAGCAGAAGAGGCATAGGAAGGAATGAAGGAGGGAGGGATGTGTTCCTAGATGCAGGCACCCAAAGATCAGGGGTAGAGGGTCAAGGGCCTGATTCCAGGGGGTGAAGTAGTTGTAGGGAGGGACAGAAACCAGGGTGAGATGAGGGAAGGCAAGAGTCTGCAGCAAGGCACAGGCCCTTAATTATACCCCAGAGGAGATGAGAGCCCTCCCTCATGCAATCCGTGCCCACTACAGTACAATACATCGAGGAAGGGAAGTGAGGCCTAGTCGGAAAAAACAGGTTTGGCTTGAGGTTGCTACAATTGTCTCTGCGTTGGGCTTTGCTAACAGGGATATGAGGTCTGTCAAGCACAGGTATGATGACAGCCGGACCAAAGTCAAGAAGAAGATGGTGGGGGAGGCCAGAGCAGCTCGAGTAACAGGTGTTGGCCCTCCAGCTAGCATCAACGATACTGAGGGGGAGTAGAAATTGAGGAACTGGATTGAACCAGCAGCAATTGGGGGACTTCCAGGCAGGGGACTCGCACGAGGAGAGCACCATGCAACGTGAGTATTGTATACACCATCATACCCTCACACATACACACTATACACTACAAACACATGGCTAACACATATAAAATATAAATGCTGCACACATATGAAAGGGATATGTAAGCTCCCTGGTTTTGACTAGGGATAGATATATAAGCAATCACTGTGCAAATCCAGGACGCAAACTTAACTATGTCAAAAGTGTACTGAATAAAATATTTTTCTAATACCTGCAGATAACCCTGATTCTTATTAGCAGTTACCAAAAAGATTCAGAGTGATTAAACATAAAATAGAGAGTACATTATTGGATGTGTACACTGCAGCATATACAGATACAGACTCTGTATGACCTCTGCTAGCCTATCCTGGACCATGTCTCATCAGCATGTTAACAACTTTTGCTGAAAAATGGTCACAGATCGGTCAGTCTCATACACTGCACAGCAGATCCAGCAGAGCATGTTTATTCATGAGCTGCAGATTGCAGCAGTATGACAAATTGTATATGACCCATGATCAAAAGCTCATTATACAGAGCAATCTTCATCTGTGTGATACAGTGTTCCTCAACTCGAAACATCAGTGGACACAAAGACTTCACATTTTAGGTATATGAGCTAATTAGAGGCTCAGTAATTCTGTTTAACCACTCGCTGAGCCTCTGATTAGCTCACCTGTGCTCAAGCAGTGATACACCTTAAATGTGAAATGTTGGTGGCCACTGAGGACTGGAGTTGAGGAGCACTGGTGTAATAAATCACTAAAGCCAATTATGTCTGAAGTGACCCCGATGTTAGTTATACAGAAACACACAACAACCAATCACATACAGTGGATATAAAAAGTCTACAAAAAAAATGTCAGGTTTCTGTGCTGTAAAAAATTAGACAAAGATAAATTATTTCAGAACGTTTTCCACCTTTAATGTTACCTATAAACTGTACAACTCAATTGAAAAACAAACTGAAATCTTTTAGAGGGAAGAAAAATAAAAAATAAAAATAATGTGGTTGCATAAGTCTGCACACCTTCTTATAACTGGGAATGTAGCTGTGTTCAGAATTAAGCAATCCCATTCCAAATTGTGTTAAATATGAGTCAGCATACATCTGCCATCATTTAAAGTGCCTCTGATTAACCCCAAATAAAGTTCAGCTGCTCTAGTTGGTCGCATCCCACAGCAAAAGCCATGGTCCACAGAGAGCTTTCAAAGCATCAGAGGGAACTCATTGTTAAAAGGTATCAGTCAGGAGAAGGGTACAAAAGAATTTCCAAGGCATTAGATATACCATGGAACACGGTGAAGACAGTCATCATCAAGTGGAGAAAATATGGCACAACAGTGACATTACCAAGAACTGTAGCTCCCTCCAAAATTGGTGACAAGAAGAAAACTGGTCTGGGAGGCTACCAAGAGGCCTACAGCGACATTAAAGGAGCTGAAGGAATATCTGGCAAGTACTGGCTGTGTGGTACATGTGACAACAATCTCCCATATTCTTCATATGTCTGGGCTATGGGGTAGAGTGGCAAGACGAAAGCCTTTTCTTACGAAGAAAAACATCCAAGCCAGGCTACATTTTGCAAAAACACATCTGAAGTCTCCCAAAAGCATGTGGGAAAAGGTGTTATGGTCTGATGAAACCAAGGTTGAACTTTTTGGCCATAATTACAAAAGATATGTTTGGCGCAAAAACAACACTGCACATCACCAAAAGAACACCATACCAACAGTGAAGCTTGGTGGTGGCAGCATCATGCTTTGGGCTGTTTTTCTTCAGCTGGAACTGGGGCCTTAGTTAAGATAGAGGGAATTATGAACAGTTCCAAATACCAGTCAATATTAGCACAAAATCTTCAGGCTTCTGCTAGAAAGCTGAACATGAAGTGGAACTTCATCTTTCAGCATGACAACGACCCAAAGCATACATCCAAATCAACAAAGGAATGGCTTCACCAGAAGAAGATTAAAGTTTTGGAATGGCCCAGCCAGAGCCCAGACCTGAATCCGATTGAAAATCTGTAGGGTGATCTGAAGAGGGCTGTGCACATGAGATGCCCTCGCAATCTGACAGATTTTGAGTGTTTTTGCAAAGAAGAGTGGGCAAATCTTGCCAAGTCAAAATGTGCCATGCTGATAGACTCATACCCAAAAAGACTGAGTGCTGTAATAAAATCAAAAGGTGCTTCAGCAAAGTATTAGTTTAAGGTTAGGCAACCATATTATTTTATTTTTATATTTTTTCTTCCCTCTACCTAAATTATTTCAGTTTGTTTTTCAATTGAGTTGTACAGTTTATAGGTCACATTAAAGGTGGAAAAAGTTCTGAAATGATTTATCTTTGTCTAATTTTTTTATAGCAAAGAAACCTGACATTTTAACAGGGGTGTGTAGACTTTTTATATCCACTGTATAATAGTTGTCAAACTGCGAGACGTTGTTAGGCTTCGTGAGGTGCGTATGAGTTATGCAATGAGTGCCGTAGACGCTCATCGCCGCGAGCCTTGCAAAGCGAGGCGAGCCGTTAACATGTACCACTTGGGCGCTCATCGCCAGCGAGCCTCGTATAGCAAGGCGAGACGTTAACCCACTGCAACGCGCGGCACTTAGCGAAAAAACACTTCATAAACGAGGGATCGCCTTGGCGTGCAAGTGGCTCACAACCGTGGGACTCTGAAAAAAAATATGAGACGTGGGACTTAGAAAAAAAAAAAGACGAGACTCGGGACTTAGAAGAAAAAAGATACGAGACGCGAAAAAATTACGAGATTAGCGGCCGAACGGCAAAAAGCAAAAAACAACAAAAACACACTAAATACACCCCAAAAAATTACAAAAACATCACAGACTGCACGGGGCAACAGCCAGGACTTCTGTGAGTGAGGTGGAATGCGAATTTAACTTAATTTAGATGATTTTCGACACTCGAAAATCGCCTAAGCGAGGAAACAAATTGGCTGGCGAAACAAATGAAAACGAGGCTACACGACCACGGCCAAACTCATAGCCCTTTACACATCACACTACGACCTACAAAATACACTATTACAAAAGCCGGAAAATGCTTACGAGAATAACATTACGACTTTACAATGCCGCTTTACACAATAAACCAACGGCTTTACCTTGCGCACAAAGTCTATTTAGAATGCACACTTGAAACATTCATTACACTTTAGAAGCAGGGCACCAAGACTCAAAATGGATATTCTATGCAGACACAAAATACAAACAGGTTGTTAGCTCTTCAGCCTATTGCTCGCTGCATATATCAATTATAAATAATTAAAGTATATGAATTGATTTAAGAAATCATTCATTATTACTTAACTACATATACATAGAAATATATATCTCTCTCAGAGGACCAAAAATTCACGACAGGAGAGGCTTGCAATGAGCGCCGAAGGTCCTCACAGTTCAAAATGATTTACATTATATGTCAAACAGCATTTCCATGCCTTGAAATTTTATTGCCCTGTCATTTTTGACATTTTTGTCGCTAGTCGTTAATATAATAATAATATTAACTCATACAGTATTTGTCACACTTTTCAGTACCCAAGAGGAGGACCAGACCTATCACAGAGCCACAGGCGGTTACGTTGCCTCTACCTGAGGTGGATACTAATTATGTGGCTGTCCCAGATGACCCTTGAAGAGGGTTTTGAGAGCAACCACTAACGGGATCAGAGGGCCCGTGACCTCATCAGGAAGCAGGTTATAGTAAGGTTCAGTATGAGAGCAGTCAGCCACTGTCTGGCCATTATGAATCTCCCCCTGGGCCCTTCCAGAGAACTGTCTACCGCTCTCTGCCTCCACTGCAACCCCCACCTTTGCCTCTTTCTATGTACTGGAGCCAGGAACAACCAGGCCCATTGCCACCTGTGCCATTAAATAACATTGGCTCCTCAGGACCTCCCCACTCCTCCACCACCAGCTCCACTGCTGCCATCTTCTCCTATTGAAATGCCTGGTACATCCGAGGGCAGACCTTCAACCCCCCTGTAATTCAAAATTGATGACATGTTTCAATTTCTGCAGCAAGAAGACAGATCATTCCAAATATTACTGGGTGACTTGTCTGACCAAAACACTTTAATTAATGAAAGGATGGACAGGCATTCAGATAACCTCAAAGCACTGTATAACAGCAACATGGTGATAAATGGTGAGATGAGGAGGCACAATTTAAAGATAGAGTGGTAATTTCAGGTTCTACTGCTCCAAGTGGGTGAATTGTTATGCAAGGCACTGTAGCTTTAACTTTTATAAACTTGAATGTATTATGGGTTTATTTTGTAAGAAATTATAAAAAGCCATAAATAAGAACAGTAGGTAGTTATGGTATTATATAGGAGTGCTTATCACATATATAGTTGTCAGCAATCCAGGTTGTTGCTAACGCTTGTGGTCTTGCGTATAGAGCCCGCCGCAACTGGCCGCAGTTGCTGGCAAGGAGCGCCAAAGGCACTCTTTGCACTGGTGGCGATGAGCACCAAAGGCGCTCCTCCCTACGACCCTGTATGACTTGGGATCCGTAGGCGCTCATCCCTACGACCCCGCACGACCCCGTTCACTGCTCTGGTGGAGATGAGCGCCGTAAGCACTCATCCCTACGACCCTCTGGACTACAGTTCAACACAAGACTCAATTAATCAGTTCACAATGCGAGATCCGTAGCACTTTGAAAAAAATAGCATAAAAAAGTGATGGTTCATAACACTTGCAACAAAGAAAGCGCGACTTACACAAAAAATATGACCCGCAGCACTTAGAAAAAAATAAAAATAAGAGATAAAAAATGTATGAGCTTAACGGACGTACCGCACACATACAAAAACAAAAATAACATTACCAAAATTCACAAAAAAAAAAAAAAAATATCACTCACAGCACGGGGGGACACAAATTGGCCGGCGAAACAAATGAAAACGAGGCTACACGACCACGGCCAAACTCATAGCCCTTTACACATCACACTACGACCTACAAAATACACTATTACAAAAGCCGGAAAATGCTTACGAGAATAACATTACGACTTTACAATGCCGCTTTACACAATAAACCAACGGCTTTACCTTGCGCACAAAGTCTATTTAGAATGCACACTTGAAACATTCATTACACTTTAGAAGCAGGGCACCAAGACTCAAAATGGATATTCTATGCAGACACAAAATACAAACAGGTTGTTAGCTCTTCAGCCTATTGCTCGCTGCATATATCAATTATAAATAATTAAAGTATATGAATTGATTTAAGAAATCATTCATTATTACTTAACTACATATACATAGAAATATATATCTCTCTCAGAGGACCAAAAATTCACGACAGGAGAGGCTTGCAATGAGCGCCGAAGGTCCTCACAGTTCAAAATGATTTACATTATATGTCAAACAGCATTTCCATGCCTTGAAATTTTATTGCCCTGTCATTTTTGACATTTTTGTCGCTAGTCGTTAATATAATAATAATATTAACTCATACAGTATTTGTCACACTTTTCAGTACCCAAGAGGAGGACCAGACCTATCACAGAGCCACAGGCGGTTACGTTGCCTCTACCTGAGGTGGATACTAATTATGTGGCTGTCCCAGATGACCCTTGAAGAGGGTTTTGAGAGCAACCACTAACGGGATCAGAGGGCCCGTGACCTCATCAGGAAGCAGGTTATAGTAAGGTTCAGTATGAGAGCAGTCAGCCACTGTCTGGCCATTATGAATCTCCCCCTGGGCCCTTCCAGAGAACTGTCTACCGCTCTCTGCCTCCACTGCAACCCCCACCTTTGCCTCTTTCTATGTACTGGAGCCAGGAACAACCAGGCCCATTGCCACCTGTGCCATTAAATAACATTGGCTCCTCAGGACCTCCCCACTCCTCCACCACCAGCTCCACTGCTGCCATCTTCTCCTATTGAAATGCCTGGTACATCCGAGGGCAGACCTTCAACCCCCCTGTAATTCAAAATTGATGACATGTTTCAATTTCTGCAGCAAGAAGACAGATCATTCCAAATATTACTGGGTGACTTGTCTGACCAAAACACTTTAATTAATGAAAGGATGGACAGGCATTCAGATAACCTCAAAGCACTGTATAACAGCAACATGGTGATAAATGGTGAGATGAGGAGGCACAATTTAAAGATAGAGTGGTATGAGGCCAAAAAAACGTGTGACAGGGAGGCCCAGAGATTGCTTATGGAAGTTCAAATTGAAATGTCCCATCACACTCTTATAGCTCTTCAACCTTTGGTACCCCAGCCACCATCATCTGAACCTCAGCCTATACCATCCTCATCTCACCATATATCTCTAACACCTACTGATATGCAGCCGTCACTGGAGGACATACGACTCCCTCCATTACCCCCTCAGCATGGTAGAGGAAGAAGGCATGGTGGCATGGAGGGTGGAGGCCCTGTGTTTAGAAAGAGGAGGAAATAAGGGCTAACATGATTATTTTCACCTTATCATCAACACTACTCCCTAAATATCTATTCGTCAAAAGTGTTGACATACCCCCACCCAGCTATAAAATAGAGGTTTGTGGCCTATGTGATGGACATTTTTTGAAACCATGTGGCTACCAACCATCACACAGATCATGATTCTCTTCTCTTTGGACATGTATGGTTATGTTTAGCATTTCACCAATTGATGTTAAGTATGGAATGCCATTGAGAAGAGGTGGTGTATTCTGTATTACTATTATTTCTGTTATTATCTCATTTGCTGATTGAAATTTTGTTTTTATTTCATTAGGCAAATTTCAAATCCATTAAGGCTTGTTTGTCATCTTCAAGCAGTGCTATCATATAATGTAAGTAAACTATAAACCTAGTGCCCATCATATATTAGATCACTGGCATTCCCCTAGCAGAATGGTCTTAAATGCCATTTACAGTAACTACATACATCATATAAAAAAAACATGACTGATGTTATGTTCGATTACTATGAATACTGTCATGGCTGTTGACTTGCATAGTCCCATTAACATCTGCTAATCATAACCAGTAGCATCTGCTAATCATAACCAGTATTTTGTTTAAATCAGATTAAATAAACTTTAATTTCAGGTTCTACTGCTCCAAGTGGGTGAATTGTTATGCAAGGCACTGTAGCTTTAACTTTTATAAACTTGAATGTATTATGGGTTTATTTTGTAAGAAATTATAAAAAGCCATAAATAAGAACAGTAGGTAGTTATGGTATTATATAGGAGTGCTTATCACATATATAGTTGTCAGCAATCCAGGTTGTTGCTAACGCTTGTGGTCTTGCGTATAGAGCCCGCCGCAACTGGCCGCAGTTGCTGGCAAGGAGCGCCAAAGGCACTCTTTGCACTGGTGGCGATGAGCACCAAAGGCGCTCCTCCCTACGACCCTGTATGACTTGGGATCCGTAGGCGCTCATCCCTACGACCCCGCACGACCCCGTTCACTGCTCTGGTGGAGATGAGCGCCGTAAGCACTCATCCCTACGACCCTCTGGACTACAGTTCAACACAAGACTCAATTAATCAGTTCACAATGCGAGATCCGTAGCACTTTGAAAAAAATAGCATAAAAAAGTGATGGTTCATAACACTTGCAACAAAGAAAGCGCGACTTACACAAAAAATATGACCCGCAGCACTTAGAAAAAAATAAAAATAAGAGATAAAAAATGTATGAGCTTAACGGACGTACCGCACACATACAAAAACAAAAATAACATTACCAAAATTCACAAAAAAAAAAAAAAAATATCACTCACAGCACGGGGGGACACCCGCGACATCTGGGAGTCAGGTTGCACGACAATTGAACCACAATTTGCAGAGTTTCCACACACAAAAATGGGCGGGCGAAAAAAAATTAAAATGAGGCTACACGACCAATAAACACGCAAAAACCTGCCAGACACATAAGACTTTTACACCCGTACAGGGTATAAAATACACTATTAGGGACGACGCTACATGCTCCACAACCGCATAACACGTACACAATCGCACCCATTTTACAACACTAACTTGCAGCTAATAACATTACCATTACAAAATGCAGAATTACACACCTAAACAAACAGTTTGCCCTCGCGCACGCAGCCTATTTACACTACACACTGCACACATTGCTGACACTTACACCTCAGCTCAGCGAAAATGCAAATGTACATTGTATGCTGCAGGAACATCAAAAAAGATTGTTAGCTCTTCAGAATATTGCTTGCTGCATACATAAATTAGAAAAGTATATTAATTTATATTAATTTATGATTTTATTCATTAATTCATTATAATAAAAAAATGCATATACAGAAAATAAAAATAAACAACACACGACACGATTGCAAGAAACGACAAAGGCGTTCAGCGCGTGGCTTACAATAAATGCTGAGGACCAAAACTACATCAGGGGAGAGGCTCGCAATGAGCACCAAAAGGCGATCAGCTCGGACATTGCAATGAGCGCCGAAGGGGCTCTGATAACAAAAAATACACCAACTGAGAGGCTCGCAATGAGTGACGAAGGCGCTCAGTGTGAGGCTTGCAATGAGTGCCGAAGGTACTCAGACGACCAAAACACTTACATTGTGTGGCAAACAGCATTACAATTACAAATACCTGCCTTACAATTTTATTGCCGTCATTTTTTGACAGACAATTCGATAGTGCAATATATTATCTTGTAATTGTATAAATGATGAGTTTTGAGTACAAGATCAATAACATCATCTTTTGTTTGCATTGTTTTTATTACTGGAGCGACAATCAATCAAGCTTTCAATTTCACCAAAAAAGTAAAAATCCAATAATAGAAAAATGATTAGGTAAAACAGCTGGAATGCTATTTTCTTTATTGTTTGGATTGTAGAAAAACGGACACATGCTTTATTATGAAAGTTTTCAACAAGCAAAACAAATTAAAAGTTATATTTGTTTGCACATTCACCAAATATGTAGTAATTATTCTAATTTGTGCCAATTATCATTGACCTCAGGCTAACTCAATAGCATGCAATTTTCTAACAATTCATCATTAAATTACATAAGTATAGAGGGTATGTTTAACATCTTCTAGAGTATATTTATGATCATGATTTATTTATTTTGCAGGATGTATTTCTTATTGAACTATATTTCCTGTTTTTGTTGATTAACATTTATAAAGATGGTGCAAATTATTTTACCCATGAAATGAAAGGAAGCATATAACAAAATATATTAAAGAAAATAGTGTTTTATGAGGTCAACTCTTTAATATTGCTCCACAAGAAATGCTGGTTCTCTTTTCTAGCGATAATTTCATAGGTCTTATGCTGGTATCATTTTTTTTATCTATCTCATGTGATAGTCTGGAAAATCAACCATAAGATTTTCAATGAAGTACTCCTGCAAAGGTGAGCAATGAAGAGAGTACCCTTATTTATGGAAAAAAAACAATATCCACCTCACAGACGTTCTTTATGATCAGTAAATCCTGCAGGCATCTTCTTACTCAACACGATTCTTACTACTTGAATACGGTCAACATGATAATTGCTATTTTTATCATAAGCTTTTAGAAAATATACTGACCCAAGAGAAAAAGGGAATCTAATTGTTAGAGCCACAAGAGAGAAAGAGGGACAAACAGAACAAATATATAGACATCAGTAAATCATGATGGGCTGAGAGAGAGGCGGGAGAATCAAGGTGAGAGAGACAGGTGTACAGGGACAGAAACTGGTGCAGAAATATATGGACTGGTGAATCACAAGATGGAGAGCAGAGCAACATGAAAATCAGAGGATGAGACAAAGGTATGAAACTTCTAGAAAGAGAAAGAGATGGTTAGATTAAATGAGATGAGAAAGGTGGAAAAAGACAGATGGGTCAGAAAAGTGAGATCAGTTAGGTAAGAAAGTGAAATCAAAGGGGCCACAGGGTAGATAAAGATGTATTCATTTTGAACATCAATTAAAATGATGCTTAGCTAACATATCTGCCCAAAGTAAACGGCTATAAAAATCACTATTATAATAGCTGAAGATTCCATGTATTACTTCATCCACCTGCTATGCAAGGAGCTACAGTGCATGCCCAAACTACCTAGCCTTAGCCTTCCGGGCAGTTTTCTCAACCAGTCTAAAGCCAGGTTGGCCAAGGAATTGCCACTGAGTTTGACTACCAAGAAAATATGTTATGCTTAGCTAACATATCTGACCTAAGGAAACGGCTAAGAAAATCACTATTATAATAGCTGAAGATACCATGTATTACATCATCCACCTGCTATGCAAGGTGCTACAGTGCATGCCCAAACTACAGTACCTAGCCTTAGCCTTCGGGGCAGTTTTCTCATCCAGTCTAAAGCCAGGTTGGTCAAGGAATTGCCACTGAGTTTGACTACCAAGAAAATATGTTACTCTTATCATAGGAGATTAGATTTTGCAATGTTTAGAATTAAATGAAAAGAGGGAAAATCATCAGACCAAGCAGTTATGAAATAAATATGGTAAACAGAATGAAGAAACTTGGATATAAGTTTGTGACATTGTCCAGAAAACAGGAATAGTTTGTCCAGTGAGCTTGAGCCAGACATTTTGGAGAGTAAAGTGGAATGTGTCTCAGGAAGCCTTGCTGATAACAAGGCTGCAGGAGTTGATGTAATCCCAGCGAACCTGTTCAGAATCCTACAAGATAATGATGTGAAATGCAGTAATGCTGAACATTAAGCAAACAAATTTGGAAACCTCAATAGTGGCCAGTAGACTGGTAAAGGTAAGTCTACTTTCCGCTCATTGACTGCTCAAATTATGGAACAACTGAATGGTTCAAGTTCAGGAAAGAAGTGCGACAAGGTTGTACATTACCACCTTATTTATTTAAATTAGGCTGGATGAAATATCAACACTTTCAGATACAAGGATGATACTACTTTCATGGCTAAAAGTGAGGAGGAACTGAAGGGCCTATTGATGAGAGTGAAATAATAGAGTGCTAAAGCTGGTTTGCTGGTTTGCTTCTCAACATTAAAAAGACGAAGATCTGACAAATCTCCTTTACATCGCCACCATCCCATTGAGCCCTCAAGTCCTCTCAGTATGGTTCAAGTAAAGTTGAAATATTTTATTTGATGAAAATATTGTTTTTTATTTATGTTTGACATCACTGTTTTAAAGATTCTCAGTGTATTACTGCCACCTCTTCTTTATCTGATCTGCTTCTGTTAAGTCCCTACAATTTTTTGTCTTTTATCATGTCTTTGGCATAAAAGGTCCCTTTGAGATCCCCAATCTACTTGAAGAGAACCATTGACTTTCCATTCTATTATCTTCTTCTATCTCTTTCCATTGTTTGTTATAGAATTTCTCCTTGTGTCTTCTTGCTATTCTGAATTCAGTTAAACAAATATTGTCCTATCTCTGCTGCCTTTCACTTTCCTTCTTTTCTGGGATACTTTCAAAGCCTCACCAGATAGCCAGTGTGCCGTCTTAGTGTTTCTTCTTTTGGAGATATTCTTTGTTGCTGCTTCCGGTATAATGTTTCAAACTTCGGTCCAATCTTCCTCAGGCATTCTACCTATCATGTCCAGTCGCTTAAATAGATTACTTACTTTCACTGCATATTCACAGGGAATATTATGTGCTTGATCTGATGATTTTGATTTTGAACTTTGCAATAAGAAGCTCATGACCTGAACTGCAGCCAGCTCCCAGACTTGTTTTTGCTGACTGAATAGATTCCTTCATCTTTGGCTAAAAATTACATACATACAGCCCTATTAAATTTCAGTCTCGTAGATACGAGGTTTGTACTGTACACTACGTGCATCAAATTCTGAAAAGTTACAACGCTATTAAATTAGCCCTGCTGCAAGCAACGTGTGAGCTACGCAGCACAGCCGTCCCTGTCAAACACAGAGAAACTGTGCATGAGTGACAGCCTGTCAGATGATCTCGCAGGATCTCCCACCTCATCACTTCCCGCAGGGGTCCTGAACGGGAACTCTGCGTCAGTCCTACATACAATCCCTGCCATGGGGGATACTCCAAGTACCCCCCTGGCACCTAAAATTAACCCTCCTTCCATTGGGACCCCCGAAGTGACACCACATTAACCCCTTGCTGCAGGGGTCCATAGGGACCCCAGCAACCCCCCCACATTAACCCCTTGCAGGGGGTCCCCTATAGGCACCGATCGTGACCCCGCTGCATTTAAAAATTCTAACTTCCCGTCCCGAAGGACCTTAAAAGACCGTAAAGGTCCTGAAAGGACCTGTGCTAAAAATATTAACCCCTTCCCCCCAGGCACCTAAAATTAACCCCATCACTCATAGGGCTCTAAACAGAGCCCCGTGAGCACCTAATTAACTCTATAACTCATGGGGCTCTATACAGAGCCCCATGAGCACTTAAATTAACCCTATAAACTTAAGGAACATAAAATAAAAAAAACTAAGGTACATAAAATTAAAAGCCTAAGGTGCATAAAATAAAAAACCTAAGGTACACAAAAAAGGACATTACAAACCCCCCCTCACTTCAAAAAAAAATAAAAAACATCACAACCCCCCCCCCCCCGCCACTACATAAAATAAAAAACAATTACACTGCAAAGAAAAAGGCATACACAAATATCCATAACATTACAGTAATCAATACATTATAAATATACACCTAACTACAATACATTCCCCCTATCTAGACATCATCACCTATCTATACCTAACCCTCCATCTATACTTAACCCCCTATCAATACATAATCCCCTATCTAGACATTACCCTCCATCTGGACATTACCCCCTAAATCTAAGCTAAAATAGAATAAATAAAACCACTTACCTTTGCAGATGTCCCTTCTGATCGCACCCCCTAGGAAAAAAAGAAACATCAGATTAGTAAAAAATTAAACACTACATATAATAAATAATTTGTACAAATACAGTATTAAACTTACCTTTCCAGCATGAACCCGTCCATCTTCTTCTGTTCTCCGGCTCGGCCCCTGGAAAAAATATACATCCCATTAGTATAACACATAAAACACCAAAAATAAATAAACAAGTAGGGTTAGATTGGCCCAGTAAGGGTTAGATAGGCCCAGTTAGGGTTAGATAGGGTTTAGTATGGGTTAATGGGGTATAGTTATGGTTAAGGGGTTAATGGGCTATAGTTAGGGATAATAGTGTAGTGTAGTGCTTAGAATTTGTCATGCGGGAAATTAGAATTTTAGAATGCAGCGGGGACATGATCGATGTAGCTCTCTTGGAGCCTATTTTCTCTGACGTTTTTGGGTCTCATCTCGCAAAGGAGGTTGCGAGGGACATATTGAGGAATCAGTCCTCGCAAACAGCAAAAACCTGTCTTTTGCGAGAACTGACGGAACTACGAGGGCTAATTTAATGAGGCTGACATTCTGAATTCTGTATTGTCCATTGTGATGTATAGAGTCGCCTCGAAGGCTGTTGGATAAGGGTGTTTGATGTGCCAAGAGAATTACCTTGACCAAATTCTACTAATCTCTGACCTGTTTCATTTTTTATTCTAAGGCCATGTTTGCCAGTTATTTCAGGTATTTTTTGGTACTCCACTTTAGCATCCCAATCTCCTATGATGAGGGTAACATTGTTTATTGGTGTTATATCTATGAGGTGTTGAATATCTTTGTAAAACTGGACAACTTCAGCATCCATAGTTGAAGCATATACTGGGACCATTGTGATGTTAAATGGCTTGCCTTGAATTTAAATTTAAACCATTCTGTCATCTACTGGGTTGTAATTGAGCACTGCTTTGGCCACCCTTTTACTGATAAGGAGGACTACTCCATTTCCTCAGCCGGATTCTTGACCACAGTAAAATATCTGTTGGTTGACTCATGTGAAATGTTCCATTTCAGTCAGTTTGAGTTTACTAATTCCCATGTTCCTATGCTTAATTGTCCTTTGCAGCTGCAGATCTTACTTTCCCCTCCAGACACATCCACAACTGGGTGCCTTCTCAGCTTTGGCCCAACCACTTCACACCCTGCTCTTTTCCAGTAATGTGGTAGGCACCTTCTGACTTGAGGGGCTCATTTTCTGGTGCCATCTTGTTATGTTCTGTCTGTGCTTGTCTATAAAGTTATCTTGATACTGGAGTGTGTTAACAGTTCCCTCTCCAGTGGAATATGATTTGTCTGACCTCTCTGCTATGACTTGCCCATCATGGGTGACACTACATGGCTAACAGCGTCACTGAATCATACAAGCCCCTTTACCATGACAAGGATCGATCCAGAAGCGGAGGGAAAAAAATGAATGACAAACATACACAAATTATAAATTAGGTCACTTCTGCCTACAGTTTGCAATTTTGTCTGTCTCAAACTTTTGATGATTCAGGGTAAGCAATATGAGACTCTCAGAGAAACAAACACTTCAGTACCAATATGAAACAGAAAATCTCACACCTGCATGTGCTAAGAGGGCATGTGTTGCATCTCTCAAGAGTGCAAGGAATATTACATTTTTGAAAAAACAGTAAATGTCAGTTCTCCATAGTTACAAAGGCAACACAAAACTAATATACTGTAAACATTTTCAGTTAGATAATATTTAATTTCATTTTATATAAAATAAAAATATCCACGTATTTCTTTTGTTCTTTCTGTTACTATTAATATTAGGATACATTTACTTTATCATGTTATTTTTAGAGGTCAAACATCATGAAGCACTCAAGTTGCACAGCCAAAAACAATCAGGAGCTAGTTCTAAGGGCATTGCAGTGGCACATTAAATAACATTTTATATAAATGTTTTATGCAATATTCTATAGTCTTATATTAGTACAGTCTGCAGTAATACTAATTTCCTATAATTCTACGAGGAATACTCATTCAGCATTATGCAATAAAGGTTGGCACAAATAAATATCTTTGATGTATCTAATATTTGATGTATTTAATTACTCCTTTAATAAACAATACATGTGAGATTATATTTCCATTATTTGTTTCAGATGGTAGTTTGCGACATTTTTGTTCCTCATGTCCAGCTTTCATTGATAGCTTCATCTGAAATAAATTGTTGTTTTGTGTAACAATATCCTCAATCAGACACATGTTTAATAGATTTATAGTCTATTTTCAAACAATACTTTATATCTTGATAATGTAGATAAGAAAAGAGTAAGATATTTAATCAGATCAAAGTTTCTGATTTACAAGACCTGAGGAAAATGTTTCTCCTCTTTTTGACAAATTATTATTCTGTCCATCCATCTCAGAACTATAAAGTTTGAACAAATAGTTATTTCCAGTTTTAGTTCAAAAAGATTCTAATTCTTAGTTTTCTGCTTTCTTTTCTGCTTTTGTGATATATATCTTGGGTGCATCAGTTATTTTTCAGGATGTTACACTTGTCAGAACACCAAAAAGAAGGATGTACAATGTAAGGCTCTGGGTTCTTATATCTAACTAGCGACTTGCCTGTCAAAAATGATGGGTCAATAACATGTTAAGCCATGGCAATGCTGTTTGACACACAATGTAAAGGTTTTTCTACTCTGAGGACCTTTGGCGTTCATTGCGAGCCTCTCCTCTCGTTTACTTTTGCTCCTCTGAGCGCCTTTGGCGCTCATCACAAAGACAGATATATATGTCTATTTTTGTAAATAATAATTAATTAATTAGTTACTTAATAAATTAATATACTTTACCTATTTGTAATTAATATATCCAGCAATGAATAGCCTGAAGAGCTAAGTATCTCTTTTTATTTTCCTGCAGCATACAATGTACAGTTGGCCTGCTGCTGCCCTGAGGAGAAAGTGTCATCAATGTCCCAATTGTGCATTTGAAATATTCTGTGTGCGCAAGGCCAAACCGTTAATTTTGTTGTGTAAAGATTCGTAATGTTATTAGTTGCAAGCTAGTGTTGTAAAATGGTGTTGTTTGTCTATGTGCTTTGCGGCTCGCAAGCATTTTCCGTGCTTCCTAACTGTGTATTTTTGTACCTCGTACGTCCCTGGCAAAAGTCGTACGTGCCCTGCAGTTTTTTGTGCATTTCGGGGTCGTGCAGCTTCATTTACATTTTTTGCGGACGATATTTTTTCTCTCGCTTAGCCGATTTTCAAGTGGCGAAACTCCTTAAATTGGACATTAATTCGCGCGCAACCTCACTGGCAGACGTCGTGGCTGTCCCTCCATGCTGTGTGAGATTTTATTTTATGTTTTTTTTTCAGTGTTGTGGGTGTTTTTTGATGTTTGGCCTTTAACTTCATACTTTTGGGACCCTAATTTTTTTTTTTTTTCTAAGTCTTGCGGGTCGTAATGTTTTTATCTAAGTCCGTACTTTCTCATTCCGCATTATTTTATTTTTTTAAGACCAGCGAGTTGTATATTTTTTTTTCCTTAAGTCCCGGGGGGCCACATTTGCAGCCAGAGCTGCGTCCCTCGCAAAGCATGATGACGACTCACAGTTTGACAACTATTATATGTGATCCTAAACAAAACCTATGTAGTCAAAACTATTTGACATATAAGATTCGACTTTAAAGTATACAGTGATTTTTTTTTGTTACAGTTTTTTACATCTGTATTCATTTTTTTTAACCAATCATAAGTAATATTCAGTTCAGAATCCTATTTCTCATCCATTATTAACTGATTAAAGCTGTCTCTAACACTGTAGCTATTGTTATATTCTATTGAATAATATTTCTTGATAATGAACAAACTGTGCTTATAAAATAAATAAAAATCAATGCAGCCATTACAGTTTATCTTTTATACCAAATTATTCTTCACTGCAGAAGATTTTATTAGCTGATCCTTCTTGTTATCTTTACAGGCTGTAAACTAGTGAGCTTCGTATAGCTGCTACTGACAGTGCAAAGTATCCTTTCACCTCAGGAAATTGATCAGCAGAAATTAAAATTTTAAATCCCACAACAGCATAATTGCATATCAAAGGTAATAAATTAGATTATGTATTATTTTATTTTAATTCTTAAAATACTTGCATATTTTAACACTTAGTTCATTATATTTCAAATATATTAGTGCAGTGGCCCATCAGTTATAAACATATTTGCTAAAGAATACCTTCCTGTAAAAGATGTTGCACTTGAACTTACATTAAAAGTATTTATTTTATAAGAAATGAAGAAGGACAGGGACATGCTTGAAAGGTGAGTAGAATATTGAGATTATTTAAAATGTTTAATTATTAGCTGTAAATGTGTTGTACTAATGTTTTTTTCTTTTTTTCCTAGGTTGCTGATCTGAAGGGACATCTGCAAAGGTAAGTGGTCTTAATTATTCTATTTTAGGTTAGATTTATGGTCTGGGTATGTAGATAGGATTTATTTTATTTTAGATAGAGGGGATGTATGTATGTTAGATAGGATTTATTGTATTTTATATAGAGGGGATGTATGTATGTTAGATAGCATGTAATGTATTTTTGATGGGGGGGTATTGTATTTTATTTAATTTGTATTGTAATGTAATGTAATCTATATATATATATATATATATATAGATTATATATATATATCTATATATATATATATATATATATACATTTTTTTTCTGTAGTGGGGGGGTTTGTAATATAGTTTTTTAATTTTCTGTAATGTTGATTTCTTTTTAGTGACTTAGTTTTTTTTAATTTTCTGTAGTGTATTTTTTTTTTCTGTGACTTAGGTTTTATTTTTTTGTAAGTTAGGTTTTATTATTTACTGTAATTAGTGGGGTGAGGGGGTTTATTAGCCGGTAGGTATGTAGTGTAGGTAGGTCGTGTAAGTGGTAATAGGTTAGTGAAGAGGGGGGTTATTTTAGATTTAATGGTTTATTGGGGGGTATAGTGCAGTTTAGTGTTTGTACTCAGTGTTATGAGGGTTCTTGAGGATCCTCATGGCACTTATGGGGTTAATGTTAAGGTTGTAACTGCCCCATAAGGGGCTTTATATACCCTTATGGGACTGATGGGGTTAAATAGAGGCTTATGAGGGTTTGTATAGACCCACATAACAGACGGGGTTAAATAGGCTTAGATGGGGTTAAACAGGCCCACTTACAGTTCAATAGGCCCAGTTAGAGTTACATAGGTACTGTTAGGGTTAAATGTGTACTGTTAGGATTAATTAGGCCCAGGGTTGGGTTAATGCGGTATAGCTTGGGTTAATAGTGTAGTGCTTACACTTTGTGTCATGAGGGCCCTGGATGACCCTCATGGAACTTATAGTGTTATTACATGGGTTAATTAGTGTCCTACAGGGGTCTATACAGACCCCTATTTAACTGATAGAATTAATTAAGTGCTGTTGGGGGTGTGTATTGACCCCCATGAGTGACAGGGTTACGTAAGGTGTTATGGGGACTTCATTGACCCCCATGAGTGACAGGACTATTAAGGGCTTATTGTGGTCTGTATTGACCACCATAAGTGACAGGGTTAATTAAGGGCTTCTGGGGGTCTGTATTGACCCCCATGAGTGACAGGGTTAATAAAAGGCTTATGGGGGTCTGTATTCACCCCCATAAGTGACAGGGTTAATTAAGGGCTTATCGGGGTCTGTATTGACCCCCATAAGTGACAGGGTTAATTAAGAGTTTACAGGGGTCTGCATTGATCCCCATGAGTGACAGGGTTAATTAAGGGATTGTGGTGGGCTGTATTGACCCCCATGAGTGACAGGCTTAACTAATTTAGGAACCACAGTTATTGTATACCCATAACTTACCAACCATTACAAAAGATTGGTCCTTTCCAACCTTTGAAGTTCACCTCATTAAACTACTCACTTCTCTCATTACATTTTGCTTTTATCTATCACCATCTTGGACCAACCTCCAAATTCCTTGACCACTTTCCCTCTTGGCTCCCCTACGTCTCGTGCTCTGGTATTCCAAAGGTCTAGCATTCCAATGGTCTCCATACAGACCCCCATAAGCCTAAAACTAAACCCATCATTTATGGGGTTTTATACAGACCCCCATAAACCTTCATCTAACCTAATCACCTATGGGGGTCTATGCAGACCTCCATAAGCTTCCATCTAACTCCATCACTTATGGGAGTCCATACAGACACCCGTAAGTCTCTATGTAACCCAATCAGTCCCATAAGGGTCTATGAAGACCCTCATTGGACAATGAGAACCCTATTATTAACCCCATAAATGCCATGAGGGTCCTCCCGGACCCTCATGACACTAAGTACAAACACTACACTATTCGCCCCAATAAGCCACTAAATCCAAACTATCCCCCCTCTACCATAACCTATTAACCCCTACCTACGTAACACTACCTACCTAACCCCCTATTAAACCCCCCACTACAAAAATTACAAAAAATAAAAATAAACTGTTACCAAAAAAAATTACAAACCCTGCCCCACTACATAAAATAAAAAATGAACATTACAAACCCCGACTTAAAAAATAAAATAGAACATTACAACCCCCCCTACAAAAAAAAAATTACACACCTGCAAAGAAAAGACATACACATATATACATAACATCACAGTAGATCAATAAATGCATTACAAATATACCCCTAACTACATACTATTAACCCTTAACTACAATACATTACCCCATATATAAAACATTACCCCCTATTTATGAAACATCATCCCCTATCTACCAAACATTAACCCCTAACTGCAATACATTAAACCCTAACTACAATACATTACCCCTATCTATTAAACATTACCAGTATCTATTAAACATTACCCCCTATCTATAATACATTAAACCCTATCTATTAAACATAACCCCTATCTTTTAAACATTACCCCCTATCTATTAAACATTAACCCTATCTATTAAATATTATCTACAATACATCAAACACTATCTACACGCCATTACAAATCCTACATTGAACCTAAAATAGAATAAATAAGACCATTTACCTTGCTTAGATGCCCATTCAGCAGGTCGCACCCCCTAGGAAAAAAAGAAACATGAATTTAGTCACCAATAAACACAACATACAGAAATACACATTCTAAATATTAAACTTACCTTTCAACCATGTCTCCGTACTTCTTCAAGTCTTGTCTGGCTCGGCCCCTCGAAAAAAATAAACATTACATTAGTCATACAAATACACAAAACATAATAAAGTAAACATACTATACATTAAACTTACTCTACCGCGATGTCCCCGTCCTTGTCCTCTTCTGCCCCGCTGCTGTAAAAAAAAAAAAATTACGGAGCTCCTCACTGGAGAAGCTTCCTGACTCTAATGAAGCATCTAGCGGTAAATAAAAAAGGAATGGCACCTTTTGATTAGCTGAAATGGCTGTCAATCAAATTAAAGTCCCATCAGAATGGTATACACCCCCCCACTGGGTATTTGGCTTAAGGCATATGCACCTTCTGATTGGCTGCAGTCTGATTGACAGTGACAACAGCCAATCAGAAGGCGCTATTCCCTTCAGCCAATCAGAATGAGATGCACCCCATGGGGGTGTATCCCATTGTGATTGGCTACAAGCATATGCACCTTTTGTATAGACCCCCGTAAGTGATGGGGTTAAATAGGCTTGGATGCGGTTAGATAGGCTAATATGGGGTTACATAGGCCTAGATAGGGTTACATAGGCTCTGTTAGGGTTACTAGGTCCAGATAGGATTAAATAGGCCCAGTTAGGGTTAAATAGACCCAGTTAGGGTTATTAGGTCTAGATAGGGTTAGATAGGCCAAGTAAGAGATAAATAGGACCAGTTAGGGTTAAATAGGCCCAGTAAGGGTTGTTAGGTACAGTTAGGGTTAAATAGGGCCAGTTAGGGTTTAATAGGGCCAATTCGGGTTAAATAGTCCCAGTTAGGGTTTCTTAGGCCCAGTTAGGGTTAGATATGCCAAGTTAGGTTTGAATAGGGTTAAGTATGGGTTAATGAGGTATAGTTAGGATTAAGGGGTTAATTGGGTACAGTTGGGGTTATATAGGGCCAGTTAGGATTGAATAGCGTTAAGTATTAGTTAATGGGGTATAGTTAGGGTGAAGGGGTTAATGGGGTACAATTAGGTTTAAATAGGACCAGTTAGGGTTATATAGGGACAGTTATGGTTAAATAGGCACAGTTAGGGTTATTAGGTACAGTTAGGGTTAAATATGCCCAGTTATGGTTAAATAGACCAAGTTAGGGCTAGATAGGCCCAGTTAGGGTTGAATAGGGTTAATATGAGGTTAATGAGGTATAGTTAGGGTTAATAGTGTAATGCTTAGACTTTGTCATGAGGGTCCTGGAGGACGACCCCCATGGCACTTATAGGGTTAACCTACGGTTTAATTGTGTCCTATAGAGGTCTATATAGCCCTGTATTGGACATTGGTTCATTTTAGTCTCATGGGGGTCTATATTGACCCCCGTGAGTGCTGGGGTTTAGGTGCTGGGGGGTACTTATAGTACCCCCATGGCAGGATTTAATAGTTTTATTGATTGTGGGTCCTTTAAAGACCTTTAAGGTCCTTTCAGGACCGCGCAGGGCAGGAAATTTGAATTTTTAATGCAACGGGGGTCCATATGGGGATCCCCACTGCAAGGGTTAATGTGGGGACCAGCATTGGGGGGTTAATGTCAGTTGCCGCTGGGGTACTTACAGTACACCGGGGTTTGGGGTAACCCTTAATGTGCCGCAGTCCCTTTAAGGAGCCGCGGCGGATCTTTAGGGGTAAATATATATTCAATGCAGCACTGTACAGTGCTGTAATTCATAGGGGACATTAGGGGCAACATGAGGACATGTAGTACATTGGCTAGCTGGAACATCGCCCCTAGCCAATACTGTCATTTGTGGCCACAAGTCCTCCGGGTTTGGAGAACGGGTTACTGCCTTGGGGGTCATCCAAGCCTGTAGTCCCAGGCTTGGATGACCTCCAAGTCAGCAACTCGATCTTCAAGCCTGGTGGACTGAGGCCACAAATGACATTATTAGCTAGCGGCGATGTGCCAGCTAGCCAATGTACTAAATGTCATCCTCATGTCCCCCAATGTGTCCCCTTTTATTTACAGTGCTGTACAGTGCTTTCTTGAATTTATTTTTCCTTTTTTAGTTTGGCGGGCTTGTACTCTGATCTGCAGGCTAACACCCGGGATACAGCCAAGCACGCAAAGCTATCGGATGATTGCCTGTCTTGCGATCGGCCGTAGGAAAGGGTGTGCTGCGGCCCCTTTCCTTTGAATAGCAAAGTAGCTAAGGGTTTGCAGTACCCAGTAAAGGGATTGCAGCATTGCGGAAATTTTGAGACCATCATTAGAATGAGGCCTCTAGAATCTAAAATTAGGCTGGAATTTAAAAAAAGAGAAAGATAAAACTCAACACCTGACCTGCGTTATGGAGAGTGTCCATAAAATGTCATATCTCTTTCCTACCCCCCTTTTTTCCATATATTATTATTGTTTTATTTTTGCTTAATATTAAGAATTTATGGTTAATCAAAATCAATACGGAAAGAAGAAGAGGAAAGAAGAAAGGCAAAGGAATTAAAGGTTCACAATACATGGATACAATTACTATACCATTATAGTGTAACAAAGTTACAATGTATAATTTTGATTTTGTGTACTTTACATGTATTTCACTAAAAATTATTTAAATAAAAAAATATTTACAAGACCTCATCTGCACAATGGATGGCTTGGGCCTCTAGCAGGTTATTCAAGATGCCACTCATAATAAAAGGTCATACACTTTACTTTGTTTTCCAAAGAGGATTTAAAACCTCATTCATAACAAGAGACCCTAACATCTGGTCTGAGCATTATTTAATCAGGTTTGCAAATTCACTACCTTCACGTAAGTCTCCTCCTATGAAGATGACAAGGTATCACCTTCTAAAGGCACTGACATTCCATGGTTTAAGAGAAATGTAATGAGTAACGATTATGGTCCCTGTTCTCTTGTCCACTATTCTAATAAAGCTGTGACTCTTGCAATGCACAGTTTTGCCCCCATCTGCCTTTGACCCTTCACTTTGTACAAATACTCCCCACCACCCCAATTTGATGATACCAAGAAGGAATTAAAAATAAAAATATACAGTATTGGCCTGTTTTGGAGGAGAACTAGAAAACTGGGGTACAAGGGAAATCATATATGCACCATCATTAACATATGAAGCTATCATTACTTGCAAGAAAGGAGTTTTTTTGTCTAGAGAAACCAAAGTGTCAGAAAACAGACAAGCTCAGTTATTAAACATTTTTAAAGGTTATGCAAGCTAGCCTGTCAACGGCCTAGTCACATGCAATGAATTTGCCTAGTGTTTCACACACAAAGTGTTTTTTCTCTAAATGTTTAGATGTATTCTATTGACTCAATCCCGCAACTTACCTCCTTAAGCCTACACACATAAACCCTGCATTTTAAAATATGATTTCAGGTTGTAGGATCATATGATATATCAATATTAAAGCAAGCCCGTAATTTACTTCTTAGACACAACCAATAGTAAATGAGACTGTCATCATGACATCAGTAAAACATGGAAGTTAGATGTAATTTGCAATCAGAGACTATAAATTAATTAGTGCCAATAAGTAATATTTTCTGATCGGCTTGCAATCGAGCAACCTAGCACTCTATAGAATGCAGTAGATCATCTGTTTTAGTCCATGTGGGTTTCATGATAAGTATTAACTGTTTCAGTCCCACGGTCGATATCACTTAGAAATTACAAGCCCATGAGGGATAGGGCATCCATCCCTGTTAGAAAAAACAGGCGTTACACTGTTACAAGGATCTTCACGTCTGCAGCTAAGGAAGTTTTGCCTATGGGCACCAGAGGTGTAAATCTGGCCCTGATGAGAACATATGAGAAAAGTATCCACAAAGCAGTCGCTGAATCAATATTTTTTGACAGTAGCAACGTGACGCTCCAGAAGGAAATGAAACATAGCTAGTTATTTTTTACTGCAAGAATAAGCATGTCTAATTAAATTGATCACTATATATTAAAAGGGCCAGGACCAGTGTGGTCACTTTTCTCTATATGGTCTTTTGAATAGTTAAAATTGATAATTAGCACAGTGTTTTAGAAAGCCTGTGCAATTATTCTTTTCTGTGTGATTCCATTTTCTCCTCTCTGATGATCTTGCTGCTGCATTCTCAAGAGGATGTGTCATTGTAAAAGTAATGAGTTTTTTGTAATTTTTGTTGATAGTGCCGTTAGTTGTAGCTTTCACATTGTGCCGAAACTGTGTTATCTAAACTTTCCACACATCGGCAAGCATATCAATGTATTACATTTTATACATTGTAAAAATATTTTCCTATCTTTAAATGTAGTTTTTCCAAATAGTATATTTTAAATATATTACTAGAGTGGTCCTTAAAGAGACATAGAAAACATATCAGTAAACTAGACATATTAAGATCACTTTTATATATTGGAAAAAAATATAAACTTGTACAATTAATCTTCACTTAATATTTATAACACCAGCAATTATATATATATACTAGGAACTTGCCCGTCAAAAATGACAGGATTAAAATTGTAAGGTTGACAGTGCTGTTTGCCACACAATGTGAGACTTTTGGTCCTCTGAGCACGTTCGGCTCTCATTGCGAGCCTCTCCCCCATGTCCTTATAATTTCCTGCTTTGCACTGTTCATCTTTGGCACTCATTTGAAGACCTACTCTGAGCACCTTTGGCGCTCATCGCGGGCCTCGCAATGAGCTCTTTCGGGTCTCATTGCAAGCCTCTCCCGCTCGCGCTGCTCATCGTGAACCCTGCGATGAGCGCGGAAGGCGAGCCTTTCCTCTCGCCTACTGTACGGTCTGCTCATTGCAGGGTTCATTAACCTGCAAGTTTGGTGTTTGGGAATGCCATGTGTCTTTTTCCACCTCCCCCCCCCCGTGTCTTCCCTGTGTCTTTCTCCTCTGTGTGCTGAATGTTTGCGTGGCGTGCGGTGACTGACGTTGGTTTAATTTAAGTCCTGCGTGTCTGGTGTCATTTTTGTAAGTGTTAGTGTGTTCGGTGTGGTGTATTTTCTATGTCCCGCCTGCCTGGCGTTGTTCGTGTAAGTGTTACTGTCTTCAGCGTCGTGTATTTTGTAAGTTTTGCAAGCATGGTGTTGCCGAGCCTCGTTTTCATGCTGTTTCTGAAGTTTTACGTTTTTAGTCTGCCATTTTTTCCCCCGCTTAGGCGATCTTTGAGTGACCAAAAACGCCAAATATGGGTGTAATTCGCTTGCAACCTCACTTCCAGGCTTCTTGTGTCTCCCCCTGTGCTTTGTGTGTGTTATAACTTTTTGTACATTTTGTTTTGTTTTGGTGGACTTTTAGAGTTTCGCTTTTGAACAGTGCTGTGAGGCTTGCATGTGTGACGGCACTGCTGGCTGCAATAGCATATTTATTTTACAGAAGTTTTTAGTTACTGAAGAGCTTGCTTTTGGATAGAAGTTCACTAACTAAAAACTTCTGTTTTTTATCCAAAGGGATTGGATTGATTTTTGTGTATAGAAACTTTATCACAAAATAAATCTTCTCTTTTAATTCTCTCTCTTTATATTACCGCATATACTCGAGTATAAGCCGAGTTTTTCAGCCCTTTTTTTAAGGCTAAAAAGGGCCCCCTCGGCTTATACTCGAGTGCCGGTATATGCTAATGCCCCATCCTCAACCTCCCCATCCTCAACCCCTTATCCTCAACCTCAACCCCCCTCCTCATCCTCCCTCCTCAACCTCAACCTCCCTCCTCAACCCCCCTCCTCATCCTCAACCTCCCTCCTCATCCTCAACCTCCCTCCTCATCCTCAACCTCCCACCTCCTCCTCAACCCCCTCCTCATCCTCAACCCCCTCCTAAACCTCCCTCCTTAACCTCCCTCCTTATCCTCAACCCCCCTCATTCTACCCCCCCTCCTCACTCTAAACCCCCCCTCCTCATTCTACCCCCCCCCCCCCCTCACTTACCTGCTCCGGCTTCCGCTCCTTCCTGGTCTTGATGTGGTGTGTATGTGATGTCACATGCACGCCACATCATTAGCATATACCGGGTGCCGGCACCCGGTATATGCTAACGACGTGGCGCGCATGTGACGTCACATGTGCGCCACATCAAGACCAGGACGGAGCGGAGGCCGGAGCAGGTAAGTGAGGGGAGGGGGATTTAGAATGGGGGGGGGGGGGGTTGAGGTTGAGGAGGGAGGTTTAGGAGGGGGTTGAGGATGGGGGGGGTTGAGGTTGAGAAGAGGGTTGAGGATGGGGGGGTTGAGGTTGAGGAGGGGGTTGAGGATGAGGAGGGTGCCTGAGGATGAGGAGGGTGCCTGAGGATGAGGAGGGGGGCTGAGGAGGAGGAGGGAGGTTGAGGATGAGGAGGGGGGTTAAGGAGGGGGGTTGATGAGGGAGGTTGAGATTGAAGAGGGAGGATGAGGAGGGGGGTTGAGGATGGGGGGGTTGAGGTTGAGTAAGGAAGGTTGTTGATGGGGCATTAGCATATAACGGCACCCGGTATATGCTAATGATGTGGCGCGCATGTGATGTCACATGCGCGCCACATCAAGACCAGGAAGGAGCGGAGGCCGGAGCAGGTAACTGAGGGGAGGGGGATTTAGAATGAGGGGGGGTTGAGGTTGAGGAGGGAGGTTTAGGAGGGGGTTGAGGATGGGGGGGTTGAGGTTGAGAAGAGGGTTGAGGATGGGGGGGTTGAGGTTGAGGAGGGGGTTGAGGATGAGGAGGGTGCCTGAGGATGAGGAGGGTGCCTGAGGATGAGGAGGGGGGCTGAGGAGGAGGAGGGAGGTTGAGGATGAGGAGGGGGGTTGAGGAGGGAGGATGAGGCGGGGGGTTGAGGATGGGGGGGTTGAGGTTGAGTAAGGAAGGTTGAGGATGGGGCATTAGCATATACCGGCACCCGGTATATGCTAATGACGTGGCGCGCATGTGACGTCACATGTGCGCCACATCAAGACCAGGAAGGAGCAGAGGCCGGAGCAGGTAAGTGAGGGGAAAGAGGGAGAGGGTTAGAATGAGGAAGGGGTTTAGAATGAGGAGGGGGGAGTTTAGAGTGAGGAGGGGGGGTTTAGAATGAGGGGGTTGAGCTTGAGGAGTAAGGTTGAGGAGGGAGGATTAAGAGGGGGTTTAGAATGGGGGTGTTGAGGTTGAGAAGGGGGTTGAGGATGGGAGGGTTGAGGTTGAGGAGGGGGCCTGAGGATGAGGAGGGGGGCTGAGGATGAGGAGGGGGTCTGAGGATGAGGAGGGGGGCTGAGGATGAGGAGGGAGGTTGAGGATGAGGAGGGGGGTTGAGGGGGGGTTGAGGAGGGAGGTTGAGGAGGGAGGATGAGGAGGGGGGTTGAGGATGGGGGGGTTGAGGGGGTTGAGGTTGACAAGGGAGGTTGAGGATGGAGGGTTAAGGAGGGAGGTTGAGGATGGGGAGGTTGAGGATGGGGAGGTTGAGGTTGAGGAGGGAGGTTGAGGATGGGTGCATTGAGGATGAGGAGGGGGTTGAGGATGAGGAGGGAGGTTGAGGATGAGGAGGGAGGTTGAGGAGGGGGTTGATGATGAGGAGGGGGTTGAGGATGAGGAGGGGGGTTGGGGTTGAGGAGGGAAGTTGAGGAGGGGGTTGAGGATGAGGAGGGGGTTGAGGAGGAGGGGGTTGAGGAGGGAGGTTGAGGATGAGGAGGGAGGTTGAGGATGAGGAGTGGGGTTGAGGAGGGATTTTGAGAATGAGGAGTAGGGTTGAGGAGGGAGGTTGAGAATGAGGAGGGGGAAGAGACACAGGGAAGGGAGAGGGGGAAGAGACACAGGTAAGGGAGAGGGGGAAGAGACACAGGAGAGAGAGGGGGACACAGAAGGGACACAGGGGCAGCACATTTCACACCCTCGGCTTATACTCGAGTCACTCATTTTACCCAGTATTTTGTGGTAAAATAGGTGCCTCGGCTTATACTAGAGTCGGCTTATACTCGAGTATATACGGTAATTGTGTTGATTGTGTGCACTGTGATACATTTTCATGTTTTCATTTAATTGTTTAACACACAAATTAATTCTGTTTCTTTCTTGAGAGCTCACCACAGTTTACTTCTCCTTATTACGTGAATAATAATAAGATTTTTTCCAACATATTGGGCTGGAACTACATGCATATATTTGAATAACAACACAATTTACAATTTGTAATAGCATTTTTATTATTATTATTCTGTAAATGGTCATACAGCGATAACTTAATTAACATGATGGTAAATATGACATTGTGCTAATGTAAAAGTCACTTTAGATTTTAAAGTGTTATGCTAGAATATATAGAATTTACGTCTTAATATGTATACCACATTTTTGATAAGTTTTAGACCTTTCTCACTTTATACAAAATTCTAATTTTTTATCTATAATAAAGGGTTGGGTATATATTTTTTAAAGCAAAAACTATACTGTGTTAAAATTGTATAGCTTATGTTATTATCCAGGATGTTAAGACCCACTATATATGAGAATTAGATCTTTTTTTAGATGTTTAAAACGTTATTATATTGTTTTTCAGCAGAACTCATAGGCACAACAAAAAACTAAAAATAAACCTAAGTGTTGTAAACTGTATATAATTATCATAGGAGCGTTTTCATGATTTTGGGATTATTATAATAATATGTTTGGTCTGAACTGACACATAAAAATAAAACTTATTTCCTGCAGTTGTGCGGGCTTTAGACTGTTGTGCAATTAATGTCTTTCATCGCTCTCCCCGTAATTTAAAGTGCATGATTACTGTTTTATTTGCATCTACAGTGCTACTTATTGGTGTTTAACCCCTTTGCGGGTCCTCTCAAGTACACGTAGGATTTTCTCCTTCTGTTGCGGTTTACGAGTGAGGATACGTTTGCGAGTTCAGGGAATTGGAGCAATTAAATAGCGATTTGCAATTTGCATCAAAGGCTTCTGGATGGTGCAAGTTACGAGTTGGACAGCCAACATTTTCAAGCTTGTAACTCATAACCCGATCTGAGCATGCAAAAAAACTTACGGGCCCCCATATCTCAAATTCGCCCATTTGCATGAGGCTCATTATTTGGGGAATTTATCATTAAAAGAATGGGAAGCATTAGGAATCACATATTATAATTGTCAAACTGCGATTCGTTGTCACGCTTTGCGACAAATCGCAGTTTGACAACAATCCAATCGCGAAGGCGATCAGATTGCACACTTGCGCATTGCTTGGCGTTAGCCAAGTATGTGCATGTGCAATGCGCGGCGTGGGCTGCGCATGCACAGAGCACAGCGTTAGCCTCGCATTGCGCATGTGCTGCACCTAAGGAGAGGGAAGAGACACAGAGGGGGGGGGGGGGTAGAGACACAGAGGGAGGGGGAGAAGAAACACAGAGGGAGAGGGGGGAAAGAGACAGAGGGAAGGGAAAGAGACACAGAGGGAGAGGGGGGAAAGTGACACAAAGGGAGAGGGGGGAAGAGACACAGAGTGAGAGGGGGAAAAGACACAGAGGGGGAGAGACACGGGGGGAGAGGGGGAGAAGAGACACAGTGAGAGGGGGGAAAGAGACAAATTGGAGAGGGGGGAAGAGACACAGGGGAGAGACACAGGGGAGAGGGGGCAGAGAGACACAGGGGGGGAGAGACACGGGGGAGAGGGGGGAAGAGACACAGGGAGAGGGGGGAAAGAGACAAATTGGAGAGGGGTGAAGAGACACGGAGGGAAAGAGACACAGGGAAGGTGGAAAGAGACACAGGAGGGAGAGGTGGGGAAGAGACACAGGAGGGAAAGAGACGCAGGGGAGGGAGAGGAGGGGGAAGGTACACAGAAAAGGGAAATGGGGGGTAGATACATGAGGGAGGGGGGAACAGACACAGGGGGAGCGGGGGGAAAGAGACACAGGGTAGGGGGAACAGACACAGGGGAGGGAGAGGGGGGAAAGAGACACAGGAGGGAAAGAGACACAGGGGAAGGGGTTTGAGACACGGGAGGGGGAGGGGGTAAAAACACAGGGGGGGATACAAGTGAGTGAGAGGAGGGGGAAAGGAGACACAAGGGATGGAGAGGAGTGGAAATGAGACACAAGGGAGGAAGTCGACAGGGTGAGAGACTCGCAATGAGCTTCAAAGGCGCAAATTGCGAGGCCCGCGATAAGCGCCAAATAGGCCAGTAAAGTAGATGGTGGGAGAGGTGGGGGGTGGCTCGCAATGAGCCTTGAAGACGCTCATTGCGAGGCCCATGATGAGCGCCAAAGGTGCTCATCACGAGGTCAGTAAAGTAGAGGGGTAGAGGCTCCCATTGTGTGGCAAACAGCATTCTCCTCGCCCTCTAACTGTCGGGGTACCCCAAGGCTCAGTCCTAGGCACCCTCCTTTTCTCCATCTATACATCCTCCCTTGGTGCCCTTATACAATCTTTTGGATTTCAGTATCATCTATATGCTGATGACACCCAAATCTACATCTCTGCACCTGAACTATACCCCTCTCTGCTAGCTCATGTTGCCAATTGCCTCTCGAGCATATCCTCCTGGATGTCTGCCCGTCAACTCAAACTCAACATGTCTAAGACAGAGCTCCTTATCTTTCCACCCTCTACTACAGCTTTCACTCCGCAAATATCTCTCACTGTTGACAATGCCATCATCACTCCCACCTCTGAGGCCCGCTGTCTTGGGGTCCTACTGGACCCTTCCCTCTCTTTCATTCCCCACATCCAATCACTCACAAAATCTTGTCACTTTCACCTAAAAAACATATCCAAAATACGCCACTACCTCACACAAGACACAACTAAAATCCTTATTCACGCTCTTATCATATCTCGCCTCGATTACTGCAACACTCTTCTTGCTGGCCTTCCTATCACCCGTCTGTCTCCACTCCAATCCATTTTGAATGCATGCGCTAGACTCATCTACCATACTAAACGATCAGTGTCGGCAGCACCTCTCTGTCAGGCACTCCACTGGCTTCCCATAGCGTCTAGAATACAATTCAAAATCATGACCCTAACATATAAAGCCCTCCACAATAGTGCACCCTCTTACATCTCTGCTCTCATCCCAAAATACACTCCCACCCGCCCTCTTCGCTCTGCTAATGACCTTCTTCTCTTCTCCTCTCTCATCACCTCCTCTCATTCCCGGCTTCAAGACTTTTCACGTGCTGCCCCTATTCTTTGGAACTCTTTACCTCGCACCACCAGACTATCTTCCTGCCTCAGATCCTTCAAAATCTCTTTAAAAACACATCTATTCAAAAAAGCCTATCATCTTTAGCCTCTTCATTCACTATGCATCTCTCACTCTCCTGTACCTTACCCATACCCTTTAGAATGTAAGTTTGCGAGTTTTAATCTTGTGAGGTGCTTTAGGGAAAGCACAGTGTATATCAGATTGAAAGCTCAATAACAGGGTCTTCCATTATTTTCATTGTGGGGCATTGTTTATACTTGTACCTAACCCCTGTATTGCGCTGCGGAATATGTTGGCGCGTTATAAATAAAGTATAATAATAATAATAATTGCCAGGCTTCACTTTTTATTGCCATCATTTTTGACGGGCAAGTCGCTAGTATACTTATAAAGCAATCAGAAATTAAATGAGGATCCTACCCTTCACTATCAAATAGAGCTGTTCAATGTGATTGATTGAGTTCAGTTTAAAGATATAATTACTAATAATTATAGTTAGCATTTCTAAAGGTAGATAAATCTAAGTTGGCAACATATTATGCTTTACCTAAAGATAGACATATTTTACAGATCCACTGGAATTGGGTCCATTATTTAAAACAATAATTAGCTATAATGTTTCGTATTTGCAAATTTTAGTAGAGACACTATTTTCTGATTTCTTTTGTAAAATAAAAACGGTCGATGACAGCTATTTGGATAATGACTATTAGTTAGTAGGTTCATATATTGAGTCCTTTTACTCTAGTATTACCCATCATTTGAAGCAAGAAGCAGTCACCTTTTTTGGAGAAACACAAGGGTTAGTTAACAGATCATGATTAGTTTTTTTAAATGTGTTACATTTTGTAAAATTTAACTTGGGTGGTGGGAACATATGTTATTTAGAAGAGATGCATCCTTCACATACCTGTGCCATATTTTAACTTGGCAGAGGTATGTTGATAATGTTTTGATGTTATGGTGTGGATCAAAAATTTTGTTAAGATCATTTTTTAAAGAGGGGAGATATCCATTGAAATTGGCTTCTGGGCCTGTGGTGGTTTAACCGAGGAGGATGAGATGATCTCATGCTCCCATCTCTTTAAGAACTTGCTACATATTGTTGTGATCCACACAGTCAAAGGCTGTACAATAGTCTATGAAGCAGAAGTAAATGTTTTTCTTGAACTCTCTTGCTTTTTCTATTATCCACCATATTTTGGGAAATTCGTCTCTTGTGCCTTTTCCTCTGCGTAACCCGGCTCATACATCTGGTAGTTTCCAGTCCATGTTTTTTTGGAATCAAGCTTGTAGGACCTTAAGCATTGCCTTGCTGGCATGTGAAATGAGTGTAATAGTTTGATAATTGGACGACTCTTCTGCACTGCCTTTTTGTTGGCCATTGTTGAGTTTTCCAAATTTGTTGACATAAGGCAAGTAACAAGAACTTTAAATAGTTCAATTGGGATTTCATCAATTCCTGCAGTCTTGTTATCAGCAAGACATTTTAGGGCCTACTTCACTTAACTCTCCAAGATATATGGCTCCAGCTCATTGGACAAACTATTGAGGTCATCACTACTGTTAAGATCCTTCCTGCATGGGTTCTTCAGTGTATTCCTGGCACCTTTTTTTTATCTGATCTTCTTCTGTTATGTCCCTACCTGTTTTATCTTTTATTACACCCATGTTGGCCTTTGAGATCCCCGATTTTGTTGAAGAGATCTCTAAACATACCTATTAGATTATCTTCTTCAATCTCTTTACATTGCTCATTGTAGAATGTCTTCTTGCCTCTTCTTGCTTTCCTCTGGACAAACCTTTTCCTATCTCCACAACCTTTTGCTTTCCTTATTTCCTGGTTTACTTTCAAAGCCTCATCAGAGCCAGTTTGCCTTCTTATTTTTCATTCTTTTAGGGATATTCATTGTTGCTGTTTGCTGGATAAGGTTGCAAACTTTGGTCCAAAGTTCTTCAGGCATTCTATTTTCAATGTTTAGTCCCTTTACTTCCACTGCATATTCACAAGGTATATTATTGTTCTGAGCCACAGTCAGCTCCAGGTATATCTTGCTGATTGTATATAGCTTATCCATCTTTGGCTGCATAGTATATAGCCAATCTGAATTCCATATTGTTCATCTGGTGATATCCATGTGTAGGGTCGTCTCGGAGAATGTTGGAAGAGGTTGTTTGTCATGACCAGAGAATTATCTTGACAGAATTCTATTAATCTCTGACCTGCTTAATTTTGCCAATCTGAATTCCATATTGTTCATCTGGTGATATCCATGTGTAGGGTCATCTCGGAGACTGTTGGAAGAGGGTGTTTGCCATGAACAGATAATTATCTTGACAGAATTGTACTAATCTCTAACCTGCTTAATTATTTACTCGAATGTAGTGATGTCCCGAACAGTTCGCCGGAGAACTATTCGCGGCGATTTTCGCATGTTCGCGTCAGCCGCGAACGGCGAACACATGCGCTTTTCGGTTCGCCCGCTATACTTTATCATTGAGGAAACTATGAACATCATTTAATTTATTTTATAATTTTTTTGTGTGTAATCTATGCCTGCCTGCCAGCATGTGTGTGTGACAGGCTTACACCTAACAGCTTATATTGTGCTTATTTTCACTACTCATACCTGGTGGTGTAACATAAATTGAAAACAACCATTTTTTTCCTGTAATCTAATTTCAGTTGCCTGCCTATCTCAGGCTCACAGCTTATATTGTGCTCAGTGACATAATAGATTGAATAGCAATTGCCTGCCTACAGGCTTGTGTGCGAAGCCTATTGCATCTACTCTGCCAACGTTTGCCAGTGCACAGTGATACGTCATATCTGGTGCAACTGTAGTGTACAGTGACATAAAACAACACTTTTTTGACTGTAATAGATTGAATAGCAATTGCCTGCCTACAGGCGTGTGTGTGAAGCCTATTGCATCTACTCTGACAACTTTTGCCAGTGCACAGTGACACTCATATCTGGTGGCACCTTAGATTGCACGCGCAGTGCCCCAAATTTGAAGTGGGAGGACCGACCAAGCATCTTTTTCCATCTCCCGCTTCCAAAAATCCATGCCATATACACGTCCCCTGATAGCTGACGTAACAGGGATTAAACCGATAGGAATAGTACTACTTAACAGTACACACCTTATAATAACGCAGACAGAGGCAACGCTTATAATCTTCCATGCTGTGCAGTGGAAGCCCTCAGACTCTGACCTGTGTATAATCTTCCATGCTGGGCAGTGGAAGCCCCCAGACTCAGACCTGTGTATAATCTTCCATGCTGGGCAGTGGAAGCCCCCAGACTCTGGGAGTCTGAAGAAGAGGAGTCAGAGGAGGAAGGTGGCTTTGAGGAGGTGGAAAACCAAACACAGCAGGCGTCCCAGGGGGCTTGTTGTCACCTTTCGGGGACCCTTGGTGGCTGAGTGGAGGAAGAGACCTTCAATGACATCAGTGAGGACAAGGAACGGGACATGGCTAGCTTGGTATCCAACCTTATGCAAATGGGGAGTTTGCGGTTGTGGAAAGGGACTGTTTTCGTTTGTTTGCGGTGCATTAAACGGGGAAATTGGTCTGTTACTGTGAAGCGAGTGTAACCCTTACACAACCTGATCGATACAACATCAAACCTGTTGTTTTAAAGCATGTTATTGCAAACAATTTAGAAATGTTAGGTTATTTATGCCCTTTATGGCTTAAAAGCAGACTGCATCAACTATGTAATTTTCGTGGGAGTTTTGCCATGGATGCCCCTCCGGCATGCCACAGTCCAGGTGTTAGTCCCCTTGAAACAACTTTCCCATCACTATTGTGGCCAGAAAGAGTCCCTGTGGGTTTTGAAATTCGCCTGCCCATTGAAGTCTATGGCGGTTCGCCTGGTTCGCCCGTTCGCGAACATTTGATGGAAGTTCGCGTCCGCTGTTTGCGAACCGAAAATTTTATGTTCGCGACATCACTACTCCAATGCCAAATTTGCCAGTTATTCCTGGTGTCATTTGGTTGCCTACATTAGCATTCCAATTTCCTATGATGATAGTAACATCTTATCTTGGTGTTATTTCTATGACGTGTTGAATATTTTTATATGACTGGACAACTTCAGCCTCTTCAGTATCCATGGTTGAATTATAGACTTTGATCACTGTGATATTAAACGGCTTGCCAAGAATTCAAATTGAAATGTTTATAGACCACGCCCAGGAAGTAGTTATCAGTAATAGTTAACAGGGCGATGGCGGCAAACGCCGAGGTGTGGAGCAAACGCTCCTGATTTTGCTCTACTTTGGATGGTGTTCCTGCCCTTCCTGCCGCCCCTAACGTAAAGCCTTATCCCACCTGCAGCCCTCCCTGCACCAGCAAGCCCTGGTTCCGTTCAGCCTTGTGATCGCTTGGAAGCTGCCTTGAGTAGGATCTAATGGGGAGATCCACCGTGAGCAGCTGGGGATGGAGATCAGCGACCAGAGGATAGAGGATGACAAATGGAGGCTAAGCCTTCTGGAAGATAGTGATGTGAAACCTGTTGCCTGGTCAGAGAGGTACCCCTGCTTTGATCTGTTCACTTTGTTTTATGAGGGATAAAGTGTTTGTAGAAGCTAGTACTATAACTACTTAGGGGAGCACATAATAGAAACAGGCTGTTGACGTTGAAGTAGCAACGCTGTGTGTAAAAGTTGCTGATACAACCACTGGAAATGGTGTAGGGTAAGGGAGCAGGGTAAGGGGCATGGAAAGAAGGGGCCTGTATAAGAAGACTGGTATATGACCCCAAGTCTGTGCCTTTACTTGGCAATAGAATCATATAGCACCACTTGGAATATTAACTTTGTCAGCTGACTATGATAATACAACCGCTTATATAATGCCTACCTTCTAGATAGAGTTGCAGTTTATATAGTGCAAAACCTATTATTGGAAGGTGCTCTGTGTCTCATCTGTGGACTGATTAAGTCTAAACATATAAGTGATTAAAATAAGTAAAAAACTAAGGTCTCATAAATAAAAGAACACTAGGAGAAGATCTGACTAATGTAGATGGACTTTGTGATTCATGGTTCTAGAATAAAGAGCACAGTGTGCTGAAGTCCATAAATTCCTGACCATATGTGGAAATAATTGTTTCAAGCCTTATAAAAGCTAGCTGTTAGTTACTTGAAATAAAGGCGAAGCTTAGCTTTGGATATACAAAAGATCTCTAATACCACAGTAATGAATTGAAGTAATAATTGAAGATGGATCCCAAATAGACTATCCCTTGAAATATAATATTGATTCTCACAGGAAAGAGTGAATATTGAAGTTTGTTCCCAATAGACTATTGAAGAAAAGTCACCCTTAACTTTAAGGAATTTAGGAAAAGGTCTTTAAGAAAATGTTAAAGGGATAGGGAGGGAAAAAATATTTAGTTATATCCATTTGAATTTTGCTAGTGGTGAAATGTCTTAGTGGTAACGGAAAAGATTGAGCATATATCTTGTTTGTTAAGATTGAATATATATTGCAACTTTTATATTACCATCAATGCCTGTCCCATGTGAAACTGAGGGAGATTCTTGAGATTGCTGTTTCATAGTTACAGGAAAAGTTAATCTTGTTAAGTGCAGGATATCTCATTTAGATGATGGGTAAAAAACTGGCCCAAGGGGGGAAAAGTAAGATTAGAGAGGAAAAAAACCCTGCAAAGTAAAAAAAAGTGGTCCTAACCCAGATGTATCGATGGCTCAATCTTTGGGTAATGAAGCCTCTGGTTTTGTAACTCTAAATTAGAAGAATATACAAGACATAATAATATACGTATACAAGGACTAACTGAATATATATAATTCCTAGAATTAACAAACGATGTAGTTTCTTTTTTATCATACCAGGTTACCCCTGAGCAGAAATCTGAAATTATAATCAATAGTATTCACAGACTTCCACTACCTAAAAATGTACCTAAAAGATCATAGAGGAATGTAATTATCAGATTGCATTATTTGAAATTTAAAGATTAAATTATAAGGAAATCACTGGAAAAAAAGGGTTTGATACTCCCTTTGAGAACCTAAAAATATTCTCAGATATCTCGGCTGAAACACTATATAAAAGGAGAGAATTAAAAGACATTACCAAGATCTTAAGAGAGAATCAAATCACATATAGGTGGGGTTACCCAACAAGATTGATTCTAATTATGGGGGACAAAACAACAGTGGTGGACAATGTGAAAGAGGATAAAAAGATGTTACAGGACCTAAAAATGTGTCCCTCAGTCAAAGAGTAAAAAGAAAATCTTCTTCCCTCTATCGGGGGGGGGGGGGGGGGGGGGTGGAGTTCTGCACCGTTGCGATAGAAGAAGGCAAGATGATTCATCAAAAAGAGTGTGTATGAGTGGAATGTTGGATTGACGCAAAGAGAAAAGTATAGATAATGATTTTACATACAGTGCCTTACAAAAGTATTCACCCCCTTGGCATTTTTCGTGTTTTGTTGCCTCCCAACCTGGAATTAACATGGATTGTTTGAGGATTTGCATAATTTAATTTACAGAACATGCCAACAACTTTGAAGATATATATATTTTTTTATTTATTGTGAAGCAAACAACAAATAAGACAAAATAACAGAAAAAGTCAATGTGCATAACTATTCACCCCCTAAAGTCTATACTTTGTAGACCCACCTTTTGTGTGAATATTTTTGAAAGGCACTGTATGTGCATGGAGGAATCTTGGAATGTGGAGGGGGGACTACCACGATTGTGGGGTGGCTGGAGGGGGCTGGGGGGAACAAGAGGGGAAAAGAGAAAGATAAAAAGAGGAAAAAAATAAACAGCGAGAAAGATGACAACTTTAAACATCGCTAGTCTGAATGTCCAGGGGCTCAATGTTCCATTTAAAAGATACTTGACAAACAGAATTCTAAGTAAAAGACAATTTGTGTTTACAAGAAAAAAAAAATAAGTGAAGTAACCATTTACTTTAATAAAAAGTTAAAATTAGAAGAAGATGTAATATTAAAAGATCCAAATGGTAAATATATTATTTGGACAGGAAAGATAAAAGAAGAAAAATATACAATAGTTAATATCTTTGTCCCAAACACTAGCCAGATACATTTTCTTAATTATTTGATCAAAATAATTAAATTATATGAAAATAATCACATATAATAGTTGTCAAACCATGAATCGTCGTTACGCTTTGCGAGCTTGCAATGCGAACCCGCAAGAACTGCTTCCCTCGCAAAGCGAGGGATGCATTTTCGGTCCGCAAATGCGGATCCTCGCGTAGCGAGGGGCCGCATTTGCGGAAGGTGTAGGCTCCAACGTTGTATGTGTTTGTCCGCAAATGTGGTCCCTCGCGAAGCGAGGGTCCGCATTTGCAGAGGTGCAGGCTCAAAGGCGCCTCACACGCGGTTACAAACACCCACACGCACGACTTACTTTAAAAAAAAAAAAAAAACATTGCGGCTCACACGCGGTTACAAACACACACACGCACAAAATTACGACCTCGGAACCGACCTTAATTTCATAAAGTCTCACACGCACGACTTAGAAAAAAACATTCCGACTAAGGAAAAATACGACCTTAACGGCCAAACTGGGCGCAACGGAAAACAGTCGAAAAACATTAAATGCACACAAAAAACACATAAAAAACTTACCCACAGCAAGGGGGGGGGGGGCTCCAGGACCTCTGCAAGTGAAGTTACAACTCCATTTAAGTACAAATTCATGAGTTTAAACACACGAAAATCCGCTAAGCGAGAGAAAAAATGGGCGGCGAAAAAAACGAAAATGAGGCTACAGGACCCTAAAGACGCAAAACAGAGCCCAACACATAGGACTTACACCAGGTAGTACAACAGAGTATTGCAAAATCATTCCGATGCGCGTAACACACATACAATATAGCCGCCATTTTAAGATAATGTACACAATAACGTATCTGAAATGGCGGATTTCCCGCCTAAAATAACGGCTTTGCCTCGCACACAAAGCCTATATATAGGTCACAATTGACACAGAGCTCACACTTTCTCCTAAGGTGATGACAGTCTAACTGGACGTTTTCGGCTGCCGGAAAATCCAAAGAGATTGTTAGCTCTTCTGGATATTGATTGAAGATATTTCTTAGTGATAGGTAAAGTATATTAATTAATTTATTATTTATTAATAAAAAAAAATAAAAAAAAATATGTTACTGCATTTTGCAATATCTGTACTTTAGCACGGTATTAATCATTAACCATTTCAAATATGTTTATTCATTGATTAATTACTTTTTAATAGACATTAATTTTATTAATTACTAATTATTATTAAAAAAAATATATATATACATTACTGCATTTTGAAATACCTGTACTTTAGCACGTTATTAATCATTAACCAAAATCCAAAGAGATTATTAGCTCTTCAGGATATTGATTGCTGGATATTTCTTAGTGATAGGTAATGTATATTAATTAATTTATTTTTTATTAATTAAAAAAAAAAAGCAAAGAAAAAAATACGTTACTGCATTTTGCAATATCTGTACTTTAGCACGGTATTAATCATTAACCATTTCAAATATGTTTATCCATTGATTAATTAATTTTTAATGGACATTCATTTTATTAATTACTAATGATTATTAAAAAATATATATATTTATACATTACTGCATTTTGCAATACCTGTACTTTAGCACATTATTAATCATTAACCATTTCAAATATGTTTATTCATTGATTAATAAATTTTTAATGGACATTAATTTTATTAATTACTTATTATAATTAAAATGTCACTGGAATTAGATTTTGACCTTGATGCTCAAGTATTAATGTTCATTTATTATTTTATTCATCATTACGATTATTAATAATGTTAATTAATTATTAATTAGTCATAGTAACACATTTAGTAAAAGAAAAAAATATGTATAGTTGTTTTACATTTTGTGCTTGCTACTCAACTATTAATGCTCATTGATCATTCATAGAAGAAATTTAAAGTAAAAAATGCATAAAAATATATCTCCCTTTTGCACTGAATTTAGATATTACTGTTGTTGATGATTCTTTAAGCTCATTGTATTAAAGGTATAGGATCCTCAAACCGTTTACATATTTACATCACCTACTTATATTTTACAGTGCATTTACTTCTATTTTACAGCTTTGCTAATTAAAACATAGCAAACATTAACAAGCCCTTTTTTCAATTTATTTTCTCACAGTTTGATCATCTGGCCACGTGACTACACAGAGGGCTGTTTGCAGCATTTTATCTGCAATCACATCACCTTCACAGGTATATCATTTTAAAATATTTATATTTACTTTATTGCATATATGTATGAAAAGGACAACAAGTACTTTAAGTAATATCAATGATTCATGCATTTATGAAAAAAATAACATGATTTTTACTTCTTTTCACAGATTTGTGACATCGCCACCTGCCTCAAGTTTCCTCTGCAACAATTAACATTATAGAATATTAAATTGACAGGTAAATGATTTTGTGATGACATTTGTTAACAAAATATAATATGAACTATTGATTTGCGTTGAGTAATGTATTTCATACATTCATTCAATAAAAAAAAGAATTATGATTTTTACAAGTTTTTACCGATTTCTCACGTCTACACCTGCTTCAAAACAGGAGCATTTTCAATTAGAGAACAGCTAATTTACAGGTATATCAGAAGGAAAAAAAAAATTATAATAAAGATTTTTTGTGTATTCCTATATTCATTCATTCATCATTATGTTACTGCTCATTGACAGGGATAGCACCTTAGAAGCAGTTAAATATTTTATTTCATGTATTATATTAGGTCAATTGCTCTTTTGTCTAGCTCTTCTTTAGGAACATGATAACTGTTTCTGTTTTTCCATTCATGATATAGACACACCTACAGAGAGATACCCAGAGACACAGACACCCAGAGACACAGACACCCAGAGACACAGACACCCAGAGACACAGACAAGCAGAGACACAGACACGCAGAGACACAGACATCCAGAGACACAGACTCGCAGAGACACAGACACGCGGAGACACAGACACCCACATGCACGCAGAGACAAAGACACGCAGAGACACAGACACCCACCTGCACGCAGAGACACACACACGCAGAGACACAGACACCCACCTGCACAGAGAGACACACACACGCAGAGACACAGACACCCACCTGCACGCAGAGACACAAACACGCAGACACAGACACCCACCTGCACGCAGAGACACACACACGCAGAGACACACACACCCACCTGCACGCAGAGACACACACACGCAGAGACACAGACACCCACCTGCACACAGAGACACACACACGCAGAGACACAGACCCGCAGAGACACAGACACCCACCTGCAGGCAGAGACACACATATGCAGAGACACAGACACCCACCTGCACGCAGAGACACACACACGCAGAGACACAGACACCCACCTGCACGCAGAGACACACACACGCAGAGAGACAGACACCCACCTGCACTCAGAGACACAAGCAGAGACACAGACACCCACCTGCACGTAGAGACACACACGCAGAGAAACACACGCAAAGACACACATGCAGAGACACGCAGAGACACACACATGCAGGGACACACACACGCAGAGACACAGAAACGCAGAGACACAGAAATGCAGAGACACAGACACGCAGAGACACAGACACGCAGAGACACAGACACCCACCTGCAAACAACCCGAGAAATAGAATCCTATACAGACACGCAGACACACAGACACCCACCTGCAAACAACCAGAGAAATAGAATCCTATACACACACCAAGACACACAGACACATAAATACAGAAGCCCACGCAGACACCCAGAGAGATACACAGACATACAAACACACCCAGAGAGATACACAGACCCACATACATACAAACACACACCCAGAGAGATACACAGACCCACAGACATACAAACACACACCCCGAGAGATACACAGACATACAAATATACACCCAGAGAGATACACAGACATACAAACACACACCCAGAGAGATACACAGACCCACAGACATACAAACACACACACACAGAAATATACAAACCCAGATATACAGGGAGAAACCCAGAGAGACACAAACCCACAGATATCCAGACACACACCCACAGACACGCAGAGAGACAGATAGCCAGAGACACACACCCACAAACATAGAGACGCAGACAGCCATAGAGACGCAGACAGCCAGAGAGACGCAGACAGACATCATTTTTAGAAATATATGACAGGGTAAAAAAAATGTGTAATAAAATTAAGGTCATTCTTAATAGTCTATTTCCAATTACAGATTACAATGGTGGACAATGCAGAATATAAGAAAGAATATAAAAGAAGAATGGCAAGGGAAAGGAAGCAGAAATGGAGAGATGCACAGACCGCTGAGACTTCACAATGTTTAAGAGAAGAAGATCGACAGAGACTTCTAAATAAGAGAAAAATGGCTAAAAAACAACAAAATGAGTTTGCTGGAGTTTCAAAGAAAAGAAAAAGTAAACAAAAAAATGTCTGTAAAACTGTCTCAAATGAACCTATTTTGCCTACTGATACCAATGTTGATAGAGATGACACCAATGTAGATGTACAAAGTTCAAATGAAATTTATATTGATGAAGGTCATGATAGTCCTTTCTTTAGAGCACTAACAGTAGACACTCATTATTGTGGATTAATGAATGTGGTTTGTCAGTTTTGTGGGGCTTATCATTTTCAGAAAGAACGAGCAACTGATGGAGAGTTTATTAGTTGCTATCAGAAAGGAAAGGTAAGACTTCCAGAAAGACAGACATTCCTAGAATATTTAAAAACTACCATGAGTGATCCTACATTTCCCAATTACATCAATTTTGAGAAAAATATTCACTCTTATAACAGTGCAATTTCATTTGCTTCAATGGGTGCAACATTAGCAGAACATGTACCAGGACGTGGTCCTTATTGTTTTAAAGTCCAAGGACAAATATACCACCAGACTTCACATTTACACCCAGAAACAGGAGAGCAAAGGAAATTTGCACATTTATATGTTCTCGATACAATGGAAGCTGTGGAACAACGAATGCTGCTTCCTGAAAATAGACAATGCTTACCCATAGTCTTTGAACAGTTTGATAATATTATGGCGAACAACCCTTATAGTCAAGCATACAAAAAATTAGCGGAGGTTGAAAATGAACAACTGGCACATGCGACATCAATTGCCAATGCCAAGAGTTAATATGGTTCTCAAAAGGGATCGCCATACTGATCAAAGATGCTATAATTTACCAACAGCAAATGAGGTTGCAATGGTATTTAAAAATGATGATGGGGAACCACCATTTGAATGGGATATTATAATATATCTACGCAATCAAGAACAACCTTTTATAAACATCAATATTTTAAGCAGTAATTTGAATCCTATGACATATTCCATTTTCTTTCCAAATGGGGAGCCAGGTTGGCAACCAAAATTGCAGTTGCAAAGTTATCCAAATAGTAAACTTCGTATTAGAAACAATATCTCAATGCTGGAATATAAAGTGGCACAAACTGCTGTCCGGGATCATTATAATCCTATTTTATGTGGGGGTAAACTCACACAACAATGGATTATTGATTCTTATCTACAAGTCGAAGCAAATAATCAAAATGTTGTCAAATTCCAACAAAACAAGCTTCGAGTTGAACAATATTGTGGATTGATGGATTATGTCGCTGAATTGGCTGCAAACAGAGACATTCCTGCTGGATGAGCAATGATTTTGCCATCCTCTTTCCAAGGATCTCCTCGCAATATGCGAGAAAGATACAATAATTCCATGGCTATTGTCACTAAATTTGCCAAACCAGATTTATTTATTACATTTACATATAATCCACAATGGCCAGAGATCAAAGAAAATGTTATGCTTGGACAAACTACTTCTGACCGACCAGATTTGGTCGCGAGAGTATTCAAAATCAAACTTAATTCCTTAATTTATGATATCACTAAAGCAGACTTATTTGGAAAATGTGTGGCTTTTGTTTATACTATTGAATTTCCAAAAAAAGGCCTGCCACATGCACATATACTTTTAATCTTGCAAGAAAAAGGTAAATTAAATACAGCAGATAGAGTGGATTTAGTGATTAGTGCTGAACTGCCACATCCAGAAAAGCATTCAAGACTTTATGAGATTGTAACTCATAGAATGATACATGGCCCATGTGGAGAGAGCCATCCAAACTCACCATGTATGGAAAATAAGAAATGCATAAAAGAGTTTCCAAGACAATTTCAAATGCAGACTTATGTTAATTGTGATGGATAGCCTTTGTATATCATATCAATGTGGAAGCTTGCACTTCCATCAAATCGATAAAATATGTGTATAAGTATATATTTAAAGGATATGATGCAGCAACTGTTGTTGTGCAAGGTGCAGACAATGAAAAAGACAACCCCATTTTACATGACGAACTTTCTTCTTATTTAGATGCTCGCTATCTAAGTGCTCCTGAAGCAATGTGGCGTCTTCTGAAATTTTAGATGCATGATCGGTCACATGCTGTGTATCGATTAGCTGTCCATCTGCCACAAAGTTAATTTGTTTGCTTCACGGCTGGCAATGAAACAAATGGTTTAGCACAAAGTAGAGTAACACATAGAGCAACAACGCTTACTGCTTGGTTGCAATTAAATTGTCAGGACACTGAGGCCAGTATATTCCAAATCACTATGTATTCGTAAATGGTGAATGGAGACAACGAAAGAAACATAATTATAAAATTATCCCAAGAATATATACCGTCAGTCCACGAGAGATTGAACGTTTCAGTTTAAGTTACTCCTTTTACATGTTCCCGGAGCACAAAGTTATGAACATTTACGCACAGACAATGACATAGTTTATGACACTTTCCAGTTAGCTGCAAGACATCAAAACTTTCTGGCAGATGATACAGAATGGGAGAGATGTCTTGAGGAAGCAGCACTATATCAAATGCCAAAGCAAATGAGAGAACAATTTGCTTTTATGTGTATATTTTGCAATGTACCAGATGCCTTAACTTTGTGAGAAAATTTAAAATTACATATGTGTGAAGATTTCTTGCAATGTTATAATGAGACCATTTCACAATTTAAAGCATTAATCGAAATACAGGAAATCTTTCTTTGTCATGGATTAAATTGTGCCAACTTTAATCTGCCTGATCCAGGATTTATAGATGAAATTAACTTTGATAAGTATGACACTGACATTGAATACCAAAAAACACAAGAAAAAATTGGAACTTTAAATGTATTGCAATTGGAAGCATTTAATGCCATCACAAATGCAATAGAAGATGAAATGCTCAAAGAGAGTTATTTCTATCTGGATGGTCTGGGTGGATCAGGAAAAACTTACCTATATAATTTGTTGATGAGTTGCATTCGAGCACAGGGTCAAATAGCACTGCCATTTGCAACCACTGGAATTGCCGCACTTTTGTTAGAAGGTGGTAGAACTGTGCATAGTGGATTTAAACTGGCAGTTCCCATTCTGGAAACATCAGTGTCGGATATTCGAATTAATTCATTACAAGCAAAACAATTGCACAAGAGTCAAATAATTATAATAGATGAGGCAACTATGATGTCATGTCATGCCCTCCAATGTCTTGATCGATTATTAAAAGAAGTTATGGCTAATGATTTGCCATTTGGTGGACAGGTGATGTTGTTAGGAGGAGATTTCAGGCAAACTTTACCTGTGGTGCCACATGGCAATCGTACTGATATAGTCGAAATGTGTATTAAAAGAAGTAAGCTTTGGAAAATATTTACACACCTGAGATTAGAAGTAAATATGAGATCTGAAGGGCGAAATCAATTCAATGATTGGCTCATTAACATTGGAGAAGGAAAACAGCCAAAAATAACTAATTTACCTGGTGATGCAGTGCAAATTCCACCAGAAATTATTTCAAAAGAACCACTAATTTCAACAATCTTCCTCAATACTATCAATAATGAGGATTACTCTGACATTGCAAGCAAAATCATATTGACATCAAAAAATTACGATGCCTTAAATTTAAATAACAAAATATTAAAATTAATCAATGCTCCCCAAAAAAACTATTACAGTGCAGATTCTGTTCTGGCTGACAACAAAGAGAGTAAAGCAAACTTTAGTATGGAATTCATTAATTCTTTAACTCCCTCTGGAATGCCACCACATGTTTTGCATCTTAAAAAAGGGGCAATTATCATGCTATTGAGAAATATGAATCCAAAAAAGGACTTTGTAATGGGACCAGATTAATTGTGAAGGAATTAAAGGATCATTTTATACATGCAGAAATTATGAGTGGTACCCATAAAGGCGAACCAGTTCTTATACCGATAATTGATTAGGCTCCAAGTGAGAGTGGTTTGCCTTTTGTCCTTCAAAGGAGACAATTTCCCATTATCATGGCATTTGCCATGACCATCAATAAATCCCAAGGACAAACAAGTCTGTTGGTATTTTTTTGAAGGAACCTGTGTTTGCACATGGACAACTATATGTTGCAATTTAAAGATGTAATAATCCAGAGGAAATTAAAGTACATGTTGAAGAAAACACAAGCCAGGGTGATTTATTGGAAGATGGATGTGTTTTTACAAAAAAACATTGTGTACTATGAGGTGCTGTAAATATACAGTACAGTGCTTTCATGTTGACGAAAAAATGTGATGTTACTCCAACTGATTTTAAAATAGCAATATTTTAAGAAGAAACTTAATACAATGGCAAAAAAACATAGAGAACAGTGGTTTTACTTCCTGGACAAAATTAGAGGTCTTTGGGACTCTTTAAATAGAGGACCACTATTTCCAATAGGAAACTCGATGTGCCATTTCAACAAAGTACAACAAGAAGAAACAAAAAAGAATGCAAAACAGTGGTTACACAGATTGGAAGGTCTTACAAGTTACCTTTTCAGATGATTGGCCCCACAAAACAATTAGGTGCCATTTACTCTAATTGGAAGCTTACATTTAAATGTTTTAAAGTAGTATTTAACATGTTAACATTGTCTTTTAAAAGTTATGGAAAGTTATTTAAAGCTATATTGTATAACATTGTCTTTTCAAAGTTGTGGAAAGTTACTTCAAGCGATATTGAATATAGTCAAACATTTATGTTACCACAAGTTTAAGCATTTGTTAATACATTCAACTGTATAATTTTAAGATGGAGTATTGATTCAGGGAGCAATCCGATCACCAGTTAATGGGGTCAGGAAGGAATTATTTTTTTCCCTCTTTGATACAATTGGCCAAGTTTCAATGGGGGTTTTTATTGTTTGCCTTCCTCTGGATTCAATGCTAATTTAATTTAACATGAGTTTAAAAAAAAGGTTACAAAGCATGTTGTACAAAATACTTTGTTTTAGAAAATTTACATAGTCGTTTGTTATTTATAGATAAATATCAATTCAAAATGTTCTTATTGTTTAAAATACAAGTTGCATGTTAAAAACTTTGTTATGGTTTACAATATTTATTCATGAAAAATAAAAAAATGGTTATATTGTTATTACATGTATAACAAATAAAAAAGTTCATATTTATAAAAAAAATATATAGATACTTGTTGGCTAAATACAAGTTGAAAGTTAAAAAAATAAAAATGTTATTCAAAATGTTCTATTTATTGGTACTTAATAAAACAAAAGGTTAAGAATGTCAGAGACCAATATTGTGTGGCAAACAGTTTTCCCAGCGTTAAAAATTCTATTGACCGTCATTTTTTGACGGGCAAGTCACTAGTAAATTTAAAATCTGCAAAGACTTTAAACTCTGCCTAAATGCAGAAATGGATAGAAAATCAGAAATAAACCCAAATCCGAACTCACAAGTTAAACAAAATGCAAACAATTTTCAAGACTTTATAGCAAGTAATGGATTGTATGATTCATGGAAGATCTTTCATGCAAAGGAAAGAGATTTCACTCATTACTAGTGATGTCCCGAACAGTTCGCCGGAGAACTATTCACGGCGATTTTCGCATGTTCGCGTTGGCCACGAACGGCGAACATATGCGCTTTTAGGTCCGCCCCCTATTCTTTATCATTGAGGAAACTTTGACCCTGCACATCACAGTCAGCAGACACATTCCAGCCAATCAGAAGCATACACTCCCTTCCAGAGCCTTCCATCTGTATGACAGCCTCCATTTTGGAATCATTCTGTAGCTGCATTCGTGGAGAGAAGAGATATATTCTACCTGCTCTTGATTTAATAGGAAAATAGATAGCCAGGCTTTGTATTTAGCTTTAACTACACACCTGAAGGACTCCTTTGATATCTGCTGCAAACACAGCAACCCAAAAAGTCCTTTTTAGGGCTAGAACATCATTTATTTTATTTTAATATTTTTTTCTGCTGATTTAATAGGGAAATAGATAGCCAGGCTGTATATTTAGCTTTACCTACACACCTGAAGGACTCCTTTGATTTCTGCTGCAAACACAGCAACCCAAAAAGCTATTTTTACGACTAGAACATCATTTATTTTATTATTTTTTTCTGCTGATTTAATAGGGAAATAGATAGCCAGGCTGTGTATTTAGCTTTAACTACACACCTGAAGGACTCCTTTGATATCTGCTGCAAGGACAGCAACCCAAAAAGCCCTTTTTATTTTATCTTATTACTTTTTTCTGTGTAATCTAATTGCATATGCCAGCCTGCTATCGTGTGTGTGAGGTCTATTGATTCTAGTCTGCCAACTTTAGCCAGTGCCCAGTGACACTCATATCTAGTGCCATCGTAGTGTGCAGTTAAATAAAACAACCGTTTTTTTACTATAACCATATAAATAACAGTTGCCTGCCTAAAGGTGTGTGTGTGAGGCCTATTGCATCTAGTCTGCTAACTTTTGCCAGTGGCCAGTGACACTCATATCTGGTGCCACCTTAGTGTGCAGTGAAATAAAACAACCCTTTTTTTACTGTAATCGATTGAATATCAGTAGCCTGCCTAAAGGCGTGTGTGTGAGGCCTATTGATTCTAGTCTGCCAACTTTAGCCAGTGCCCAGTGACACTCATATCTAGTGCCATCGTAGTGTGCAGTTAAATAAAACAAAAGTTTTTTTACTGTAACCATATAAATATCAGTTGCCTGCCTAAAGGTGTGTGTGTGAGGCCTATTGCATCTAGTCTGCTAACTTTTGCCAGTGGCCAGTGACACTCATATCTAGTGCCACCGTAGTGTGCAGTGAAATAAAACAACCCTTTTTTTACTGTAATCGATTGAATATCAGTAGCCTGCCTAAAGGCGTGTGTGTGAGGCCTATTGCATCTAGTCTGCCAACTTTTGCCAGTGCACAGTGACACTCATATCTGGTGTCACAGTAGCTTGCAGTGAAATAAAACAACCCTTTTTTTACTGTAATCGATTGAATATCAGTAGCCTGCCTAAAGGCGTGTGTGTGAGGCCTATTGATTCTAGTCTGCCAACTTTAGCCAGTGCGCAGTGACACTCATATATAGTGCCACCGTAGTGTGCAGTTAAATAAAACAACCCTTTTTTTACTGTAACCATATAAATATCAGTTGCCTGCCTAAAGGTGTGTGTGTGAGGCCTATTGCATCTAGTCTGCTAACTTTTGCCAGTGGCCAGTGACACTCATATCTAGTGCCACCGTAGTGTGCAGTGAAATAAAACAACCCTTTTTTTTTACTGTAACCATATAAATATCAGTTGCCTGCCAACAGGCGTGTGTGTGAGGCCTATTGCATCTATTCGGCCAACTTTTGCCAGTGCTCAGTGGCACTCATATCTAGTGCCACCGTAGTGTGCAGTGAAATAAAACAACCCTTTTTTTACGGTAATCGATTGAATATCAGTAGCCTGCCTAAAGGCGTGTGTGTGAGGCCTATTGCATCTAGTCTGCTAACTTTTGCCAGTGCCCAGTGACACTCATATCTAGTGCCACCGTAGTGTGCAGTGAAATGAAACAACCCTTTATTTACTGTAACCATATACTTATCAGTTGCCTACCTAAAGGCGTGTGTGTAAGGCCTATTGCATCTAGTCGGCCAACTTTTGCCAGTGGCCAGTGACACTCATATCTAGTGCCACCGTAGTGTGCAGTGAAATAAAACAACCCTTTTTTTTACTGTAATCGATTGAATATCAGTAGCCTGCCTAAAAGCGTGTGTGTGAGGCCTATTGCATCTAGTCTGCCAACTTTTGCCAGTGCACAGTGACACTCATATCTGGTGTCACAGTAGCTTGCAGTGAAATAAAACAACCCTTTCTTTACTGTAATCGATTGAATATCAGTAGCCTGCCTAAAGGCGTGTGTGTGAGGCCTATTGATTCTAGTCTGCCAACTTTAGCCAGTGCGCAGTGACACTCATATATAGTGCCACCGTAGTGTGCAGTTAAATAAAACAACACTTTTTTTACTGTAACCATATAAATATCAGTTGCCTGCCTAAAGGTGTGTGTGTGAGGCCTATTGCATCTAGTCTGCTAACTTTTGCCAGTGGCCAGTGACACTCATATCTAGTGCCACCGTAGTGTGCAGTGAAATAAAACAACCCTTTTTTTACTGTAATCGATTGAATATCAGTAGCCTGCCTAAAGGCGTGTGTGTGAGGCCTATTGCATCTAGTCTGCCAACTTTTGCCAGTGCACAGTGAAACTCATATCTGTAGTCACAGTAGCTTGCAGTGAAATAAAACAACCCTTTTTTTACTGTAATCGATTGAATATCAGTAGCCTGCCTAAAGGCGTGTGTGTGAGGCCTATTGCATCTAGTCTGCTAACTTTTGCCAGTGCCCAGTGACACTCATATCTATTGCCACCGTAGTGTGCAGTGAAATAAAACAACCCTTTTTTTACTGTAATCGATTGAATATCAATAGCCTGCCTAAAGGCGTGTGTGTGAGGCCTAATGCATCTACTCGCCCAACTTTTGCCAATGCGCAGTGACACTCATATCTAGTGCCACCGTAGTGTGCAGTGAAATAAAACAACCCTTTTTTTTTACTGTAACCATATAAATATCAGTTGCCTGCCAACAGGCGTGTGTGTGAGGCCTATTGCATCTATTCGGCCAACTTTTGCCAGTGCTCAGTGGCACTCATATCTAGTGCCACCGTAGTGTGCAGTGAAATAAAACAACCCTTTTTTTTACTGTAATCGATTGAATATCAGTAGCCTGCCTAAAGGCGTGTTTGTGAGGCCTATTGCATCTAGTCTGCTAACTTTTGCCAGTGCCCAGTGACACTCATATCTAGTGCCACCGTAGTGTGCAGTGAAATAAAACAACCCTTTTTTTACTGTAACCATATACTTATCAGTTGCCTGCCTAAAGGCGTGTGTGTAAGGCCTATTGCATCTAGTCGGCCAACTTTTGCCAGTGCGCAGTGACACTCATATCTAGTGCCACCGTAGTGTGCAGTGAAATAAAACAACCCTTTTTTTACTGTAATCGATTGAATATCAGTTGCCTGCCTAAAGGCGTGTGTGTGAGGCCTATTGCTTCTAGTCTGCCAACTTTTGCCAGTGCACAGTGACACTCATATCTGGTGTCACAGTAGCTTGCAGTGAAATGAAACAACCCTTTTTTTACTGTAATCGATTGAATATCAGTAGCCTGCCTAAAGGCGTGTGTGTGAGGCCTATTGCATCTAGTCTGCTAACTTTTGCCAGTGCACAGTGACACTCATATCTAGTGCAACCGTAGTGTGCAGTGAAATAAAATAACCCTTTTTTTACTGTAACCATATAAATATCAGTGGCCTGCCTAAAGGCGTGTGTGTGAGGCCTATTGCATCTAGTCTGCTAACTTTTGCCAGTGCCCAGTGACACTCATATCTAGTGCCACCGTAGTGTGCAGTGAAATAAAACAACCCTTTTTTTTACTGTAACCATATAAATATCAGTTGCCTGCATAAAGGCGTGTGTGTGAAGCCTATTGCATCTAGTCGGCCAACTTTTGCCAGTGCGCAGTGACACTTATATCTAGTGCCACTGTAGCGTGCAGTGAAAAAAAAACAACCCTTTTTTTACTGTAACCATATAAATATCAGTTGCCTGCCTAAAGGCGTGTGTGTGAGGCCTATTGCATCTAGTCTGCTAACTTTTGCCATTGGCCAGTGACACTCATATCTAGTGCCACCGTAGTGTGCAGTGAAATAAAACAACCCTTTTTTTACTGTAATCGATTGAATATCAGTTGCCTGCCTAAAGGCGTGTGTGTGAGGCCTATTGCATCTAGTATGCCAACTTTTGCCATTGCACAGTGAAACTCATATCTCGTGTCACAGTAGCTTGTAGTGAAATAAAACAACCCTTTTTTTACTGTAATCGATTGAATATCAGTAGCCTGCCTAAAGGCATGTGTGTGAGGCCTATTGCATCTAGTCTGCAAACTTTTGCCATTGCACAGTGACACTCATATCTCGTGTCACAGTAGCTTGCAGTGAAATAAAACAACCATTTTTTTACTGTAACCATATAAATATCAGTTGCCTGCCTAAAGGCGTGTGTATGAGGCCTATTGCATCTAGTCTGCCAACTTTTGCCATTGGCCAGTGACACTCATATATAGTGCCACCGTAGTGTGCAGTGAAATAAAACAACCCTTTTTTTACTGTAACCATATAAATATCAGTTGCCTGCCTAAAGGCGTGTGTGTGAGGCCTATTGCATCTAGTCTGCTAACTTTTGCCAGTGCCCAATGACACTCATATCTAGTGCCACCGTAGTGTGCAGTGAAATAAAACAACCCTTTTTTTACTGTAACCATATAAATATCAGTTGCCTGCCTAAAGGCGTGTGTGTGAGGCCTATTGCATCTAGTCTGCCAACTTTTGCCATTGGCCAGTGACACTCATATATAGTGCCACCGTAGTGTGCAGTGAAAAAAAACAACCCTTTTTTTACTGTAACCATATAAATATCAGTTGCCTGCCTAAAGACGTGTGTGTGAGGCCTATTGCATCTAGTCTGCTAACTTTTGCCAGTGCCCAATGACACTCATATCTAGTGCCACCGTAGTGTGCAGTGAAATAAAAAAAAACTTTTTTTACTGTAACCATATAAATATTAGTTGCCTGCCTAAAGGCGTGTGTGTGAGGCCTATTGCATCTAGTCTGCCAACTTTTGCCAGTGCGCAGTGACACTCATATCTAGTGCTACCGTAGTGTGCAGTGAAATAAAACAACCCTTTTTTTACTGTAACCATATAAATATCAGTTGCCTGCCTAAAGGCGTGTGTGTGAGGCCTATTGCATCTAGTCGGCCAACTTTTGCCAGTGCGCAGTGACACTCATATCTAGTGCCACCGTAGTGTGCAGTGAAATAAAACAACCTTTTTTTTACTGTAACCATATAAATATCAGTTGCCTGCCTAAAGGCGTGTGTGTGAGGCCTATTGCATCTAGTCTGCTAACTTTTGCCGGTGCACAGTGACTCTCATATCTAGTGCAACCGTAGTGTGCAGTGAAATAAAACAACCCTTTTTTTACTGTAATCGATTGAATATCAGTAGCCTGCCTAAAGGCGTGTGTGTGAGGCCTATTGCATCTAGTCTGCTAACTTTTGCCAGTGCACAGTGACACTCATATCAGGGGCCGTCGTGTTCGTGGTGCTGTGATTCCCTTTGGCCCTAGAATAATGCCCAGTTTTCAGAGGCAACGTACCCTGAACTTGAACAGTTCTGAGGACATGGTTGACTGGCTAACACAGGACACCCAATCTTCTACAGCTTCCGCTCGGAACCTAGACGCACCCTCCTCCTCCAGCTTAGCTTCGGGCACCTCTCCAGTTACCACTCACCCGCCTGCCGCCAACACCAACACTAGCACCACAGCCGCTTCACTTGATCCGTCAGCAGAGTTATTTACAGATGCGTTGGAAGAAATGAGTGATGCACAAACATTATTGCCAGAGGATGTAGATAACAGGGATATGTCCCAGTCAGGCAGCATTACACACATGGACGTACGGTCTGATGATGATGATAATGATGTTGTACCCGGTGCTGCTTCCTTTGTTGAGTTGTCAGATACAAGTGAAGCGGTTGATGATGACGATGCGTCCGTGGATGTCACGTGGGTGCCCGCTATAAGAGAAAAAGAACAGGAGAAAAGTTCAAATGGGGAGACAATAAGGAGGAGGAGACGAGTTGGAAGCAGCATGAGGTCGTCGAAAGTAGCTAGTGGCACAGTCAGACAGCATGCATCGGCACCCGGGGTCAGCCAGACAGCACTCCAGTCAACACATGCTTTTGCCACCACCAGAATGCCGTCATTGTAGAGCTCAGCAGTGTGGCAATTTTTTCGCGTGTCTGCCTGTGGGAACAGTGATGCCATTTGCAACCTGTGCGAAAAGAAACTGAGTCGTGGGAAGTCCAACACCCACCTAGGTACAACTTCTTTGCAAAGGCACATGATGTCACATCACAAACGCCTGGGATCAACACATCAGTACAAGCAGCACACAAAGTCAAAGCCACCATCCTCCTCCTGGTCCAGCATCTTCAGCCACATCAACCACTGCTACCCTGCTTGCCGCCTCTCAACCATCCGCCACTCCGTGTCTCACCCCGAGCAGTCCCTGCTCATCTCCCCACAGTCAGGTGTCTGTCAAGGACATGTTTGAGCGTAAGAAGCCAATGTCACAAAGTCACCCCCTTGCCCGGCAACTGACAGCTGGCTTGTCTGAACTCTTAGCCTGCCAGCTTTTACCATACAAGCTGGTGGAGTCTGAGGTGTTCAAAAAATTTGTAGCTATTGGGACACCGCAGTGGAAGGTACCCGACCGAAATTTCTTTGCACAAAAGGCAGTCCCCAACCTGTACTCGATTCTGCAAAAGGAAGTAATGGCATCTCTGGCACACAGTGTTGGGGCAAGGGTCCATCTGACCACGGATACCTGGTCTGCAAAGCATGGTCAGGGCAGGTATATCACCTACACTGCGTATTGGGTAAACCTGGTGACAGCTGCCAAGCATGGAATACGTGTCTCTGCAGAGGAGTTGGTGACACCGCCACGACTTGGAGGCAGGCCTGCTGCCACCTCCTCTACTCCTCCTACTCCATCCTCTTCCATAACCTCCTTGGCTGAGTCCTCTTCTGCTGCTGCTATGTCTTGCTCCACATCAACGGCACCCCCCCAGCTCCAAAGGTACTATTCCACATCCTGGATACGGCAGTGTCACGCCGTCTTGGGGTTGACTTCCCTGAAAGCAGACAGTCACACAGGACCAGCACTCCTGTCCACCCTGAACGCACAGGTGGATCAGTGGCTGACTCCGCACCAACTGGAGATCGGCAAAGTGGTTTGTGACAGCGGAAGAAATTTGTTGGCGGCATTGAATTTGGGCAAGTTGACACATGTGCCTTGCATGGCACATGTGTGTAATCTGATTGTACAACGCTTTGTGCATAAGCACCCAGGCTTACAAGACGTCCTGAAGCAGGCCAGGAAGGTGTGTGCCCATTTCAGGTGTTCCTACACGGCCATGGTGCACTTTACAGATATCCAGCGGCTAAACAACATGCCAGCGAGGCGCTTGATTTTAGACAGCCCGACACGTTGGAATTCAACAGTCCTAATGTTCGACCGCCTGCTCCAACAAGAAAAGGCCATTAACTAGTATTTGTATGACCGGGGTGCTAGGACAGCCTCTGCGGAGCTGGGGATTTTTTTGCCACATTACTGGACGCTCATGCACAATGCCTGTAGGCTTATGTGTCCTTTGAGGAGGTGACAAACCTGGTCAGTCGCACCCAGGGCACCATCAGCGACATCATACCATTTGTTTTCTTCCTGGAGCATGCCCCTTGTTCTGGATCTGGCCGTAGATGAGCGTGAAGTGGAAGATGAAGAGTTGTGGTCACCATCACCGCCAGAAACAGCCTTATCAGCATCGCTTGTGGATCTGCGGGAACGCTGGAAGAGGATTGTGAGGAAGAGGAGTCAGAGGAGGAATGTGGCTTTGAAGAGGAGGAGGAAAACCAACCACAACAGGCATCCCAGGGTGCTCGTTGTCACCTATCTGGTACCAGTGGTGTTATACGTGGCTGGGGGGAAGAACATACCTTCAGTGAGATCACTGAGGACGAGGAAGTGGACATGACTAGCTCGGCATCCAGCGTTGTGCAAATGGGGTCTTTCATGCTGTTGTGCCTGTTGAGGGACCCTTGTATAAAAAGTATGAAGGAGAACGACCTGTACTGGGTGTCCACGCTATCACACCCCAGTATAAGCAGAAAGTGCCTGAAATATTGCTGAATTACCACAAGTGGGAAAGGATGCAGCACTACCAAAATAAATTAAAAAGTATGCTTTACACAGCGTTTAAGGGTGATGTCACAGCACAAAGGCAATCTATCAGCGGAAGATGTGAACATAATCCTCCTCCTCCCATGACCACGCCAGAAAGGAGAGGACGGTTTACAGACATGTTGTTGATTGAGGACATGCAGAGCTTTTTAAGTCCTATGCATCGCCACAGGCCTTTGGGGTCCACCCTCAGAGAATGACTTGACTGTCAGGTAACAGACCACCTCGCCATAACTACAGATATCGACACTATGAGGAGCGATGAACCCCTTGACTACTGGGTGTGCATGCTTGCCCTGTGGCCTGAGCTATCCCAATTTGCCATAGAACTTCTGTCCTGCCCCACTTCAAGTGTCCTGTTAGAAAGGACCTTCAGTGCAGCAGGAGGTTTTGTCACTGATAAGAGAAGTCGCCTAGGTCAAAAAAGTCTAGATTACCTCACCATTATTAAGATGAATGAGGGATGGATCCCAAAGGGTCTGACAGTGGGCGATACATTCGATTAAAAAAGGCCTGATAGATGAGCTGCCTTGAGCTAATAATGGTCCACACGCTGCTGTATTTTATCCCTGAATGCCGGATGACTTGCGTGAGTTATCCGCCACCAACTAGGGTTCAAGACGCAATGTTTTAGGGAACTTTCTGCCTGGCAAACTAACATCAATTTTTCTGGTCGCTGCAACAATACCTAATTTTTGCATTTTAATTATTTTATTTTAGAAGGCGTAGAGCATGTAATGAAAAATAAAGCATTTTTGAACAGTCTTGCATAACAGTTGTGCAAAAATACATATTTACAATAGAGACATTTTGTGAAAGTTAGCTGGCTATTCCTTCTTATTTTTACTTTTTAGGTTAATAATTTTTCTTAATTTTTACTGTGATTTCAATTTAAGAGATACCTAAAACATGGTAAAACAGACAATAGTAAAGAGTATATCTGCAGGAAACACCAAAGTCCTATTAGCTATCATCCCTCCAGCAGTATTAGCTTATTATTTACAATATCTAACCTGGGCAATCAGCCTTGGGTTACCCTAGGGCAGGATTCAGTAAGCGACCTCTCCTTTCCTGGGAGGATTTTGCCGCCGGTTGCTTCTGAAGGGTCTCCACTGCTCCCCCACTCCGGTCCTTCCCCCAGTGTCGCTTCAACCAGTAACAAATGTTTTATATTTGTAAAGCGACCCAATGATCCCCCTTGATAGAGGTTTATCTTTACAAATTTTGGAGAACCAATTTAAGACCGGTGTCCCCTGTTTCTGGGTCAGGGAGTGTGTGAAATGCCTCAGCCTACAGTAATTGTAATGTTCTGACAGCGGTAGCTCATGCTTGTCCCTCAGTTCCTCATAGGTGAGCATCTGGCCCTTTACTAACCAGTCTCCCAGTCTATCTAGTTCCCTTGACCTCCACCAGTGTTGTGATGTTGTGCTCATGTGTTTCGGGGCCTGAGGGTGGTCAAGAATTGGGGTCATTTGGGTGGATCCAGGGAACAAACCCGTGTGTTTCTTGGCCCATTTCCAGTATGATAGTGAGTGTCTGATTAGGGGGTTTGGTGAGTTTTTAAGGCTCTGTGGCAATTCTGATAGCCAAGCCACCTTGTCCCAGGTTAAGGGCCTTAAAGTGTGGTTCTCTAAATACACACAGGCCGGTTGATGACATATAGAATGTGCTATTGGGAGGAAAGATAGGTAACGTAACAGGTATTACACTGATAGGAATGAGTATTACAACTTAATACAACTCTCCTATCTGGTGGTGCCTTAGATTGCACGTGCAGTGCCCCAAATTCAAAGTAGGAGTTCCAACCAAGCATCTTTTTCCATCTCCCTGTTCCAAAAATCCATGCCATATACACGTCCCGTGATAGGTAACGTAACAGGTATTACACTGATAGGAATGAGTATTACAACTTAATACAACTCTCCTTTCTGGTGGCACCTTAGATTGTACGTGCAGTGCCCCAAATTCGAAGTAGGAGGTCCAACCAAGCATCTTTTTCCATCTCCCTGTTCCAAAAATCCATGCCATATACACGTCCCCTGATAGGTAACGTAACAGGTATTACACTGATAGGAATGAGTATTACAACTTAATACAACTCTCCTATCTGGTGGCACCTTAGATTGCACGTGCAGTGCCCCAAATCCGAAGTAGGAGGTCCGACCAAGCATCTTTTTCCATCTCCCTGTTCCAAAAATCCATGCCATATACACGTCCCCTAATAGTGGACGTAACAGGGATTAAATCAATAGGAATAGTACTACTTAACAGTACACACCTTATAATAACGCAGACAGAGGCAACGCATATAATCTTCCATGCTGTGCAGTGGAAGCCCCCAGACTCTGACCTGTGTATGATATTCCATGCTGTGCAGTGGAAGCCCCCAGACTCTTACCTGTGTATAATCTTCCATGCTGTGCAGTGGAAGCCCCCAGACTCTTACCTGTGTATAATCTTCCATGCTGGGCAGTGGAAGCCCCCAGACTCTGACCTGTGTATAATCTTCCTTGCTGGGCAGTGGAAGCCCCCAGACTCTGACCTGTGTATAATCTTCCATGCTGGGCAGTGGAAGCCCCCAGACTCTGACCTGTGTATAATCTTCCATGCTGGGCGGTGGAAGCCCCCAGACTCTGACCTGTGTATAATCTTCCATGCTGCGCAGTGGAAGCCCCCAGACTCTGGGAGTCTGAAGAAGAGGAGTCAGAGGAGGAAGGTGGCTTTGAGGATGTGGAAGACCAAACACAGCAGGCGTCCCAGGGGGCTTGTTGTCCCCTTTCGGGGACCCTTGGTGGCTGGGTGGAGGAAGAGACCTTCAATGACATCAGTGAGGACAATGTTCGCGAACATTTGATGGAATTCGCGTCCGCGGTTCGCGAACCGAAAGTTTGATGTTCACAACATCACTACTCATTACTCCTATAGACATCAAACTTTCGTTAGATTAGATTTTATATTAGTTTCAGAAATAAATTAAAGAAAAAGTAGTAAATATGGAGATAGCGCCAATTAGTTGGTCCGATCATGGGCAAGTGTCCATGAAGATTACATAGAAACAACTCTCTTTGGAAAGACCCTCTTGGAAATTTAACATAAAAAAGGACAATATACCAAAAGAAAAGAAAAGCTTAAGAAAGAGGTTGCAAATTTTTTTTTACTAAATAATAAATTCAATAAAATTCAATCAAAGATAATGATTTGGGCTGCACATAAAGTCTTAGTAAGAGGTTGGTTAATTAGCTGCTAACATTTTTGGAGGAAACAAAAAGGAAAACCAATAAAAAAATATACATTGAATTGGCAAAATTAGATTATAAAATAAAGAGTCATTTTGACAAATCTATACAAGAATAATTAAGATTAATCAAGTCAAAGATTTAAAAAATTGAGCAATAAATGTTTTAATCTATAACTCCAAATGGGTGACTCAACAAAAACTATATAAATTCGGCAACAAGGCTGGTTGAATGTTAGTTAATAAACTGAGAACTAAGAAGACAACGAATAGAAGAATTGACCTTCTTAGTTATAAATGGTCAATTATAACTAATCTGATAGATATACTGTAGGTGAAAGCTTCGCTAAATGCTATCAACAATTATACAACTTAGAATCGACAAACGAATGTATAAATCCAACTAAAATTGAGATAAAAAAATTCTTAGACAAAAAAAGTCACCAAAAATAACAGAAGAAGAACTAGTAACCTTGAATAAAGAGATTTCAATCAAAGAAGTACAAGGAGTTATAAATGAACTAAAGTTGGGGTCCTCACCAGGCACCGACAATTTTAGGAACTGGTACTACAAAATATGTCAGGAAGTGCTGGCTGAACCAATAAAACCAGATAAAAGTTGAAGGCTTTATTCCTTCAGAAATGTTGAAGTCGGAGATAGTAACCATCCCAAAGGATAAAATGCCTTGAATGTAAAAACTTTCACCCTATCTCTCTCCTCAACACAGAAGTCAAAAGCTATGCAAACATTTGTTTCTAACCGACAAGGCCTGGATGGAGTTAAGAAATGATTTAACTTAGTTTCCTATATTAATAGCAAACAAATACCATTCGTGTTTCTGGGTAAGGACTCTATGAAGGCTTTTGATGTTGTTTGGGGATTCATGGGTTTCACACTTGCCATATTTGGACTTGGTGAATTTGGATCACGAGCCATACTCGCGCTATATGGATCCCCATCCGCATCGGTCAGAGGTATAGGTTTCTCCTCAAGTGACTTTGGTATCTCTAACGGGACAAGACAGGGCTTTTCCTTGTCATCCTCAATATTTGCGTTGATACTTGAACCTTTTTTAACAATGATTAAAAATTCTGAAAAAATAAAAGAAATAAAAGTAGGAGCCACACAACACAAATCTCAGCTTTTGCTGACAATATCATAGTTACAGTCGAAACAGCCATCTTCGTCTTTGGAACATCTTTTCTCTTGTATTACAGAATATAGTAAAGTCTTGAACTTTAAATTTAATTTAGAAAAATCAGAATTTTTTGCTCCTAATGTGATGTATTATGATTTAAGGAAATTAAAAGATAAATGTTGTGGTATATGGCAAGAAACAATTAAATATTTGGGAATTACCTTACACAAATAATTAAACACGTTCATTAGTATTAACTTTAAAAAAGTTGGGAAGGATGTTGATGATACAATTAAAAAATGGATGGAAAGAATGATTGCCACCAAGATTACTTTGTTGCCAAAGATAGGCTATCTGCAAAGATGTATCCCACTTGAAATGCCCACCTTAACTATGAATTCATTACAGATTAAGATTGATAAATGTATTCATGATGGGAAGAAAATGAAATTAAAAAGAACTGATCTCAGTCATAGTTTTGGTGAGTGGGGTTTTGGATACCCAATTTTAAAGAATTATCAGGATGCAGCCTTTATTTCTCACATGGTCAATCTAAATGACCCCTACTCGAATAATTAATGGGTTCGAATAGAAAGGGAATTAATAAATTTAGAGAAAGGAAAACTTTGAATATTTCAAGAGAACTTACCTAAGATAAAAATTCTTCCAGGAGAGTTAGGGGTTAAAAATAATTTTAATAGATGGCATACATTGAATAGAAAATATCAACTAATCCCCTTCCCCAGCCCTATTATTCCTCTGGAGGCTTTGGCTGACAATCTGGGATTAGTATGGTTGAGAAAATTGAAGAAAGTTATTTTTGTCAGTTTTAGGGACTTTTATATTGATAATAAATTTTAAAAATTTGAAGATATAATAAGATGGGATTCTAACTTAATTGGCGGATGGTTAGAATATAAATCACTTTGTAAAAAATAAAAAATCCTCAAATTTCATCTAGCTGAAGTGAGAAATCTGACATCTAGTGAAGAATTGATTTTAAATCAGAATAAAAGACATTTTATATCAAAATCATATAATCTGATTAAGAAAAGAGAAGTGGAGCAAAAAACAAATGTAATGTTAAAATGGGAAAAGGAACTAACAACTAATATACCATTAGACATCTGGTATAAAGCTTTCTCAATTACATAAAAATATATAAAATATGTAAATTGTAGAGAACTTTATTATAAGATTTATAGTAGATGGTATTTAGTCCCACTGAGGATGTTGCATATAACGAAAAAGGCAAGTGATGGAATCTGCTGGAGAGAGTGTGGAGAAGTAGGGTCTTTTGGGCATATATCAGGGATTGCCCATGTATTCAAGAATTTTGGGAAGTTTTTAATAAACATATTATTTAATTAAACATTAAAACATCCTGCACATTCTCCCCCCAGACCTACCATTGGACGCAAAAGCAATCCTAATAGAAAGTTTGATGGCAGCAAAATCACTTATTGCCTTAAAATGGAAGAAAAAGACAACCCCAACTTGGGCAGAAGTCCATAATAAAATAGATAACAACTGGAAAAAGATTATGCTAAATTGGGCTTAACTAAGAAATCAAACCATACACGGAAAATTTGGAAAACATCAAAAGAAGTAGAAAATATTTAGAATAGTAATACTTGAGCCCATGGATAATGTCTGACTGGAAGTTAGTAAGAAATTGGGAATATAATACTCTGCTCTTTCTCTGCCCCTCCGACTCCCTCTAACCACGTCAGTTTTGGGCGCCCCTCCAGACTGTAATCCCTACTGCGGCTGAGTGAATGTTTTTGTCTGTTAGCCCAAGACAGAGAAATTGAATATTGAAGAGAGATAAAGTAGAGTGTGGGGCTACATTCCTTATTTAAATTGTTTAAACTGAATTATGCATGTTGTGCAGTTCTTTTTTGTATGAAAATGACATAACTAATAAAAATGTTCTATATAAAAAAACAACAACATTAAGATGGGGTGAGGTCTCCTCAGTGCTTGGAGTTCTCACAGGTTGTTTACTTGTTCTATGCTGGATTTCAATAAAATACAAAAAACACAAAAAAACACACACAAAAAAGAAATAATTCTGTCATTTATTGGGTTGTAACCTACCACTGCTTTGGCCACCCTTTGATTAACTATGAAGTACTACTCCATTTCTTCTGCTGGATTTTTGGCCACAGTAGGAGATCTGGTGGGTGACATGTGAAATGTCCCATTCCAATCCATTTAAGTTCACTAATTACCAGGATATCAAGGTTTAACCTTGTCATTTTACTCTTCACCACATTTGTTTTCCTTGGTTTATAGTTCTAACATTCCAGGTTCCAATGCTGAATTGTTCTTTGCAGCAGGGGAATTTCCTTTCCCGTCTGTACACATCCACAGCTGGGTGTTCTTTTGGCTTTGGCCCAACCACTTCATTAGATCTGGTGCTACTTATACTTGCCCTCTGTTCTTCTTCAGTAATGTGGTAGGTACCTTCTGACCTAAGGGGCTCATCTTCCAGTGCCATATTGTGGTGTCTCTGATTGTGCTTATCCATAAAGTTATCAATGTTACTGGAGTGGGTTACAGGTTTCTTCTCCAGTGGACCCGATTTGTCTGACCTCTCTGACATGACCTGCCCATATTGAGTTACCCTACATGGGATAGCTAAACGAGTACAATTGTTTGATAATTAGAGCAATCTTTGGCACTGCCTTTTTTGGGGATTGGGATGTAAATTGACTTTTTTCCACTTACTAATCTCTGTTGAGTGTTCCAAATTTGTTGACATAATTCAAGCAACATTTTCACAGCATTATGTTGTAGTTTTTTTGTATTTTTATCATGTCCACTTTGGCATTAAAGATTCCTTTGAGATCCCCAATATTGTTATCTTCTTCTATCTCTTTACATTGATCATTATAGAATGTCTTCTTGCTGTCCTTTGGAATTCTGCATTCTGATAAATATTTTCTTTTCTCCACTCCGTTGACTTTCTTTCTTTCCTGGGCTAATTAAAAACCTAAGTTTGCTTTCTTATTTTTCTTGCTTTTGGGGATATTCTTTCTTGCAGTTTTCTGGACAATTCCATTGCATATGCACAGGGGATATTGTTAATTTAATATTCGATTGGTTTGATGTCCTTTTTTTCTCAGTTTACTTCTAAACTTTGCAAAAAGACGCTCATGGTCTGAGCCTCAGCAACTCCAGGTCTTGTTTTTGATGACTGTAGTCAATCCAATTTTCTATGTTATTCATCTGGTGATTTACATGTGAAGTCATCTTTGATGCTCTTGGAATATGGTGTTTACTATGACCACAGAATTATATTGACAGAATTGTTCTAGTCTTTGACCATCTCCATATTATACTCCAAGGCCAAACTTTGCTGTTATTTCAGGTATGTTTTGTTTCCCGGCTTTAGTATTCCAATCTCCTATGATGAAAATACCCTTGTAGAATTTATCAACTTCAGACTCTTCAGCTTCCATGGTTGGATCATAGACTTGGATCACTGTGATGTTAAAGGGCTTGCCTTGAATTGGAATTGAAATCATTATGTCATTTATTTGGTTGCAACTGAGCACTGCTTTGACCACTCTTTGATTAATTATGAGGGATACTTAATTTATTCTGCTGGATTCTAGACCACAGCAGAAGGTGGATGTCTTTTATGCAACACCACATCCCACTCCATATGAGGTCACGTATTCACAGGATATCAATGTTTAATCTTGTTATCTCATGTTTGACCACGCCCAGTTTGCTTTGGTTCACAGTTCTTGGTTCCTATGCTGAATTGTTCTTTGCAGCAGTGGGCTTTCTTCTCCCTCCAGAAACATCGGCAGCAGGGCATTCTCTCGATTTTGGCCCAACCACTTCATTAAATTTGGTGGCACTTGTACTCGCCCTCTGCTGCTCCCAAGTAATGTGGTATACAGCTTCTGACATGAGGGGAAACTATTCTGGTGCCATATCATTATGTCTCTGGTTGTGTTTATCCATTATGTTTTCTTGGCAAAGATACCAGAGTGGGTTACCAGTTTCTTCGCCAGTGGGCCACAGTTTGTCTGACTTCTCTGTCATGACCTGTCTATCTTGTGTGATCCTACATGATATATCTCACAACTTCAATGATGTATACCAGCCCCTTCACCACAGAAAGTAGGTGATCCAGAAGGGGATATGTCAATATAATTGCATCTATGATTTAAAAATACTAAAAGGAAAGAAAAGTGAGGTCTATAGGAAAGCATACTCCACATTCAACAAAAACTGAAAAATATACAAAAGACAATGTAATCTAATTTTCAATTCATAGTTAATACTGCAGAGACTTATACATATATTTTTTTTATGGAAGCTATTACTAGAATTATTAACATAGTAATTTATAATATATTGCACAATGCTGCACAGTTTGAAAGGTAATTATGTGCCCAAATTACATAGAGACAAATCAGAGCATAAGCCTTCTAGGAGAAACTGCTATCTAGAAGGAATAGAAACACAAATACATATTTTGCAGCATGCAGATATGGTCCTTATGTCAACCGGATATGGAGTGGTAGCATTTATTTACATTCTAACATCGTTTTTTTAGATCAGAGCACTTTAAAGGTACTCAAACAAGTGAAATTTAAATGATTAGGTTATTGTACTATTTTGTGACATTAACTACCATTTAACATACCTTGAATGATGGAGAGAAAGAAAGAGAGATAGGGAGAGAAAAAGAAGGAGAGAACGAGAGAGGGGGAGAAAAAGGGGAAAGAGAGAGGGAGAGAGAGGAATAGAAAGAGAGGGGAAAGAGAGAGGGAGAGAGTGAGGGAGAGAAAGATGGAGAGAAAGATGGAGAGAAATAGAGGGGAGTGAAAAAGATGGAGAGAGAGAGAGAAAGAGATGGAGAGAGAGATGGGATAGGGAGAGAGAGAGGTTGAGGTAAAGAGAGGGGATCAAGGGGGAAGATAGGGAGAGAGGGAAAGAAAGAGGAGAAAGAGGGAGGGAGAGAGAGAGAAAGGGGAGATAGAGAGAAAGAGAGAGAGGGAAGGAGAGGGAGAGAGAGAGAGGGGAGAGAGAGAAAGAGAGTGGGGAGAAAGAGAAAGAGAGTGGGGAGAGAGAAAGAGAAGGGGAGAGAGAGGGCGAGAGAGAAAGAGAAGGAGGAGAGAAAGTGGGACAGAGAAAGACAGAGAGGGGGGGGGTGAGCATTCATATTGCTGTCCTACCTAAAGCTTTTTTTGTGTGGGAACTAATTATTTACAGATAGTACATACCAAACCTTACCCTACAGTGCATTCCTGTATAAGATTAGCATACATTTTAAAGCATGATTCACAATTTGAAGAAGAATAAAAAATCCTGAAAAACAAAATCCACAGAAGAATAATTTACAAATTACCCTTATTTTCATTTTGAAGCCAGTCACTTGCCTTAAAAAATGATAGTGTAGAAAATAATAGAGTAAATCATTGATAAACATTTTGTAAAATACATGTTCAAGTTTTAGTGCAAACAATTATGTTAACAGCTAAGGAAGAGCTTGGTCAATAAACCACTAAAATAATAGTCTATTATGTGGTATTGTATCAAAAGCATTTAAAAAAACAAATAAACATAAGCTGTTTTTAAACTGTGGAGAATGGGTTTCAGGGGGTAATTATGGCAGTGCCATATTCCTGATCATTACCTACAAGAGGAAAAGGAATATGTAGTGGCTGATGGGTTGATTGATTTTTTCACTTTTCGTTGTAAGTATGCAATTGGCTGTTTTTAATAAATCGTGTCAATCTGCTTGTTTCTTCTGCTATATTAGAAAACCACTGAATTGCCTTTGTTAAAGTTTATGCTGAATGCATTATAAAATTTAATTATTTAATTTTTACATGTTCTTCATAAAACCATGCTAAATTCCACTTATTGGAGAGTCATCAACCTTTTAATACTACTGCCTGCTTTCAATGGTAAAATTTCCTCAATTTACCTTATCTCATTTCTGGTTACATAAATCATATAACCCTAGCTATGTATTACCCTGGACTAGATAGTGATCCTGTCCTGACTGCTGTCCCTAGACTCTTTCACCAGCTCTCCAACCAGCCAAACGTTGTGCTGCAGGTTTCCAGTGTATGACGTCAATTGTCGATTACTCCGCCGCCCACAATGAAGGCTTGAATCACCCACTATTGGGCAATAGGGACCAGTGACTATCACCGACTTAGAGACTCATTCAATTGAGCAATCGTAAGGTATTGTAGCCCGTAAGAGAGGTTGCAAGTTAATTTGCTATTCAATTGGCATTTATTTGCGGGCTCTGAACGGGTTACAGGTTACGGGCTCAAAATCCTTGCAGTTGTTAAAACCGGAACCTACCAGCCTCCCGGAGCCTTTGATCTTTCACGGCTGCAAGAGTTCTGATCCCTAAAATCACAAATCGATATTCTCTGCTACACCTACAGTGGCCCTACATGGTATAGCTCTAAGCTTCATTCAGGTACACAAACCCCTTCACCACCACCATTTAGCAATCCAGAAAAAGACCAAAGGAACATACACCACACTAATCTACTCTAACCCATCAGGAAGGGCCGCAAAAACACATGGAGGCTGTGCAGCGGCATGTGGAGCGACAGCCAACTCACCTCCATCTCTGCTACGCCCATCCTGGAAAGTTCCACGCCATTACTGGTGGCCATGTTCCAAGATGTATACCCACCTCCCATTAAGTGTTTTGCTATCAATCAACTCACATTATCACCTTTCATATTCTTATCAAGCCTTCAGGGGAATGTTGATACGCAGCACTTCAACAAATTCCTATAAATTTGGGATTATTAATTGAATCTGTGTTATATTTTGCAAGAAAAAAAAGGGCTGACACCTAGCCTGAGACTGTGTGAGAATTGAAATACGCTTATTATCTCTTAATTGGGATTGGGTGTCTGTCCAAAAATTTAAGAGTTGATATTTTCCACATATTTCGGTTGAACCTGGAGATATCGGACATTCTTGCCCCTTCTATTTTGGTTACTTTCTCTTTCCTGTTTAGGTGTCAGCCTCTAATGGTGATCACCAGCAGTTGAATGTGATTGATTAATGAAGTAGTATTGTTTGGACATTGGTTTATGTAAACCCTTTTTGCAATTGTGTGACAAATTATATACTGTGAAACATTCGTTAATAGCTCTTAATAAAAGACCAAGATAAGGCACATTAGCGTTAAGTGGACACAATGTCCCCCAGAGAGAAACAAACCACAAGACCTAAAAAGAAAGATAAAAAGAACTCTCAAAAATCAGTAGTAGAATTGTTTCGCCCTAAGCCAGAGGTTACAGATAAAAACTTACTAGACACCTCCTCTAGTTCTCAGCTTGACTCATCAGCCACACGGCATAGAAGAAGCAGAGGATGAGTCCAATCTTGAAATAGAGGAGGAGAAAGTGTCTATGCAATCTATTAAATTGCTCTATGAGAACTTTCAAGAGCTTATTAAAAAAAAAAACTTGCTTAAGAAATAGCCAAAAATACTAATATTCTTCAAAATCACACAAAACTAATTCAAGATCTAGAGGTGAACCAAACGGAACTGAATAAAGAAGATCAGAATTTAATGAGAGAGGTCAAAGTTCTCAAAGAGCAAATTTCAACATTAAATTATAAATGCCTGACTAGATGAAGGTGTTAGGAGGTACAATATTAGAATAAAGGGTATACAAGAAAGAGTTATTGATGGTGAATTTAAACCCTATGTAAAATCTTTCATAACAGATCTCATGAACAATGAAATTAATATGGAAGAACAAACTGAACATTTTTACTGCATCCCCCTTCCAAGAAATTTGGATAGGGTGTCAGCTAGGGATATGATTGTTACATTAAGATACCTTCCTATGAAAGATAAAATCATGAAAATTGCATTCGAGAAAAAGATTTTTCATTCCCCTTACGAGAACATAGAAATCTATCCAGATATCTCAGGGGAAGTTTTACTGAAAAGGACACTGTTGAGAGAAACTGCGAGAAAGTTAAGAGAAAAGGCTATTGTATACAAACGGGCTTTCCCAGTTAAATTGATTATGTCCTATAAGGATAAAATAATAAGAATAGCTACGAATGAAGAAGGAAAACATTTTTTGCTAAGATACTTGAGGGATAGTAACTCTTAGGAGACTCTTTTTGAACCCCAATGTGAAACCTTATGGAAATCGTCTTGGCTATAATTAGAGAAAATAGAGATTTGAATGTTTTGTGAAATAGAAAAATAATATGTTTTCCTTCTAATTGGGAAGCATTATTGTATCCTCTCCTGATGTAAATGGAATTAATCCTCAAGGAGCTGAATCTTGCTAAACTAAAATGTAAATAAGGGATATTTATAGAGTAGTTTTTTGGGACTTGTTCCAGTAGTTTAATATGGTAATAGTCAATATAACCTTTGAATAATTTTTAAGACACCTCAAGATGCAGTTTAGTGTATTTTAATAAGTAGTAATATAATAATGACCAAGGCACTAAGCACAGTAGTGGTCTGTTTTCTTCTTTGAATTAAGGTTTATTATGATATTAGATATTTTATATACTCAATATAACTTATAGACAAACACTTTTACAGTCTAAAGCTCACAATTATATTTTCTGGTGTTCTTTTTAGATGATTAGGTGTGCACTAAGCAAAAACAAAACTTTATAACAACTTAAAATATATATGTGATAGTTCACCTTTAGGCATGCTATAATCTGTCCATTTGGACTGTCCAATTAATATAAATTGCACCCTATTTAGTGACACAAACACTATAGAAATAGAAGTGTTTACATAAGTTAAAGTTGCGGAGGATTAACTAGATCTCCTATATATGTACAAAGTGGCTAGAAGCTATAAAAGGTAAAAGGGTTAACATAAGAGATATATTAAAAACTTACGTAAGAGGAAACTCTTTGCTTTGTAGATATTCTGTATGATTTAGAAGTGTACAAAATGTGTAAATAAATCTAGACCGGAAAGACACAGGAAAATAATAGTCTGCCGCCCTGACTGATTCAAACTTTAATTTTAAGTTTGCTTGTTCCTATGGTGCATTCCATAGGTTCCAATCCCGTTTGTGGAGATTGGAGTATGGGGGGCACAAGCGGAAACAGGATCCATTATGTATTGTGATCGTTTGCTCCTTAGAAGTTATGCCAAGCAAGTGGAGTACGGAGTTCTGGACAGAAGTGAGGGAGTTAAAACTTCTGAAGAACTCCTAATTAGTGCGACTGCCCTTTAAAAGCATGGAAAGCAGACCTGGAAGGAGGGGTGTGTGGCCGGCTAGGCTCTGTGCAGGTTGTGGGCTGCTGACAGAAGCAAGCCCCAGAGTGGAGACTGATCCTGTGTGGAATTACAGTGGGCTTTGTGAAGCCTGATTTACTGGGGCTGCGAGTACTACAACAGTGAGAAGAGTGTGCTGATTGCAGTCGAATTGAGCTGAAAGAGCGACTACAGACTCAAGAGGTGAAAGTACAAGGAAGCCAAGTAAGTGAAGGGGTTATTGAAGATCCCCTGCAGTTAGGCCCTGTTTGGCCTAGCAGAGGGAGGCCAGTGAGTGAAGGCCTCAGTCTGAAGCAAGTTAAAGAAGAACGCTTGTAGCTATCTGCCATAAATAGGAACGCAGTACTTTCACGCAGTCTGCTGGAAGTAGAAATTGTACCAGGCTGAGAGGAGCCTGAAAGTTTACAGATAGGAGTAAAAAGGCTGTTTGGTTTGCTGACAGAGGCACCGAATGAAGGTTCCAAGACCTTTTATGCCCCAGGGAAGAGACTGAGAGATTACCGAAGGAAGGTAACACCAGTTATTGTTGTGATATCCAAGGGTCCCTGGGGTGAAGCATGCGGGAGAGACGGGCGGGCCCAATGCTTCATCCGCGGCTACAAAGATAAAGAGCGGAAAAGAGTCTCCCAAGTTAAAGGGACTATTTGTATCCTGGCCACAAGGTGGCACTATCACAAGTTAAAGGGACTATTTGTATCCTGGCCAAAAGGTGGCACTATCACAAGTCTAAGGGACTATTGGTATCCTGGCCACAAGGTGGCAGTCTCCCAAGTTAAAGGGACTATTTGTATCCTGGCCACAAGGTGGCAGTCTCCCAAGTTAAAGGGACTATTTGTATCCTGGCCACAAGGTGGCACTATCACAAGTTAAAGGGACTATTTGTATCCTGGCCACAAGGTGGCACTATCACAAGTTAAAGGGACTATTGGTATCCTGGCCACAAGGTGGCAGTCTCCCAAGTTAAAGGACTGTTTGTAACCTGGCCACAAGGTGGCATTCTCCCACCTCGCAGAGACATAGTTATTTATGTTCCGTTATTTTAAGCAGAGCTACAGCTTCAGCTGTTACTTTCTTTTTGCAAATAAACCAATTTGCTGCACTTGAAGTCGGTATCAGCCCTTTATTCAAGAAACCACCGCTATATGCGGCCATCCTGATCACAGTATGTATAGTATGTAAGGTTTTGATGGAGTTGGGTTTAGGATATGTGGGTGTGTGGGGGAGTTTTGGGGGGGGAGGGGTTCATCGGTAGTCGTGTCTATTATACATGATGTTTAGCAAATAAATTATGGTAAATATATTGTTATAATGTACAGGGACTCAATAACCCAGCCAAAAGAACCCATTTAGCAAAAGTAGTAAATAAGGAGAACATTTTATCTCTTATTAATTCAAGAAACACATTGGCAAAAAGATAAAATCCCAAATTTTTAAATCAAATCTTTTGATAAATATTAATACGCCACCTTCCCTCAAAAATCTAGAGGAGTGTCTATATTTTTTAAGAACTCATTAAGTATTTCTGAAGAGCTAGTAAAATGTGATGATGTGGGAATTTTTATGCCCCAAATTATAATCAGAACAAATTTATAAGTAAGATTCTGAGATTGCGAAATAAATATGCACAAGGTATATCAATTATCGGAGGTGACTTAAATATGATCATGAATGGCGATTTAGATATCAGAATACAGAATATCAACAAAAACTCCTGAGTGTGACAGTAGAGTAAAAGCTAATGCTAAAACATTTTCAAAGTTAATGATGAAACATAAGCTTTACGACATATGAAGGACTCTTTATCCTCAATTTAGAGAGTATACTTTTTTTCCTATCGCCATACTACTTATACCCAGATTGATCTGATATTAACAGAAGCTAAAACCTTTAATAGGAAACTTGAAAGTAAAAGTGGCCCAATAGTTATCTCGGATCATGCCTATATAATATTAAAGCTTGAGATGGACTGAAACAAAATGCCTACTTCTCACTGGAGATAATATAACTTTTTATTAGAAGAGGAGCATATGAAAATTAAACTCACAGAAGAAATAAACACATTTTTCGAGATAAACAATAGTTCGGACATTTCTAAAGAAATAGTCTGGAATGCATTGAAAGCTTACATAAGGGGAATGTTGATACACTGGAAAGCGCATAGGAAAAAATTAAGAGGAGCGACTCTCAGGGAGAGATATATCCAACTTTTAAATCTGGAGATGAGGAACAAAAACTGCCCAAATCAAGAAGTATGTAAAGCTGAGATTAAAGCAATAAATCAAGAAATCTTGGATCGATCTCTATGGAGAATCCAACAGAGATCACATTGGTACAGCAATAAAATTAGCAAACTACTGACTACTAAATTGAAGAATAAATATTCAAGCAAAAGTATTGATTCCATACGTTTAAAGTATAAAGAGGTGAGGAAACCTCAAGAGATAGCAGAAGCATTTGCAAATTATTACTGTGAGCTTTATAACCTGGAGTCTAATCCTAGTTACAATAAACCCAGTGTAGAAGTAATTAAAGAGTTTCTTGAAAACATTAATTTACCTAAATTAACTAAACTCCAGTAAGAGGAGTTGATAAACGAATTCAGTGGGAAGAAGTTGAGTTTGTAATTAAAGAGCTTAAAGCATATTCATCCCCTGGCCCTGATGGGTTTTCAAACAATGTTTTTTAAGATCTGTCAATTGAGTATCTCCCAGCATCTTAAAGAATTTTTTAATGAAAATGAAGACAAAGATAAGGGGCCCTATTAAATTCGAGCTGCGTATGGAATCGTATCTCACAAATGCGCATCGTAACGTGATTTACGTAATTCGATTTGACTTGCATTTGACTTGCGATTGACTTGCAATTGACTTGCGTAATTTCAGACTCATTTTCCGAGATTTGCCTCCGAAAAGCGCTACGTAGTAAGTAGCGGAAAATAATTATTTGCGTAGACGCTCGGATCTCGCAAAATCGCTATGCACAAAATACACCAGTAAAATGTTTTACGCATTACGTACAGACAACTTAAAATGTAAAAGTGAGTTTAACAGAGGGAAAGCATGGAAGGCCATTACAATTGATTTAAATTTCCCCTCCCCCACCAAAGGAAATGCATTATACAACCAATTAGTTGTTACATTTGGAATGAAAAGCCATGCTGCAGCTTACATAAAGCAATTAAAGACACACTACCTGATTACATAAAAACACAAAAACATCAAAATAATGCCATATTAACCCCGTTATTTTGTATACATGTTGCTCATCACATCTACATTTGGGAACACAAATATGGGGCACATTACACTGCCACATGACGTATATCAAGTACACAGGGAGTATGTGAATATGTCCTGTTCGGTCTTTCGGTCGGGTCTGTCTGTCTGTGACCCTCTGTCATTGCTTTCTTACAAGGTTCGTATGCTGGTGATACTGGAGTGGATTGTCAGTTCCTTCTCCAGTGGTTTGGGATTTGGCCGTCCACTCTGCTTTCACTCTCCCACCCACAATGGCCCTTAATGGTATAGCTCACAGCTTCATTGAAGTACACAATATCTCTTGTTTGGTCTTTCGGTCGGGTCTGACTGCCTGTGACCCTCTGTCACTGCTTTCTTACAAGGTTCGTATGCTGGTGATACTGGAGTGGATTGTCAGTTCCTTCTCCAGTGGTTTGGGATTTGGCCATCCACTCTGCTTTCACTCTCCCACCCTCAATGGCCCTTAATGGTATAGCTCATAGCTTCCAAGCCCCATCACTTATCAAACCACAAGGTGACCATGGGAACATACCCCGCAGTAACCCATCAGGAAGGGCAGCAAACACAGACAGAGGGTTTGCAGAGGCACAATGAGCACCAGCCAACTCATCTTCATCAGGGGTAATCGCCACTACTCTTATCCAAGGAAGTCCCACGCCATTGCTGGTGGCCATGTGCCAAGATGTCCATTCATTCCCATTTGTTGACCTCCCATTATGTTCTGCTATTCATCAATTTACATTAGTTTCAATTGCTAAGTGATGTTGGGGGAGTGCGGGTGAAAGCAGAGTGGAGGAACAAATCCCAAATCACTGGAGAAGGAACTGACAAGCCACTGCAGTATCCCCTATCATTATCCTGTTAGGCCCTCAGGGGAATGTTCCTACTCCACAGTATCGCTAATTGTACTTGGCCTGTGCATTAACCCTTTATTATGCCTAGATTGTAGATCTTTTAGATGTATTATATGATATCTAATGCTATTAGGACTATTATTCCTCTTAGTATGTATGGATCTATTGCAGGTTAACTAGTGCTCATTAGTTTACAGCTATAGTAATGTGACACTAATGTGATGCATGTGGTATCCCATAACCCCAACCATTGAAAACTCACCAACATGGTGAGAACAGTATAACACAGCTTTATTTTTGGACACAGACCACAATCAGCAGTGGTCAAGACTGTGCATTCACATAACGGTATAACAAAACTTTATTTTTGGACACAGACCACAATCAGCAGTGGTCAAGACTGTGCATTCACATAACGGTATAACAAAACTTTATTTTTGGACACAGACCACAATCAGCAGTGGTCAAGACTGTGCATTAATATCATGGGTGTGGTGTGGGCGGGTCCGGAGAGAGCAAGGGGCTAAATAAAACAAAGGGGATACCTACAGGGGTCAATCTAATAGTCTAGAATAAGCATGATGCATAGCACCTACCAGGGTCACATGTGGTCAGTACACCGCTGCAATCAGAATATGATGAGAAAAAGGATCATCACAAATCACTCCATTTAACTGAAGAAACCATTAGAGTGCATGGCACTTACAACTTGTCTGGATCTGCTCAATGGAACAAATGATTCAACCTCTGAACTGTGTAATCCAGTCCAATTTCACACATACAGTGTGGTGTGCGAAATTTCCCACAAAAATAAATGGTCAACAAAAAACAAAAAGGCGGAAGAGGATAGAAAAAACTAATGACAATGCATATACAGTAAAGTGCTAAATACTGTACCAATATACCAACTCACCTGATTCCCATCTGCAAGCATTACTAACTATTAGCTACAGTAGGTCTCTGGATAATGAGTAATATGGGCAAATACCCATTAATATGGACAGGACACAAAGGTCAGCAGCCAGATTCACTGTTTCTTACATCAGACCCAAGGATATGTTCTCAGACGGATATTGAGGTCAGGATCACATGCTTTATTAGTGCATATATTAATGCTGGCTGTCATTAACATGCCATTGTGAGACTTTGCAAGTCCACCGCCATAGCGGTATTAGTCTACATTTCAGCTAACAATAATCATGTCTGAGATATCTGGCAATATGATAGCTTTAAGATTGTGGGAGCTACATGTTAAGGAGGGGGCTGTCATTGGAGTAATGTATACCTGAGAGGCACTGGGAAAACCTTACGCCTCATATAATTCCTCCACAATGCTTGCAGATGCAGGAGATGCCTTCATGGGCCTGAATTGTACCTAAAACAAAACAAATTGAAAGAAAAACAAAGAGAAAACCTAAAATCTAAGGGCCTAAAAAAAAGGGGACTGCAGCATCCCTTCCCAACAGCATTCCCCAGTGACCATCAATTGGTGGCATGTTCAACCGAACCCTACGTGTCCACAGAGAAGAGGATCATGGACCATGTGATGGGAGGTAGCCATCTGCATACAAAATATCACATTCAAAATATCACCAAGACTCTGTAGCCAGGCTAGATGAGGTCAGCATTGTGACCAATAGATTGTCACTGAGGAGTGCTGTTGAGAAGGCACAATTATGACCACAGCCCCTAGGTCCTCCTCCGCCTGGGCACAGGACCTGCATCATCCGCGGCCGGACGCCGTCTCCCCGTTGGTGGTGGGGTAGCGGGAGGAGGTAGTGGCACCACGGGTGGTGGTGGCGGCGGAGGCATGGTGGAAGGAGAGGAGTGGCCAGGCTGCTGTTGGCTGGTGACCTGCCCCGTTCCCAGAAGCCTGACCATGTGCTGCTCCATTATCCGATGATGCCTCCTCTACTCCCTAAAGCGCCCGTCCAGGCTGCGCCTCATGCCGGAGATGTCGGCAGCCATCCTCCTCACGAGGGCCAACAATTCCGGCAGCGCATCCTCGGTCGTTGGTGGTGGGGGCTTGGGTCCTGCTGGCAGGGCCGGGTGGGAAGATGGCGGGTAGAGAGTGGGGAGGATCTGGGACCCGGCTGGAGACAGGGGCTCTGATGTCGGGGGGCCCGGTGGCTCAGTGTGTGGGGAAGTAGGAGCTGTGGAATAGTCCACCACTTGTGAGGGCCCTGGCGAGATGGCAAGTCTTTGGAGGAGGGGGACAGTCGGGCTCTGTACAGGGGGGCTGTCAACTACAACAAGCTCCCCCTCCGATGAGCCAGGGCCCTCCGATGAGCCTGTAGCCTCCTCCCCCTGAGCGGTCTCCTGCGGGGCGGGGGCTAACGGCCCCACTCCTGGCTCATCACTGGACCCAGACCTCCTACTGGATGCTGAAATAGAGAAAAGAGAGGTACATGTCATTAGTATGCTGATCAATACATTCATATGTTTTCACTCCTAACTATCTGACATCTAGGCCTGAACATGGATGATTCTGCTAATTGCAACTCAGATTAGCTGTCATTTGCTAGATTTGATCTATTCTTTGGTTTCTTATCTTGACCTCTCCTGGCTCCTAACGCTGTCTGTATTTCTTCTGCGTTTCACTCCTAACTATCTGACATCTAGGCCTGAACATGGATGATTCTCCTAATTGCAACTCAGATTAGCTGTCATTTGCTAGATTTGATCTATTCTTTGGTTTCTTGTCATGACCTCTCCTGGCTCCTAACGCTGTCTGTATTTCTTCTGCGGTCTGTAACTGCATAGGCTGCATTGGGCACACCAGTACATGGACTCGATTGCTTGATTACTCTTGGGGTGGCCAGGAATGACAGTGATTTGTCAGCTTCATGGATTTAATGACACTTCCATCTATCCCTTGTTAATTCCATGGAGCTGACATGTCAGTGTCCTTGTTGGTCACCATGTGTAGTGTGTGTGATGTACATGTGGTGGCATGTTGGTGTATGTGATATTCACCTGAACTGGAGGCTGGGTCCTGCTGGGCCACCGGGGATGAAGCTCCAGCTGTGGGCGATGGTCTCAGAAGGTCCCTTGCGATCCTCTCCCACTCCTTATAGGTCACACTGTGTCCCTCTGCTTCTATGGCCATCTTCCTCTTCACCGTGGCCCTGATATCCACATATCGGTGTTTTACGGACCTCAAGCCCCTAGGCACCGTGGACACCTCCTTCATCAATTCCACTACCTCCTTCCAAGCCTGAGCCTTAGGCCCAGGCTTCGCTTCCCTTGCAACAAGGATAATGGGCCAGTCATGGATCGCACCCAGGAGGACCATATTCTCCCGGGGCGTATAATTACGGGGTCTGCGCCTGCCCTTGCCAATAGCCCCTTGCTCTCTCGACTGTGCTCAGGGACCCTGGCCTCCCTGAACTTTTCCTGAGGCCTGTCCCTTCCCCAAACGACCCTGCCCCCTGGGATCAGGCCCCTTCCCCTCTGTCCATCCTCTGGTAGTGCCTCTGTCTCCCTCCTCCTCCTCCTCCTCCCCCTCCTCCGGGGACCACTCCTCCTCCTCCGGGGACAACTCCTCCACCCCCTCCGGGACAACTCCTCCAACCCCACCCGGGACAACTCCTCCACCTCTCCTCCACCCTCCACTCCACTCTCCTCACTCTCCTCACTCTCCGCTCCTCTCCCCTCCTCCTCTCTCCACCTATCTCCTCCCTCCATGCTCAAATAATAAAAAAAATAAGGATAACTCAAAATAAGTATAACTGTTATGTAGGTGATGAAAAAAAAAGTGTATGTTCTATGTGTTTTTAATAAATGTTGGGGGATGCAGTGCAAAGGTAGGGGGGGTGTAGTGTGTGTCCTAAAGCTATGTATTTCTCTATGTGTCTTTAATCTATGTGTCAGGCAAATATGTGTAATGTGTAAATATGTGTAACTCTTACGTGTAAATATGCTAGTAATAAAATACAAAACAATCAAAAATAGTACGCCTACAAATCAATATAACGATAAAGAAATAACTGTAAGTATTACTGGAATGTCTGTTGGAAAGAAAATATGTGTGTGCTATGTGTATTTAATAAGTGTGCAGGAATGGGGTGTGTTGGGGATGTGGTGTGTTGGGGGATGGGGTGTGGTGGAGGGATGGGTGTGCGGGGTGTGTGTCCTAACTATATATATGTCTCTATGTGTGTTATTTAATCTATGTGTCTTGCAAATATGTGAAATCTGTAAATATGTGTATTTCTTAAATGTAAGGACTTATGAAATAGACAATAAAAAAGACAAAAAACTAATCTCCCTCTCTCCAAAATACTACTCTCAATAAAGACTCTCTCCCACCTGCTCCTGGAACTGCGTGCTAACTCCTATGGCTTTTACAACACAGTCAGCGCATGGGTTTGTATCAATCACATTTATAAGCTCCTACTGTCAATCAAATTCTTAGCTCGTACGTGATTGTCTGAGAGGCGTGTCTCGCTAGGACCTCCCCTTATCAGCTTGCGAGCGCGCCAACAGACTCAGCCAATTACATACGCACTTATAGTGTCAGGCCGCCAAACAGTATGCAGTTCACAACAGCATATGACAAAAACCACAATTGATTAATCATTAGGTAAATGTTCTGATGCATTCCCTTGTATCCTGTGACATGGACATCTCTAGTCTACATAACGTGTTGTGTGTTATTGTAAGGGCTATGTAAATGAGATGTCTTCCGAATTCATTTGATAGAGGAGAATTAATAGTGTTTGGAAAACTTTTTCTTGCATGAATATATCCCTGAATAAACATGAATTAGCTTACACTACTAATTATCCTATCAGATGCATCCATGATCCATCTCCCTTACATATATCTTTAACTGTGTATTAGCCACAGGGATGTGTTAATAGGTCATGATGACGATATTTGGGCATATGCTTTATCAAACATCACAACATCTTATTCATATCAACATGTCACATTTTATTTCCACCAGGTGATGCAGGATATGGGTGTTTGCCGTGGTTGTTGACCCCTGTGAGCAATCCCCAGACTCGGGCAGAGATGCTGTATAATGCTGCGCATAAAACCTGCCGGAATGTAATTGAGCGCACCTTTGGTGTACTAAAGATGCGCTTCAGATGTTTACATTCCACTGAGGGTGCTCTACAATACAAGCCCCAGAAAGTTTGTCGCATCATCGTTGACTGCTGCTGTCTGCACAATATAGCAGTACAGGTCAACTGTCTGGGGGACATTGATGCGGCTCCACTACATGGGGAGGAAATGCCTTTACCTCCCCCTGAAGTGGATAATCTGCAGGGGTCACAACAACGGACCCGCCTCATTCATGAGTACTTCACATGTAAGTACATACCCAATATGCATGGAATACAGTCTAATGTATCTGGATTATGCCTAACTCCCAAATCCACCTTTATCCATCGCCCTTGTCATACAGAATTCAAACCAGTCCACAATAGAGGAGAGTTCCCTGAGGTTGTCGATGTTTGTACACTGGAACAAGCCACATAATCAGTTACAGGTAAGTAAGCACACATTCCCATACACATCTTAAGTACTGACGGTTATAAACATCAATGGCATAGATAATTTGAGTGGATTATATATCCCACTATGTCAATGTATATATGCCCCACATTACATTGTTATCTAGTAATTTAGATTTAAAAAAGACTTTAGTCCATCAAGTTCAACCTCTATAGATCTATGATCTGCAATACTCAGATTTATTGTTAATTGATCCAGAGGAAGGCAAACAGAAAAACAAAAAGTGAAACTTTGCCAATTGTCTACACAGGGAAGAAAAATATAACATTCCTTCCTGACCCCAGATACTGGTGATCGTATTCATCCCTGGATCAATACTCCCTCTCTATTTATCCAGGATAGCCCCTAATGCCTGTTTGTTTTTTAATGTAAAAATATACACAATCCATTTTTAAAGTCACCTACAACCACTACGGACCAGTATTGTTCACATTGTATGATCCTGCCAAACCACATGAAATGGGATCAATATGTCGTAGATAAATACCATACACACATACTTTGGAGATCAAGAACCAGTCACGATAACACAAAACAGAGTCCTCTGGTTATTTCCTCATGATTCGAGTTTATTCAGTTGGATCAAATATGGATCACCAGCCAAACCCAACATGGTGGCTGCTGCTGACTGGCTGGAGAAGTGACTACTACTGAAATATATCCAGACACAGCTTTTTAGACTTGTTTACATGAGACCATGCCGAAATCCAGATTTTTTCACCCTGTAGCAACATGGCATAACTCACTAACCGGCAATGACTTCTTATTAATAACAGATATCCAATACGAATAGAACACATACTTTGTCTAATTTGTAACTGTAATCCTCACAGCATATTAACCTTACAGAGCTGCTGTCGTGTGTCAACTCTTCTTTCAACAACCTAGACATGGAAAAACATGACCAGCAACAGAACTGCTACATCAATGTGAACTACATAGTGAGTATTTGTGTAATAATATGGCCACGTATGCTGAAGGACACAAATAACACATCAATCACTTTATTAATATCGGCCTATCTCTTTCCAGAATACATCAGATAGGTATGCGGTGATAACTAATGATGATCCACAGCGCACGTGTCCTGGTGGAACAAATCACCTCGTGGATGAGCTTGGGACTGCGTCCAAGGTAAAACACCACATTTGGCTCTCCAAAGATGCATTAATGTGTAATCTATGTGATATTCCTACATCATTAGCCAGATGAGTAGCTTGTTTCATATGTAGGGAAAGAACAGTGAAGACGTTTGTATGAAATGAGCAACATAAATTGGTACAGTGGATGTAAAAAGTATACACACCTATGTTAAAATGTCAGGTTTCTGTGCTGTAAAAAAATGAGACAAAGATAAATCATTTCAGAACTTTTTCCACCTTTAATGTGACCTATAAACTGTACAATTTAATTGAAAAACAAACTGAAATATTTTAGGTAGAGGGAAAGAAAAAATAAAAAAATAAAATAACATGGTTGCATAAGTATGCACACCCCTAAACTAATACTTTGTTGAAGCACCTTTTGATTTTATTACAGCACTCAGTCTTTTTGGGGATGAGTCTATCCGCATGGCACATTTTGACTTGGCAAGATTTGCCCACTCTTCTTTGAAAAAACACTCCAAATCTGTCAGATTGTTAGGGCATCTCCTGTGCACAGCCCTCTTCAGATCACCCCACAGATTTTCAATCTGATTCAGTTCTGGGCTCTGGCTGGGCCATTCCAAAACTTTAATCTTCTTCTGGTGAAGCCATTCCTTTGTTGATTTGGATGTATACTTTGGGTCATTGTCATGCTGAAAGATGAAGTTCCTCTTCATGTTCAGCTTTCTAGCAGAAGCCTGAAGGTTTTGTGCCAATATTGACTGGTATTTGGAACTGAAAAATAATTCCCTCTCTCTTATTTAATTGAAGGCCCCAGTTCCAGCTGCAGAAAAATAGCCCCAAAGCATGATGCTGCCACCACCATGCTTCACTGTGGGTATTGTGTTCTTTTGGTGATGTGCAGTGTTTTTGCGCCAAACATATCTTTTGGAATTATGGCCAAAAAGTTCAACCTTGGTTTCATCAGACCATAACACCTTTTCCCACATGCTTTTGGGAGACTTCAGATGTGTTTTTGCAAAATGTAGCCTGGCTTGGATGTTTTTCTTTGTAAGAAAAGGCTTTTGTCTTGCCACTCTACCCCATTGCCCAGACATATGAAGAATACAGGAGATTGTTGTCACATGTACCACACAGCTAGTACTTGCCAGATATTCCTGCAACTCCTTTAATGTTGCTGTAGGCCTCTTGGTAGCCTCCCAGATCAGTTTTCTTTTCGTCTTTTCATCAATTTTGGAGGGAGCTCCAGTTCTCGGTAATGTCACTGTTGTGCCATATTTTCTCCACTTGATGATGACTGTCTTCACTGTGTTCCATGGTATATCTAATGCTTTTGAAATTCTTTTGTACCCTTCTCCTGACTGATACCTTTTAAAAATGAGGTCCCTCTGATGCTTTGGAAGCTCTCTGTGGACCATGGCTTTTGCTGTGGGATGCGACTAAGAACATTTTAGGAAAGACCAACTAGAGCAGCTGAACTTAATTTGGGGTTAATCAGAGGCACTTTAAATGATGGCAGGTGTATGCTGACTCCTATTTAACAGAATTTGCAATGTGATTGCTTAATTCTGAACACAGCTACATCCCCAGTTATAAGAGAGTGTTCAGACTTATGCAACCACATTAGTTTTCTTTGTTTTTTTCTTCCCTCCACCTAAAAGATTTCAGTTAGTTTTTCAATTGAGTTGTACAGTTTATATGTCACATTAAAGGTGGAAAAAGTTCTGAAATTATTTTTCTTTGGCTAATTTTTTTACAGCCCAAAAACCTGACATTTTAACAGGGGTGTGTAGACTTTTTATATCCACTGTATGTGACGAAGTATGCGCTCCGGGAGCATGTGCAATGTAAATATTGACATGTTCCTTGTATGTTTCAGATCGCAAAGATGAGTCCCTTTCCACGGTCAGAACAAGGAATGATCCGCATTCCCACGTTCCAGGACTATGCTATTGTCACATTGCATCATGTATGTTCATATGTCAGTCATCATGTGTTGCATCGGGTGTGATATCACATCCTCTACATAGATTTATATGTACCTATTGCTTTAGATATGCCATTCTCTCCACTACTTGTACTACAGGGAGTGCAGAATTATTAGGCAAATGAGTATTTTGACCACATCATCCTCTTTATGCATGTTGTCTTACTCCAAGCTGTATAGGCTCGAAAGCCTACTACCAATTAAGCATATTAGGTGATGTGCATCTCTGTAATGAGAAGGGGTGTGGTCTAATGACATCAACACCCTATATCAGGTGTGCATAATTATTAGGCAACTTCCTTTCCTTTGGCAAAATGGGTCAAAAGAAGGACTTGCCAGGCTCAGAAAAGTCAAAAATAGTGATATATCTTGCAGAGGGATGCAGCACTCTTAAAATTGCAAAGCTTCTGAAGCGTGATCATCGAACAATCAAGCGTTTCATTAAAAATAGTCAACAGGGTCGCAAGAAGCGTGTGGGAAAAACCAAGGCGCAAAATAACTGCCCATGAACTGAGAAAAGTCAAGCGTGCAGCTGCCACAATGCCACTTGCCACCAGTTTGGCCATATTTCAGAGCTGCAACATCACTGGAGTGCCCAAAAGCACAAGGTGTGCAATACTCAGAGACATGGCCAAGGTAAGAAAGGCTGAAAGACGACCACCACTGAACAAGACACACAAGCTGAAACGTCAAGACTGGGCCAAGAAATATCTCAAGACTGATTTTTCTAAGGTTTTATGGACTGATGAAATGAGAGTGAGTCTTGATGGGTCAGATGGATAGGCCCATGGCTGGATTGGTAAAGGGCAGAGAGCTCCAGTCCGACTCAGACGCCAGCAAGGTGGAGGTGGAGTACTGGTTTGGGCTGGTATCATCAAAGATGAGCTTGTGGGGCCTTTTCGGGTTGAGGATGGAGTCAAGCTCAACTCCCAGTCCTACTGCCAGTTCCTGGAAGACACCTTCTTCAAGCAGTGGTACAGGAAGAAGTCTGCATCCTTCAAGAAAAACATGATTTTCATGCAGGACAATGCTCCATCATACGCGTCCAAGTACTCCACAGCGTGGCTGGCAAGAAAGGGTATAAAAGAAGAAAATCTAATGACATGGCCTCCTTGTTCACCTGATCTGAACCCCATTGAGAACCTGTGGTCCATCATCAAATGTGAGATTTACAAGGAGGGAAAACAGTACACCTCTCTGAACAGTGTCTGGGAGGCTGTGGTTGCTGCTGCACGCAATGTTGATGGTGAACAGATCAAAACACTGACAGAATCCATGGATGGCAGGCTTTTGAGTGTCCTTGCAAAGAAAGGTGGCTATATTGGTCACTGATTTGTTTTTGTTTTGTTTTTGAATGTCAGAAATGTATATTTGTGAATGTTGAGATGTTATATTGGTTTCACTGGTAAAAATAAATAATTGAAATGGGTATATATTTGTTTTTTGTTAAGTTGCCTAATAATTATGCACAGTAATAGTCACCTGCACACACAGATATCCCCCTAAAATAGCTAAAACTAAAAACAAACTAAAAACTACTTCCAAAATTATTCAGCTTTGATATTAATGAGTTTTTTGGGTTCATTGAGAACATGGTTGTTGTTCAATAATAAAATGAATCCTCAAAAATACAACTTGCCTAATAATTCTGCACTCCCTGTATTGTGAAGCCTGTATCATACTTCCTTCCATCTCTCTTCCTCAGTGCTGATGTGATCCTCCCTGTACATATGGGGAAGAGTAACTCTAGCCTTGGAACATAACTGTTAATGAGGTTCCGTTTACCTTCAGTTATGCATATGCAACAGCAGATAATAGAGATGCTCATTCACAGAACAGAATAGTTCTGCTAACACATGAAATTAGTTTGAACACACTGATATGGTCCTGGTCAGGTTCCCATCTGAGTGTCCAAACTTAGGTATGTAGAGTCTTCTCTCATAGTGCCATTTCCAGTGACATGACCTATGGGGATTCTAACATTGACTGATTGAGCACTTCTACCTCTGCAGTTGCATAGGAGTGTGTGTTGCGCGCACACACAAGACTACAGATTACTTCTCCCCATGAGCATATCTCCTTCTGTATTGTTGGGTTTGAATATTGAATGTTATCCTGATATATTTAATAATATAACTGATATTGCCTCATGTTGGATGATGCACTGTATATCCCCCCCCCCTCAACTGATCATCTATACCAATGTCATCCCCCCTGCCTGCATTCTGTCCCCATGTCCCTATTTCCGTGTGTTACTGGAACACTGGAACTCTGTATCCTACCCACCTCCACCATGATACTGAGCAGGCCTGTGGTAATTTGTCACTGTGTGGCTTTGTGAACAATTAAACCTGTTTTTTTCACTCAATGTTTGTGTAATCCTGGATATTTACCATGTAACAAGTAAATTAACCTGAAAGTCAGATGTGCTCATCACCATCAGTTAGTGGTGTAACTATTCTGTTCAATCTGCATTTACATTACTACATAATCATGAATGTAGATTCATATCATTCAAGTTGAGCCCTTCAAGTCATTATATACAACCCTGCATGTCTATAGACATGGTTTCAGAATTCACACCCCTCGGGCTTGCATCTACATCTATATTGGCAAGGTACAGATTAATGTAGCATATGTATCTCTGTAAACACACACAGATATATGTATTGAACAATGACACTTCATTCTATCTGTATTCTCTCAACTAAGCATGATACGGTACAAACACACAGAAACAGTGATAACAGTATAACATAATCATACTTTATTTCATACACAGAGCACAAATAGAAATGGACAAAACTGTGCATTAATATCATGTGTGTGTTGTGAATAGATCCTAGTATGGCAAGGGGCAGTGGCAAATCTGAGGACATCTGAACAGGAAACAGACAACATCATGAGGGTAATGCATAGCATCTACTAGGGTCACATGTGGTCAGGACCCCACAGTAACCAACAGCATATAACACAACATTTAATCAACATAGCCATTAATGCGCATACAACAACCATATGGTTGCCAGAATAAACATACACTATAATACATGGATCATGTGATACTAAGATATTCCACACACAGTGTGTTCGCATACATTACTGATGATTGGTCAATAGATGAAGTGAATCTGGAAAACAGAGATAGGAGGTGTTAGAACAATCATAAGCTGTTATTAGAGTACATTGTTTTTGCTCTTGACACTACCATAAACCAACTAACATGAACATCATCTCCGAGCAGTAATAACCATATTGATTCTATCCTGTTCAGTCAGCCTTCCAGGAATATGCTTAGGATGTGGAATACGACAAGGCATGATTCACTGTGAACACAATCCTTCAGCAAAATGTACTATCACTATCTATATGGAATAGTTGTGCCATGCTGATATCACATCTCACTTCTAAATGGGTGGTACCAAGGCCAGACAGATTACACTGTTCACATTACCCCTAAACACATGCACATTGATCATGATGTCAAACCAAGGAAATTGGCAGTTTGGTTTGGATGACATGAAATAAATGAATCCAATTTAATAATGTTAACGGGATGGAATGCTACAAAAACTTATGTGGAATTGCTGGTTTGGATTAGCAGATAGTAATGGGACTGTGCAACTCTACAGCCGGGACACTGATCATTATAATGGAAAATCACACAGTCATGTTTCTTAGTGAAAAGATATCTAGTCATATATTGCATTTCCGAGCCATCTGCAGTGGTGAATAACCCTGATAGAATGCCCGTTGTGAACTGGGTTGAGTGTTTACTCGAAGATGAAGAAAATGTCTTCATAGTTGTGAGATTTGGCTATTAACACCTGCAAAGACAAAAACAATGTATCATTTAGAACAATATTATGATTAAATACAGCATTTAAGCTCAAGGTCAATCCACATTGAACATCAGTTGTTGAAATGTTAAATATAATCAGACATGTACACACTCTGTAGCCAGACAATACTATGTCAATATCTATAACAATCAGTATTCTATGAGGAGTGGTCAGGAGGCCTTCTCGGATGGTCCTAACACCTCCTACTCCGAGTTAGCGGGCCCCCACCGTCCGTGCCCGCGGCCTGTCTCCCTCTTCCACGACGTGGTGTGGGAGCAGGGGGTGCCACTACAGCAGGTGGCTGGGGTTCATGGGTGGGTGATGTCTGAGATGAGGAGGCAGACATCTCAGGTTGCGATTGTACAACCGAAGGCTGGAGAGGTATGGGCTGGCGCCTGAGTTGACGCAATAACGCCGGTCTCTCTGAGCTCGCGCGTTCCTCATATCTCTCCATCCTTCGGTTGTGCCTCCTCATCTCAGCATATATACCTCGGGTGATTGCCTGGATCACCCGGTTGCCAGCCAGGATGGCACTATTTATGGCCAACTGCCTCTCACTGATTTCCAGCATTCTCTCGGCTCTCTGCCGTTGGACTCCGCGGCCGGCGACTCCGCGGCCGGAGCACTTCCTCCCGACTCCGCGGCCGGAGCACTTCCTCCCGACTCCGCGGCCGGAGCACTTCCTCCCGACTCCGCGGCCGGAGCACTTCCTCCTAACTCCGCGGCCGGAGCCCTTCCTCCCGATGCCGCGGCCGGAGCACTTCCTCCCGACGCCGCGGCCGGAGCACTTCCTCCCGACGCCGTGGCTGGAGCACTTCCTCCCGATGCCCAGGGTGGAGCCCAGGCTGAGGGTGGAGCCCAGGATGAGGGTGGAGCCCAGGCTGAGGGTGGAGCCCAGTATGAGGGTGGTGCCCAGGATGAGGGTGGAGCCCAGGATGAGGGTGGAGCCCAGGATGAGGGTGGTGCCCAGGATGAGGGTGGAGCTGCTGAGGGTGGAGCCGCTGAGGGAGGCACAGCATGGTGTGGCTGGTGCAGGCCCTGAGGTGGCCACGACAAATGGCAGGGGCAGCATAGGATGAGGGCCCGGGCATCACTTCCCGCTCCTCATGAGCCAGTGATGTAGATGGTCCCGGGCCCTCCTGAATGTCCTGGCCTACTTCAGGCACTCCTGCCTCCTCCTCTTCTGAATCTGTGGATACTGCAATGGAATAAACATATATTTCAGTTGGTTGCCATACACAATTGAAAGCTATAAATTTACATATCATTGACATCATGGTCACCTGTGAGTGACTGTGGTGCTTGTGTTACACAGATGAGCCACGGGCTGCATAATGAGCATTGTGGATCATGGCTCATATGAATGTGTACTGCATGTGCCTCAGACACGTGCTCTGCTGCATCTGCTGTGCAGTGTGTGAGACTGACCAATCTGACAAGTTTCCAGCAATGGTTGTTAATATGCAGCTGTAACAGAACCCATCACTGTTTTACCCTGTTTTATGGTTATTTAATTCTTGGTTAAAATATGATCACATTGCTATACTGTATGTATGTGGTCTGAGCGCCATTCAGTAATAATGTGTGCTCAGACCTAAGCTATCTGCAGATATGTTCTGGGTTATAAAATGTTGTTATTATATCTGTAAATATATTGTATTGTGTGGTATACAGTCACATATCTTTGGGTCTCATACACTTGGTCAGGAGTTGCCAACTGCCTCTTAATAGGATTTGCTAAACCACACAAGAGATAGGAGAACAAAAGGGTTTTAGCAGACAAGATGGCACCATGAACAATGGGGGTAAGGACTCTTGAATAATGAGATGACCTGGGGTTTCCCCACACTTCCAGCAGGGGAATAAGTGAACTTATAGATGTTACTCTCTCCACCGTCAGAGGGAGAATGAGCAGTTAGCCACACCTAGTGGGCGGCTCCTAAGGGAGGGGACTCCTGGCTCCCACGCATTAACCCTGCCTGATTGGCCAGAGGTAATTAGGGGTTGACCAAAGGTAGTCACTGCCCCTACTGTGTATGTGAAGTGTTTAAAAATGTGTTTTTGTTTTAATAAAGGAGAGTTCTACTTGACCCTTCAAAACGTAGCATCGTCTCGTTCTTTGGGGGGGATTTATGGTACCGTTACTCTGCCACATTTTACAGCACTCCTGGATTATACAATGGGATATCGTGGATGGGAATAAACATTTCATTACTGCACAGCACCTTGCTTCAGAAAAGGACGTCTCCAACGGCTGGTACCCTCTCACTACCGGGGTAGCCGTTACAGCAGCTGAGACATGGGCCAGGTTAGGACAGTATATGACACACATGCAGTGCTACAGAGACTGTATCCACATATGCCGCACAGCCAGATTTTTACTCTATCGCAGTGGAGGCCAAAGTCAGGCCTGCATTTGTGGATAGCCATGCTACACCCAGCTGAGAATATCATTCTCCAAGTCTTTAAGTCTAATTGACTCATCTGTGCACATAAAGGAAATCCACATATCCAGGCCTGTGCGCAGCCCAGCAAGTTTGACTTTGGACACCCTGCTCCATTGCAATCAATCTGGATATAATTAGAAATTGACATATCAGGGATACAAATTATGAACATGATAGGTTTGCTACCAGGACTGAAATGGTTATTGATGCCCCATATATCTTTAGTCAACCATAGGGCTTACAGTGCTATTGTATGTGAATTATCCCTGTGTGTGGGCAGGGGTGTAGGAGGCCATATAATTCTTGAGCAAGGGTGGGCAGGTTCGGTCCTGGAGGGCCACACAGGAGAGCCAATCGCCTTTTCAGTCATCCTGATTGACTCACCTGTGCCCAAAAAGGATATCTTGAAAGGCCGGCATGTATGTGGCCCTTCTTACCCACCCCTGTTCTAGAGGGATACAGCTCATTATATACAACAGCCAGAACACAAGCCTATTTATACATACCTACATACAGCATGTTATCTGCAGGCTTTTGGACAGCCCATCCCCCCACAATCTCATACAACCATGTGTGTGATATGATACTCACGTTGCAGGGTGTTAGGACGATCTGTGTCCATCTGGCCTGGTATGCCCACCACAGATTCAGAAGGGATAAATCTCATCACGGTCCTCTCCCATTGCTTATATACAACAGGGACCGTTGGCCCACCCCCAGTCCTACGTGCTGCTGCTGCCTCCTTGGCCATTTTCCTTTTGACAGCCATCTTTAGATCATCAAACTTGTGACGCACTGTCCTCCGGTCCCTATGGGTGACCCCTATTGCCGACACAGCTCTGCCAATTTGGGACCAGGCCTGCTGCCTCTGGCTGGCAATGATGTCTCTCCCACCACATATGATCCCCTCGCGGGCACAGATTTCCCTGAGGAGAACCTGGATCTCCTCTGGGCTATAATTGGGGGCCCTGGGCCTTGCCGCAACCCGTTGCCTTACAGACGGTGCCTGCTCTTCCTCTTCTATCCCTGGGGCCGCTCCCTCATCCCCACTACCTCCCACCAAGGGATCAGGCCCCTGACCCTCTGCCCCTTCAACTGGTATTCCTACCTCTGGGGGCACTTCCCTCCCCCCCTGCTCTCCTCCTTGCTCTCCTCCTCCTCCTCTCCCTCCTCCTCCTCCTCTCCCTCCTCCTCCTCCTCCTCCTCTCCCTCCTCCTCCTCCTCTCCCTCCTCCTACTCCTCTCCTCCTCATCCTCCTCTTCTCCTCTGATGTTCTCCTCACTCTCCTCCGCGCCTCTCTTGCCTTACCGCCTCCCCTCCTCTACCCTCCTCTGAAAATAAAGTAACGATAAATAAATATATTATGTGTGTAGGTTTAGGAGGTAAAAAAAGATGCAAGTATTATGTGTAGTTCAGTAATTGTATGGGGGGGGTGTAGGTCTTGGGGGGGGGGGGGGTGTAGGTGTGCAGTGGCCTACCACTAGGTGTAGCTATGTGTACGTATTAATCTATGTGTGTGAATTATGTGATATCAGTAATTATGTGTGTTGTAAACAAAGGGTTAAATTATCTGATAGGTCAAAAGATTAAAACTTGCAATGCTCTCTTCTCTCTCACTCATTCTCCTTGCTCACCAAAAATCCACCAACGCCTAGACCTGTGTGTCTACTTGCAAAAGCTCCAGCACAGTCAATTATTTTCTGTTTTGGCTCCCTTTTAAAGGCATACTGCCGTCTGGTTAAGTGTTACGTATCACGTATTTTGCGCTCTTTTCCTACGCAAACCTTCATTGATTAATTGATACGCGCGGCCACGGAAATCAAAGTTATCCGTGATAGCGTCCCTCATGCGCAAATCCTAACGTGTACAAAATCGCATCCATCGCTCGTATCTCGCAGCACTTGGAATTTAATAGCGTTGTAAACGGTCTAATTTTTCAACTACGTAGGCCTTGCGTTTTCACCTATTATTTACGCAGCTCAAATTTACTAGGGCCCAAGGTTTCTAAGGAATTTTTGCTCTCAGCTATAGTGGCTATTTCAAATAAAAAAGCAGAACTGCTAGAGTGTAAGGATTTTCATCCGATTGTGTTATTAAACACCGATTTCTAATTGCATTCTAAGATTTTGGCAATACACCTAGATATAATCATTGATAAATTGGTACATACAGTATAGATCAAGCCGGCTTTATATTAGGCCGGCAAGGCACAAATAATACATGTAAACTGATCAATTTGATAGATCATGTGGTCAGGAAAAGTACTCCCATCCTGCTACTTTCGCTTTATGCTGAAAAAGCTTTTGATCGAGTAGGGTGGGATAACATAAGACTTACCTTGGAGAAGTTTGGCTTGGGGGTATTTGGACAGTAGGCGATAGGCGTCTTATACTCCAACCCAGAGGCATTTGACTCTGGATTTTTATAAAAGCAACGGTACCCGACAGCGATGTCCCCTTTCTCCAGGGGTTTTTGCTCTCCTTATGGAACCATTTATTAAAGCTATAGGAGCTCACACTAGGACACATGGTATTAGGATTAGAGAAAGGGAGCACAAAGCAGTATTATTTGCAGATGATGTTGTCATAATATTAACAGACCCAATACAATCACTGGATGCCCTGCAGGAGTTGATCCATTGTTTTGGTATCGTATTATAAAATTAATTTCATAAAGACAGAAGTATTAAATATTGGTTTAACATCAGAAACCATGGATGTTTTGAATCTAAAATATTCTTTTAAATGGGACAACAATAATTTCATACCTCTTGGTATAAAGTATGATAAGGCCATTAAAAGAATAAACCTTGACAATTGTAAGAATGTATATCAAAAATGTTTAGACACTATAAAAGATTGTAAGGGGAAACATCTATTAATGTCTGATAGATTGGCTGCTTCCAAGATGATACTACTCCCAAAAATCAATTATTTGTTTAGTCATATTTCAATTCCTTTTTCAGTAAAATGGATAAGTAAATTTCAGTCCCTAATAGATTTATACATTTCCGTGGGAAAAAAATTAGGTTTAAGAGGTCAATTCTAGTGGGAAAAATCCAAAATGGTGGGTTGGGATACCCAGACGTAAAGATGTTTTACGATGCCACTATGTTGGCTCACATGATAAAATGGATAGAATCCTCTTCTAAGTATTCTTGGGCAGATATAGAAAGTGCCTCATTGAAGGAGGGAACTCTTAGTCAATTTTTATATCTACAGCTCATAGCCAAAAATGTATTTGTGTCAAACTTGTTGAAAATTAGGAAACATATTTCCTTTTGGTTCAAATTGAATAACAAGCAACAACTATTACCTTGTCCAAGCCCTTGTATTCGTGTCAAGGATCTCCCTATTAGTAAAAAACTGCCTGTAATAAAATATTGGATTGATAAAAGAGTGGATAGAGTATATAAGCACTTTATAGATGGCAACTGGATTTCATTTGAGCAACTCCAAGTCAAATACAATATTGTACATCAAGACTGGCTGTCCTACTTAAGAATCAAATGCGCTCTGGTCCGCTGCCATCCTGAGCAGGCCCGCCGGGTATGATTCAGTCATAAGTGGTGCCTAATTTCCTCCAAATTGTGACTTGCCAGGCTGCGCATGACCTCCGCATTATTGACGGAGATGCTGGCCTGGATCCCCCGGAGATAGTCCATCTGCCGGCACATAAGGGCCAGCATCTCCGCCTGTGCAGCATGGCTTGGTGGTGGGGATGGAGGTCATTGGCACATGGCCTGGTGAGGAGGTGGCGGTGGTGGTGGCCCAGTGGGGAGGGTCTGGGGCCCGGCTGGAGCCTGACTCAAGATTGATCTTGATTGTTCTTGGCTCCTAACGCTATCTTGATTCCAGCTGCAGTCTGTAACTGCATACGCTGCAGTGGTCACACCAATACATGGACTCGCTATTGGTTGCTTACTGTTGTTGTGACCACAAATAACAGTGATTTGTCAGCTTCATGGATTTAATGATGCATCCAACTATCCCTTGTGAATTCCATATAGCTGACATGTCAGTTTCCTTGTTGGTCATCATGTACATGTGTAGTGTGTGTGATGTACATGTGGTGGGGTGTTGGTGTATGTCATATTCACCTGACATGGAGGCTGGGTCCTGCTGGGTCACCAGGCCTGAAGCTCCAGCGGTGGGCACCTAGCTGAGAAGGTCCTTTGCCACCCTCTCCCACTCGTTGTAGCACACAGTCACTTGAGGGCCACCACTTGGTGCTGCAGCTTGCTTGACATCCTTGGCCATCATCCTCCTCGCCTTGGCCCTGATATCATCAAAACAGTGCTTGATGGACCTTACATCCATTTGTGCTGTGCCCAATGCCATTACCTCGGCCGCTACCATCCTTCCATGCCTGGGCTCTAGGCCCTGGCCTGACTTCCCTTCCTCCTGCAAGGATTACGGGGGGGCCACGGATGGCACCAAGAAGGACCACATTATCCTGGTGCGTGTAAGTGTGGGCCCTGTGCTTGCTCTTAGCCTCTTGCCCTCCCGACTGTGGACGGGGATCCTGAGCTCCCTCACATGTCCCTGAGGCCTGTCCCTCCACCAAACGTCCACCCCCCTGGTATCAGGCCGCTCCCCCTCTTTCCCTGTTCTAGATGTGCCTCTTGCTAGGGCTGCCCTGCCACCACCCACCTCCTCTCCACTCTCCTCCTCTCCTCCACTCTCCAACACTATTCCACCACTCTCCTCCTCCTCCACCTCCTTCTCCTCCGCCACCTCCTCCTCCAACTCCTCAACCTCTTCCTCCTCTACTCCACCACTCCTCACCTCCTCCTGCTCTCCCTCACCACTCCCCAGGGCCACCTTTCTCTTCTCTTTCTCCTTCTCATCTCCTCCTCCCTGCATCACCACTCCTCTCCCCTCCTCTCTCCTCCCTCCATTGAAATCTCTAAAATAATATAGATTAAATAAAAATATGTTTTTCCGCATATGTATGAATGGGGAAATGGTGTGTATTGTGGATATTTATTAACTGTTGGGGGATGGGGTGTGGGGGATGGAATGTGTGTGTATGGAGTGACTTAGCTCTATTTGTATTTATGTGTGTTCTTTAATTTATGTGTATTGCTATTATGTGTAATCTGTAAATATGTGTAATCAAGGATTTAGTGTAAATTCGTAACTAGATGAATAGAAATAAACAAATCCACAATATACTGCCCTCAGAACTCGCCTACTCTCTCACTCTCACTCAAAAACCTCCAACTCAGGGACCTGCGTGCTACGGAAGAAAATACAACACAGTCAATGCATGGGAGGGTGGAACGCAACTTTATAATCTCCCTCTGTCAATCATAGACTGCTTTCTATTGGCTGAGAGGCCTGTATCATACTACGTTTTACCGTGATTGGATCGTAACAGCGGATCACATCTCTGCCAACCCATTAACAGTTTGCGGCCGCTGGAGGGCTTTATGGGTTTGAGGCCTTGGCCCTTAACTCGCGCCCTTGCTCAATTGAATAGCATTGGAATCTGAGATGAATGGGATCCCGCAGCACATCCGCAGACATACGGCCTGTATCATGCGGCTCTAATTGTACTGGTATGATTCCTAACATTTCTTAGCAACTATTCAAACAGGTGAATCATTATTAATAGGAGGCTTATCTATCTATCCATATATCATTTTCAAAGTTTGGTCTGTTTATCTTATTAAAAATAGTACTACTACTGTTTTTGATCAGTTCTGTGGTACTGAGTCTGTGAATTAGAAATAATGTTTTGGCTATTGTAAATAAAGGTTTGAGTAATAAAAATTCTAGCAAATCGTAGCCAATTTAAATAGCCCTACATATTCCCTATAGACATTACCTTGTCATGGGATATGTCAGTTTTGTTTTATATGACTTTGTGTTGGTCTGTAATATTTTGGTCTACTGGAGAATTAATACAATTATTATTCATCTTTATTTTGTCAGTAGATATGACTCATACATTTTTTTGTCTTTTTTTTATTGTACTTCTTGAATAAACCGTATCTAGTAGACAAAGTAAGCGTATGTGCTATTTAATCACAATCAATAAAAATAGTCTTGTATTTTAATACACTTTGTGCCATCGTCCTTGAAGTAAATTATTAGAAATATGGCAGACAAATTCATCAATTTTAAACCCATGTAAACTGTTCATAACAGTCCATTTTCTGATTTATTATACCGAAGGAGATATATATCTGATTTTGATTAATTTTATGACTGACCTTACAGATGATTAAGCAGTAGTAATGTTGTAATTAGACCATCTGCTCTAGGCTATATTTCTCTGTATCAGAAGCAATATAGTTGTTGTAATTTGCGGCAGGGGCAGACTGGCATTATCACTCAGTGCATTCAAACATTATCTAAAATGTATTAAACTCAGTGTGAAATGGAATATTCCTGAATGTTATGGATATACACTTTGAATATAATAATCAATTACAGTCATGTAAAATAAAGAATTACTTTATTTATTTCACATTTTAGCTAAAGTGTTTTCAACTGTTAGAGGGCTTATGACAACATTTGAAGAAGGTATATGACAGCATTGGTTAAAGGATTAATGACAATAAAGATTTAAACGTACATAAACAGAAGAAATTGATATACATTCAAACATCCTCATAGAATTTCAAACTAGATTAGAAAACCTGATATTATCAACTTGTTGTGTAGTCATTCAGTAGTGTCCGACTCTTTTTGAGGCTATGGACCACAACATGTCAGGCATATCAGTCAACCACTGCCCCTCAGAGCTCCCTAAAGTTCATGTGTATTGCTTCAATGACCTCATCTATTCACCTCTGCCCATGCCACCCTCCTCTCCATGTACCTTCAATCTTTCCTAGAATCAGAGTCTTCTCTAGGGAATCCTGTCTTCTCATGATATGGCTAACATAGTTGAATTGTATATTTGAGATTTATCCTTATAATCAAACCTTCCAGTGAACAGTTTGACTTTATTATTGATTGGATCTTATTGCAGTGCAAGGGACTCTAAGCTATTTTCTACAGCACCGTAATTTAAAAAGGACAATTCTATGACACTTAACCTTCTTTATGAGTCCAAGTCTCACTCTTGCTACTGGGAATACCATAGTTCTAACTATGAGAACCTTAGTTGAAAATGTAAAATATTTACTATTTAATATCTTGTGCCATAGCTATTCTGCCCACGGCTGCAGTCACCATCTGCAAAGATCTTTTAGCCCATGAATATAAAATCTGTTTCTGCTTCCACTTCTTTTCCATTTATTTGCCAGGAACTGATATTGCAGTTTACCATGATCTTTGTATTTTTAACATTGAGCAGCATGTCAGCTTTTGCACTTTCTTCTTTAATCTTCACCAATAGGTCCTTTAGATCCTCCACACTTTCAGCCATCAGAGTAGGGTCATCCATTTATCTGAAATTGTTGATATTTCTTCCAGGATTATTGTTTCCTGCTCTGGATTTGTACAACCAGGCCTTAAGCACAATGTATTATCAACTTACTGAACATAAAAAACAAAAGCCAAAATCATTATTTCCTCTAGTAGGAAATAGTTGGTGGTCATTGACTGTGTGAATTAGAGTCAATGAGTACCGAAATGGGCAGCACAATTATTATTTACACCTATTGCTCAGGCTTAATATCATCTTATAATCAAACCTACTGTAAGTCCTCACTGTAAATTCAACAATATTAGTTCAGTTTAATTACTACTAATGCTTGAATGAATTTCCCTTAAATTATTATGTCAGTATTATTCATATAATAGCCAGGGAAGTATTTTTCAGTATTGGGTTCTTTGAACTTCTTTCTAAAGTGTTTCTTAGTAAAATATTGTAATAACATTTATAATTCCAAAAACCTGTTTGATATTTATGTAAAAAAATGTTCTTTAAGGCTCTACTGTGAAATCTATGCATACACCTTTTGTAACACTTCTAGAGGACTGGAGTACAAATGCTTGAAGAATTTAAATCTGCTCAAATGACTAGCATTATATAGGGCTTTTCTCCTAGTTGGACTCTAAGCTTTTTCCCCAGATATTGTGCTACCCAATGGCTTGGGTAAACATATATGTCTTAAGCTTTTCTTTTTTTTTTCACAGAACTGGATCTGCATGACTAAAAACTCTAGCACCAAATGATGCCAAGTGAGCTCTTGATACATTTGACTGTGCTCCATTTGCTGATTAAAGAGTGTAGTAGTGAACTCAGAGTCAGCAAGCCAATCTTGAGATAAATCCGCCCTTTGACAAGTAACCAATGCAGAGCATGAAGAATGGATTATGTGACTAGAGTGGGCCTTGATTGTCAGCATGCTGCACAAACTGCAAGAGATGTAGCTGCTTATTAGGAAGTCCCAGGAATAGTGAATTTCAGTAGTTAAGCCAAGAAGGTTAAAAGGCATGGACAAGATCTTATGAAGGAATAAGGTGTTTAAACCTTGCATTATTTTTTATTGTGGAAGAAAAGCACCATGATCATCACATCAAGCTTTAGCATTCAATCTGAGTGATATACTTGTAGTCCTCCATATTCTAGGCCACTCAACTGATCCTGCCTAATTTTGATTTTATAAGATTATGTCCTTCCATTTAGAGTACCTCAGTCTTGTCAGGGATTAGCTTCAGCCAGCTAGCACTCATCCACTTAAGGTGATCCACAAGACACTTATTTATTAACGAGGCATGATGTTTTGTGCTTAGTTTAAGTGATAGATACATGTTTGTGTCATCAGCATAGCAATAATTACTTAGATCATGTTGTCTTTTTATATCACCCACTGGAGGCATATTCACAGCAAATAATATAGAAGATAAAATGGATCTCTATGGAACTGCACATTCAGTGGCATAGATGCAGACTAATTTACACCTGAGGACAATCTATGAACTCTGTCTTATAGGGAAGTTGGTAGTTTTCTTCACAGCGTCAAATTCTAGAGAGGTTAAGGAGGATTAGTATACAAAAGTCACATCGGTCTCTTGCCATTAGCAGATTACTTAAAACACTTACCAAAATTGTTTCAGTACTATAATAATATATACACTTTCTAATCCCCTATTGAAAACACTTAAATAGCATGTGTACCCTGAGTACTGGTAGTTTGTATACAATTGCACTGTGATAAAAGCTGATGCTAGATGTTGTAAACTTAACAAAATCTAAAATAAAATGTTTTAAAATGATTCCTAGAGCTGATTAAAACTTAAATAGTTTTAAACCTGTCACACAGTAGTAATCAGATGCATCAACCAGCTTGTTGTAAGTCCCCAGTTAATTAGAGGGGAATATGTCAGGGTTTGTAACAAGCATTAGTGTGATCTTCTTCTTTCTTCTCAACTGCAACTGTTTCAGAACTTTGACGTTTTCTGAATCCTGAACACAATGAGTCAAGAAGTTGTCGGATGACAACCAACTTTCTCAATTACTTATTTAGTCAAGTAGAATGGAAGATTTGAGGTAGGTCTGTAGTTAGCAATATTTGGGTATTTTAGCATTTTAGCAAAGGCCTGAGTAATGATTGCTATACTGGAATTGGAAAAGTCCCTGTATCCAAAGAACATTGAACAAGTTTTGTGAACAATGAGCCAATTAAGTCCTTTCAGTCTAATAGAAGGCACATGGAGCTTGATACTGATAGCAAGTCATGGAATGTAGTTCTTTGGTCATTTGTACAATGTATTTTTCACCAACATTGTCAAAGCTTGGGTATGGACCTGTTGCAAAGTTTCCTTGAGGCCCTCATTTTTTTCTGGTGCATTGCACCGATTTTGGTATAGACTGATGATACTTTATCATCAAAGAGAATAGCAAACTCTTGACACTTTGATGGAAAGTGAGCTGAGCTAGATCGTATGCATGTTGGTTTGCATATACTTTCTGCAGTGTAAAAAATTGTGATGGCCTGTAGCTTGCTACTGCAATTTATCTTAACAAGAGCTCTTACTTCTTTTAATTTGAGTGCACTAATATTCCTGCATATGGTTCTGAAGTTTAAATCTATCCTTCACTATACAGTACTTTCTCAAACACTTTCCAAGTCTGCAATCCCTCTTTTACATCTTACTCACAGTTTATCAAGCCAGGCATCTTGGTGGTGATGTTTGAGGTGTCATGTAGTAAGATCATTCTTGTCCAGTGTTGTTAACACACTCCTGTTATAGTGATGGACTAGAGAAACAATAACCACAAAGTCCCCCTTTACATATGAAAAATTCAATGCAGGCATCAAGGTATGTGATGTGATACACAGAATGAGGACTATTTGCGTCAGTAGTTATATAGAATGAGAGTAGTTATAGAGATGAAAACCTTTACTTAGTCCATTCTAGGCATATTCATGATGAAATCACTATTTATTTCCTACATTATAGATGTGTCAGAACCTATATTTGTTAGCACTTATGTTACTCATATGTTAAAACACAATCATTAACTTTGGTGCTGAAGCTGAACAAAATATTTCATAGAACTGCACACAATTGTTATATTCTCTCTTTACTGATACTAAGTGAACCAAAGACTAGATTTGCATGAAACATCCAGTTCCAAATGGAACAATTCTCCTTTTTGGCTGCAACAAAGAACTTTAATTTTACATGTGTTACTCTAATTTGATTTAGGGCTATGTTTTTTTTTCTAAACAAAAATTTAAATGGTCCAAAATTATTATGTTACAACAATACTATAATTTTCTTCAATAAAGAAACTATACATATATTTTTGTTGTTTTCTGTATATGTATAAGTTTGTAATCAATTTCCATCAATAATTGTATCTAAAACAGTATCAAAAAAACAAAAACAATATAGTACCAGTCACATCCTGTAGTTACAGCAATTTTAAGTAATTTGCCTGTCCACACTCCACTCTCGCGACCATACTCATGAGCGTAGCCATTCTCCGTCCGAGTCTCCAAGTCTCCCCCTCACTCCAGGTACTTTACATTTTGGCCAATGTTAAGTGTGTGGAGATGTAGCCTCTCTAGGCAGGCACTCCCTATATTCTAACCAAGGATCCAATATTTCAAGGTAGTGGGGCATTGCGTCCTCCATGGAATGTGTAATTTTTTTATTAATGGCAATATATTCTATTTTATTTTTGATAAATTAAAAGTCTAACTTTTCCTGTTTCCAATTTCTGGTGATGAGATTTTTTGTCGCTAGACACATAAACTGCCATAGTTTATTTTGGGGGTATAAAATAGTGTCTATTGGGATCCGTAATAAACAAGATTCTAGCTCCCCTTTTTGGGAGTATAAAAGAGATCCGTAGCTAATTGAAATATTGCTGTCCAAATTAGATTAACTTTGGGGCATTCCCACCAAAGGTGAAAAAAGGAGACTTTAGAGTTGCATCCCCTGAAGCAATTTGGGTTTGCTGTATGTTTCCATTTGGCTATTCTCTCTGGTGTTAAGTAAGTTGGATTAAGTACTTTAATTGACGTTTCTAATTAGCTCCTATTTAGGGAGCCCCGAAAGATATTCCTTCAGGCTATATCCCATTTTTCCTGTTCCCAGAAATGTTTCATATCTGACTCCCAGTAGTGATGTCCAGAACAGTTCGCCGGAGAACTATTTGCGGCGATTTTCGTATGTTTGCGTTTGCAACGAACGGCAAACATATGCGCTTTTCGGTCCACCCCCTATTCTTCATCATTGAGGAAACTTTGACCCTGCTCCTTACAGTCAGCAGACACATTCCAGCCAATCAGCAGCATACACTCCCTTCCACAGCCTTCCATCTGAATGACAGCCTCCATTTTAGAATCATTCTGTAGCTGCATTCATTGAGAGAGGACAAATATTCTACCTGCTGTTGATTTAATAGGGAAATAGATAGCCAGGCAGTGTATTTAGCTTTCACTACACACCTGAAGGACTCATTTGATATCTGCTGCAAGGACCGCAAGGACAGCAACATCTAGTCTGCCAACTTTTGCCAGTGCACAGTGACACTCATATCTAGTGCAATCGTAGTGTGCAGTGAAATAAAATAACCCTTTTTTTACTGTAATTAATTGAATATCAGTTGCCTGCCTACAGGCGTGTGTGTGAGGCCTATTGCATCTACTCTGACAACTTTTGCCAGTGCACAGTGACACTCATATCTAGTGCAATCGTAGTGTGCAGTGAAATAAAAGAACCCTTTTTTTACTGTAATCGATTGAATATCAGTTGCCTGCCTGCTAGCGTGTGTGTGAGGCCTATTACATCTACTCTGCCAACTTTTGCCAGTGCACAGTGACAATCATATCTAGTGCAACCGTAGTGTGCAGTGAAATAAAAGAACCCTTTTTTTTACTGTAATAGATTGAATATCAGTTGCCTGCCTACAGGCGTGTGTGTGAGGCCTATTGCATCTACTCTGCCAACTTTTGCCAGTGCACAGTGACACTCATATCTAGTGCAACCGTAGTGTACAGTGAAATAAAAGAACCCTTTTTTTACTGTAATCGATTGAATATCAGTTGCCTGCCTACAGGCGTGTGTGTGAGGCCTATTGCATCTAGTCTGCCAACTTTTGCCAGTGCACAGTGACACTTATATCTAGTGCAACCGTAGTGTGCAGTGAAATAAAAGAACCCTTTTTTTACTGTACTTAATTGAATATCAGTTGCCTGCCTACAGGTGTGTGTGTGATGCCTATTACATCTAGTCTGCCAACTTTTGCCAGTGCACAGTTACACTCATATCTGGTGCAACCGTAGTGTGCAGTGAAATAAAAGAACCCTTTTTTTACTGTAATCGATTGAATATCAGTTGCCTGCCTACAGGCATGTGTGTGAGGCCTATTGCATATTCCCTGCCAACTTTTGCCAGTGCACAGTGACACTCATATCTAGTGCAACCGTAGTGTACAGTGAAATAAAAGAACCCTTTTTTTATTGTAATCAATTGAATATCAGTTGCCTGCTTACAGGCGTGTGTGTGAGGCCTATTGCATCTAGTCTGCCAACTTTTGCCAGTGCACAGTGACACTCATATCTAGTGCAACCGTAGTGTGCAGTGAAATAAAAGAACCCTTTTTTTTACTGTAATCGATTAAATATCTGTTGCCTGCCTACAGGCGTGTGTGTGAGGCCTATTGCATCTAGTCTGCCAACTTTTGCCAGTGCACAGTGACACTCATATCTGGTGCAACCGTAGTGTGCAGTGAAATAAAAGAACCCTTTTTTTTCTGTAATCGATTGAATATCAGTTGCCTGCCTACAGGCGTGTGTGTGAAGCCTATTGCATGTAGTCTGCCAACTTTTGCCAGTGCACAGTGACATTCACATCTAGTGTAACCGTAGTGTACAGTGAAATAAAATAATCATTTTTTACTGTAATTGATTGAATAACAGTTGCCTGCCTACAGGCGTGTGTGTGATGCCTATTGCACCTACTCTGCCAACTTTTGCCAGTGCACAGTGACACTCATATCTGGTGCAACCGTAGTGTACAGCTAAATAAAAGAACCCTTTTTTTTCTGTAATCGATTGAATATCAGTTGCCTGTCTACAGGCGTGTGTGTGAAGCCTATTGCATCTAGTCTGCCAACTTTTGCCAGTGCACAGTGACACTCATATCTAGTGCAACCGTAGTGTGCAGTGAAATAAAAGAACCCTTTTTTTACTGTAATCGATTAAATATCAGTTGCTTGCCTACAGGCGTGTGTGTGAGGATTATTGCATCTAGTCTGCCAACTTTTGCCAGTGCACAGTGACATTCATATGTAGTGTAACCGTAGTGTACAGTGAAATAAAAGAACCCTTTTTTACTGTAATTGATCGAATATCAGTTGCCTGCCTACAGATGTGTGTGTGATGCCTATTGCATCTACTCTGCCAACTTTTGCCAGTGCCCAGTAACACTCATATCTGGTTCAACCGTAGTGTACAGTTAAATAAAATAACTCTTTTTTTCTGTAATCGATTGAATATCAGTTGCCTGCCTACAGGCGTGTGTGTGAGGCCTATTGCATCTAGTCTGCCAACTTTTGCCAGTGCACAGTGACACTCATATCTAGTGCAACCGTAGTGTGCAGTGAAATAAAGAACGCTTTTTTTACTGTAATCGATTGAATATCAGTTGCCTGCCTACAGGCGTGTGTGTGAGGTCTATTGCATCTACTCTGCCAACTTTTGCCAGTGCACAGTGACACTCATATCTGGTGCAACCGTAGTGTGCAGTGAAATAAAAGAACCCTTTTTGTACTGTAATCGATTGAATATCAGTTGCCTCCCTACAGGCTTGTGTGTGAGGCCTATTGCATCTACTCTGCCAACTTTTGCCAATGCACAGTGACACTCATATCTAGTGTAACCGTACTCTACAGTGAAATAAAACAACCCTTTTTTTACTGTAATCGATTAAATATCAGTTGCCTGCCTAAATGCGTGTGTGTGAGGCCTATTGCATCTAGTCTGCCAACTTTTACCAGTGCGCAGTGACACTCATACCGTAGTGTACAGTGAAATAACAGAACCCTTTTTTTTCTGTAATCGATTGAATATCAGTTGCCTGCCTACAAGCGTGTGTGTGAGGCCTATTGCATATTTTCTGCCAACTTTTGCCAGTGCACAGTGACACTCATATCTAGTGTAACCGTAGTGTGCAGTGAAATAAAAGAACCCTTTTTTTCTGTAATCGATTGAATATCAGTTGCCTGTCTACAGGCGTGTGTGTGAAGCCTATTGCATCTAGTCTGCCAACTTTTGCCAGTACACAGTGACACTCATATCTGGTGCAACCGTAGTGTGCAGTGAAATAAAATAACCCTTTTTTTACTGTAATCGATTGAATATCAGTTGCCTGCCTACAGGCGTGTGTGTGAGGCCTATTGCATCTAGTCTGCCAGCTTTTGCCAGTGCACAGTGACACTCATATCTAGTGCAACCGTAGTGTGCAGTGAAATAAAAGAACCCTTTTTTTACTGTAATCGATTGAATATCAGTTGCTTGCCTACAGGCGTGTGTGTGAGGCCTATTGCATCTAGTCTGCCAACTTTTGCCAGTGCACAGTGACATTCATATGAAGTGTAACCATAGTGTACAGTGAAATAAAAGAACCCTTTTTTACTGTAATTGATCGAATATCAGTTGCCTGCCTACAGGTGTGTGTGTGATGCCTATTGCATCTACTCTGCCAACTTTTGCCAGTGCCCAGTAACACTCATATCTCATTCAACCGTAGTGTACAGTTAAATAAAAGAACTCTTTTTTTCTGTAATCGATTGAATATCAGTTGCCTGCCTACAGGCGTGTGTGTGAGGCCTATTGCATCTAGTCTGCCAACTTTTGCCAGTGCACAGTGACACTCATATCTAGTGCAACCGTAGTGTGCAGTGAAATAAAGAACGCTTTTTTTACTGTAATCGATTGAATATCAGTTGCCTGCCTACAGGCGTGTGTGTGAGGCCTATTGCATCTACTCTGCCAACTTTTGCCAGTGTACAATGACACTCATATCTGGTGCAACCGTAGTGTGCAGTGAAATAAAAGAACCCTTTTTTTACTGTACTTAATTGAATATCAGTTGCCTGCCTACAGGTGTGTGTGTGATGCCTATTACATCTAGTCTGCCAACTTTTGCCAGTGCACAGTTACACTCATATCTGGTGCAACCGTAGTGTGCAGTGAAATAAAAGAACCCTTTTTTTACTGTAATCGATTGAATATCAGTTGCCTGCCTACAGGCATGTGTGTGAGGCCTATTGCATATTCCCTGCCAACTTTTGCCAGTGCACAGTGACACTCATATCTAGTGCAACCGTAGTGTACAGTGAAATAAAAGAACCCTTTTTTTATTGTAATCAATTAATTATCAGTTGCCTGCTTACAGGCGTGTGTGTGAGGCCTATTGCATCTAGTCTGCCAACTTTTGCCAGTGCACAGTGACACTCATATCTAGTGCAACCGTAGTGTGCAGTGAAATAAAAGAACCCTTTTTTTTACTGTAATCGATTAAATATCTGTTGCCTGCCTACAGGCGTGTGTGTGAGGCCTATTGCATCTAGTCTGCCAACTTTTGCCAGTGCACAGTGACACTCATATCTGGTGCAACCGTAGTGTGCAGTGAAATAAAAGAACCCTTTTTTTTCTGTAATCGATTAAATATCAGTTGCTTGCCTACAGGCGTGTGTGTGAGGATTATTGCATCTAGTCTGCCAACTTTTGCCAGTGCACAGTGACATTCATATGTAGTGTAACCGTAGTGTACAGTGAAATAAAAGAACCCTTTTTTACTGTAATTGATCGAATATCAGTTGCCTGCCTACAGATGTGTGTGTGATGCCTATTGCATCTACTCTGCCAACATTTGCCAGTGCCCAGTAACACTCATATCTGGTTCAACCGTAGTGTACAGTTAAATAAAATAACTCTTTTTTTCTGTAATCGATTGAATATCAGTTGCCTGCCTACAGGCGTGTGTGTGAGGCCTATTGCATCTAGTCTGCCAACTTTTGCCAGTGCACAGTGACACTCATATCTAGTGCAACCGTAGTGTGCAGTGAAATAAAGAACGCTTTTTTTACTGTAATCGATTGAATATCAGTTGCCTGCCTACAGGCGTGTGTGTGAGGTCTATTGCATCTACTCTGCCAACTTTTGCCAGTGCACAGTGACACTCATATCTGGTGCAACCGTAGTGTGCAGTGAAATAAAAGAACCCTTTTTGTACTGTAATCGATTGAATATCAGTTGCCTCCCTACAGGCTTGTGTGTGAGGCCTATTGCATCTACTCTGCCAACTTTTGCCAATGCACAGTGACACTCATATCTAGTGTAACCGTACTCTACAGTGAAATAAAAGAACCCTTTTTTTACTGTAATCGATTAAATATCTGTTGCCTGCCTACAGGCGTGTGTGTGAGGCCTATTGCATCTAGTCTGCCAACTTTTGCCAGTGCACAGTGACACTCATATCTGGTGCAACCGTAGTGTGCAGTGAAATAAAAGAACCCTTTTTTTTCTGTAATCGATTGAATATCAGTTGCCTGCCTACAAGCGTGTGTGTGAAGCCTATTGCATGTAGTCTGCCAACTTTTGCCAGTGCACAGTGACATTCACATCTAGTGTAACCGTAGTGTACAGTTAAATAAAAGAACCCTTTTTTTCTGTAATCGATTGAATATCAGTTGCCTGTCTACAGGCGTGTGTGTGAAGCCTATTGCATCTAGTCTGCCAACTTTTGCCAGTACACAGTGACACTCATATCTGGTGCAACCGTAGTGTGCAGTGAAATAAAATAACCCTTTTTTTACTGTAATCGATTGAATATCAGTTGCCTGCCTACAGGCGTGTGTGTGAGGCCTATTGCATCTAGTCTGCCAGCTTTTGCCAGTGCACAGTGACACTCATATCTAGTGCAACCGTAGTGTGCAGTGAAATAAAAGAACCCTTTTTTTACTGTAATCGATTGAATATCAGTTGCTTGCCTACAGGCGTGTGTGTGAGGCCTATTGCATCTAGTCTGCCAACTTTTGCCAGTGCACAGTGACATTCATATGAAGTGTAACCATAGTGTACAGTGAAATAAAAGAACCCTTTTTTACTGTAATTGATCGAATATCAGTTGCCTGCCTACAGGTGTGTGTATGATGCCTATTGCATCTACTCTGCCAACTTTTGCCAGTGCCCAGTAACACTCATATCTCATTCAACCGTAGTGTACAGTTAAATAAAAGAACTCTTTTTTTCTGTAATCGATTGAATATCAGTTGCCTGCCTACAGGCGTGTGTGTGAGGCCTATTGCATCTAGTCTGCCAACTGTTGCCAGTGCACAGTGACACTCATATCTAGTGCAACCGTAGTGTGCAGTGAAATAAAGAACGCTTTTTTTACTGTAATCGATTGAATATCAGTTGCCTGCCTACAGGCGTGTGTGTGAGGCCTATTGCATCTACTCTGCCAACTTTTGCCAGTGCACAATGACACTCATATCTGGTGCAACCGTAGTGTGCAGTGAAATAAAAGAAACATTTTTTTACTGTAATCGATTGAATATCAGTTGCCTGCCTGCTGGCGTGTGTGTGAGGCCTATTACATCTACTCTGCCAACTTTTGCCAGTGCACAGTGACAATCATATCTAGTGCAACCGTAATGTGCAATGCAAAAAATTGTGATGGCCTGTAGCTTGCTACTGCAATTTATCTTAACAAGAGCTCTTACTTCTTTTAATTTGAGTGCACTAATATTCCTGCATATGGTTCTGAAGTTTAAATCTATCCTTCACTATACAGTACTTTCTCAAACACATTCCAAGTCTGCAATCCCTCTTTTACATCTTACTCACAGTTTATCAAGCCAGGCATCTTGGTGGTGATGTTTGAGGTGTCATGTAGTAAGATCATTCTTGTCCAGTGTTGTTAACACACTCCTGTTATAGTGATGGACTAGAGAAACAATAACCACAAAGTCCCCCTTTACATATGAAAAATTCAATGCAGGCATCAAGGTATGTGATGTGATACACAGAATGAGGACTATTTGCGTCAGTAGTTATATAGAATGAGAGTAGTTATAGAGATGAAACCCTTTACTTAGTCCATTCTAGGCATATTCATGATGAAATCACTATTTATTTCCTACATTATAGATGTGTCAGAACCTATATTTGTTAGCACTCATGTTACTCATATGTTAAAACACAATCATTAACTTTGGTGCTGAAGCTGAACAAAATATTTCATAGAACTGCACACAATTGTTATATTCTCTCTTTACTGATACTAAGTGAACCAAAGACTAGATTTGCATGAAACATCCAGTTCCAAATGGAACAATTCTCCTTTTTGGCTGCAACAAAGAACTTTAATTTTACATGTGTTACTCTAATTTGATTTAGGGCTATGTTTTTTTTTCTAAACAAAAATTTAAATGGTCCAAAATTATTATGTTACAACAATACTATAATTTTCTTCAATAAAGAAACTATACATATATTTTTGTTGTTTTCTGTATATGTGTAAGTTTGTAATCAATTTCCATCAATAATTGTATCTAAAACAGTATCAAAAAAGCAAAAACAATATAGTACCAGTCACATCCTGTAGTTACAGCAATTTTAAGTAATTTGCCTGTCCACACTCCACTCTCTCGTCCATACTCATGAGCGTAGCCATTCTCCGTCCGAGTCTCCAAGTCTCCCCCTCACTCCAGGTACTTTACATTTTGGCCAAAGTTAAGTGTGTGGAGATGTAGCCTCTCTAGGCAAGCTCTCCCTATATTCTAACCAAAGATCCAATATTTCAAGGTAGTGGGGCATTGCGTCCTCCATGGATTGTGTAATTTTTTATTAATGGCAATATATTCTATTTTATTTTTGATAAATTGAAAGTCTAACTTTTCCTGTTTCCAATTTCTGGTGATGAGATTTTTTGTCGCTAGACACATAAACTGCCATAGTTTATTTTGGGGGTATGAAATAGTGTCTATTGGGATCCGTAATAAACAAGATTCTAGCTCCCCCTTTTTGGGAGTATAAAAGAGATCCGTAGCTAATTGAAATATTGCTGTCCAAATTAGATTAACTTTGGGGCATTCCCACCAAAGGTGAAAAAAGGAGACATTAGAGTTGCATCCCCTGAAGCAATTTGGGTTTGCTGTATGTTTCCATTTGGCTATTCTCTCTGGTGTTAAGTAAGTTCGATTAAGTACTTTAATTGACGTTTCTAATTAGCTCCTATTTAGGGAGCCCCGAAAGATATTTCTCCAGGCTATATCCAATTTTTCCTGTTCCCAGAAATGTTTCATATCTGACTCCCAGTAGTGATGTCCAGAACAGTTCGCCGGAGAACTATTTGCGGCGATTTTCGTATGTTCGCGTTCGCAACGAACGGCGAACATATGCGCTTTTCGGTCCACCCCCTATTCTTTATCATTGAGGAAACTTTGACACTGCTCCTTACAGTCAGCAGACACATTCCAGCCAATCAGCAGCATACACTCCCTTCCACAGCCTTCCATATGAATGACAGCCTCCATTTTAGAATCATTCTGTAGCTGCATTCATTGAGAGAGGACAAATATTCTACCTGCTGTTGATTTAATAGGGAAATAGATAGCCAGGCAGTGTATTTAGCTTTCACTACACACCTGAAGGACTCATTTGATATCTGCTGCAAGGACAGCAAGGACAGCAACATCTACTCTGCCAACTTTTGCCAGTGCACAGTGACAATCATATCTAGTGCAACCGTAATGTGCAATGCAAAAAATTGTGATGGCCTGTAGCTTGCTACTGCAATTTATCTTAACAAGAGCTCTTACTTCTTTTAATTTGAGTGCACTAATATTCCTGCATATGGTTCTGAAGTTTAAATCTATCCTTCACTATACAGTACTTTCTCAAACACATTCCAAGTCTGCAATCCCTCTTTTACATCTTACTCACAGTTTATCAAGCCAGGCATCTTGGTGGTGATGTTTGAGGTGTCATGTAGTAAGATCATTCTTGTCCAGTGTTGTTAACACACTCCTGTTATAGTGATGGACTAGAGAAACAATAACCACAAAGTCCCCCTTTACATATGAAAAATTCAATGCAGGCATCAAGGTATGTGATGTGATACACAGAATGAGGACTATTTGCGTCAGTAGTTATATAGAATGAGAGTAGTTATAGAGATGAAACCCTTTACTTAGTCCATTCTAGGCATATTCATGATGAAATCACTATTTATTTCCTACATTATAGATGTGTCAGAACCTATATTTGTTAGCACTCATGTTACTCATATGTTAAAACACAATCATTAACTTTGGTGCTGAAGCTGAACAAAATATTTCATAGAACTGCACACAATTGTTATATTCTCTCTTTACTGATACTAAGTGAACCAAAGACTAGATTTGCATGAAACATCCAGTTCCAAATGGAACAATTCTCCTTTTTGGCTGCAACAAAGAACTTTAATTTTACATGTGTTACTCTAATTTGATTTAGGGCTATGTTTTTTTTTCTAAACAAAAATTTAAATGGTCCAAAATTATTATGTTACAACAATACTATAATTTTCTTCAATAAAGAAACTATACATATATTTTTGTTGTTTTCTGTATATGTGTAAGTTTGTAATCAATTTCCATCAATAATTGTATCTAAAACAGTATCAAAAAAGCAAAAACAATATAGTACCAGTCACATCCTGTAGTTACAGCAATTTTAAGTAATTTGCCTGTCCACACTCCACTCTCTCGTCCATACTCATGAGCGTAGCCATTCTCCGTCCGAGTCTCCAAGTCTCCCCCTCACTCCAGGTACTTTACATTTTGGCCAAAGTTAAGTGTGTGGAGATGTAGCCTCTCTAGGCAAGCTCTCCCTATATTCTAACCAAAGATCCAATATTTCAAGGTAGTGGGGCATTGCGTCCTCCATGGATTGTGTAATTTTTTATTAATGGCAATATATTCTATTTTATTTTTGATAAATTGAAAGTCTAACTTTTCCTGTTTCCAATTTCTGGTGATGAGATTTTTTGTCGCTAGACACATAAACTGCCATAGTTTATTTTGGGGGTATGAAATAGTGTCTATTGGGATCCGTAATAAACAAGATTCTAGCTCCCCCTTTTTGGGAGTATAAAAGAGATCCGTAGCTAATTGAAATATTGCTGTCCAAATTAGATTAACTTTGGGGCATTCCCACCAAAGGTGAAAAAAGGAGACATTAGAGTTGCATCCCCTGAAGCAATTTGGGTTTGCTGTATGTTTCCATTTGGCTATTCTCTCTGGTGTTAAGTAAGTTCGATTAAGTACTTTAATTGACGTTTCTAATTAGCTCCTATTTAGGGAGCCCCGAAAGATATTTCTCCAGGCTATATCCAATTTTTCCTGTTCCCAGAAATGTTTCATATCTGACTCCCAGTAGTGATGTCCAGAACAGTTCGCCGGAGAACTATTTGCGGCGATTTTCGTATGTTCGCGTTCGCAACGAACGGCGAACATATGCGCTTTTCGGTCCACCCCCTATTCTTTATCATTGAGGAAACTTTGACACTGCTCCTTACAGTCAGCAGACACATTCCAGCCAATCAGCAGCATACACTCCCTTCCACAGCCTTCCATATGAATGACAGCCTCCATTTTAGAATCATTCTGTAGCTGCATTCATTGAGAGAGGACAAATATTCTACCTGCTGTTGATTTAATAGGGAAATAGATAGCCAGGCAGTGTATTTAGCTTTCACTACACACCTGAAGGACTCATTTGATATCTGCTGCAAGGACAGCAAGGACAGCAACATCTACTCTGCCAACTTTTGCCAGTGCACAGTGACAATCATATCTAGTGCAACAGTAGTGTGCAGTGAAATAAAATAACCCTTTTTTTACTGTAATCGATTGAATATCAGTTGACTGCCTACAGGCGTGTGTGTGAGGCCTATTGCATCTAGTCTGCCAGCTTTTGCCAGTGCACAGTGACACTCATATCTAGTGCAACCGTAGTGTGCAGTGAAATAAAAGAACCCTTTTTTTACTGTAATCGATTGAATATCAGTTGCTTGCCTACAGGCGTGTGTGTGAGGCCTATTGCATCTAGTCTGCCAACTTTTGCCAGTGCACAGTGACATTCATATGTAGTGTAACCGTAGTGTACAGTGAAATAAAAGAACCCTTTTTTACTGTAATTGATCGAATATCAGTTGCCTGCCTACAGGTGTGTGTGTGATGCCTATTGCATCTACTCTGCCAACTTTTGCCAGTGCCCAGTAACACTCATATCTCGTTCAACCGTAGTGTACAGTTAAATAAAAGAACTCTTTTTTTCTGTAATCGATTGAATATCAGTTGCCTGCCTACAGGCGTGTGTGTGAGGCCTATTGCATCTAGTCTGCCAACTTTTGCCAGTGCACAGTGACACTCATATCTAGTGCAACCGTAGTGTGCAGTGAAATAAAGAACTCTTTTTTTACTGTAATCGATTGAATATCAGTTGCCTGCCTACAGGCGTGTGTGTGAGGCCTATTGCATCTAGTCTGCCAGCTTTTGCCAGTGCACAGTGACACTCATATCTAGTGCAACCGTAGTGTGCAGTGAAATAAAAGAACCCTTTTTTTACTGTAATCGATTGAATATCAGTTGCTTGCCTACAGGCGTGTGTGTGAGGCCTATTGCATCTAGTCTGCCAACTTTTGCCAGTGCACAGTGACATTCATATGTAGTGTAACCGTAGTGTACAGTGAAATAAAAGAACCCTTTTTTACTGTAATTGATCGAATATCAGTTGCCTGCCTACAGGTGTGTGTGTGATGCCTATTGCATCTACTCTGCCAACTTTTGCCAGTGCCCAGTAACACTCATATCTCGTTCAACCGTAGTGTACAGTTAAATAAAAGAACTATTTTTTTCTGTAATCGATTGAATATCAGTTGCCTGCCTACAGGCGTGTGTGTGAGGCCTATTGCATCTAGTCTGCCAACTTTTGCCAGTGCACAGTGACACTCATATCTAGTGCAACCGTAGTGTGCAGTGAAATAAAGAACGCTTTTTTTACTGTAATCGATTGAATATCAGTTGCCTGCCTACAGGCGTGTGTGTGAGGCCTATTGCATCTACTCTGCCAACTTTTGCCAGTGCACAGTGAAACTCATATCTGGTGCAACCGTAGTGTGCAGTGAAATAAAAGAAACATTTTTTTACTGTAATCGATTGAATATCAGTTGCCTGCCTGCTGGCGTGTGTGTGAAGCCTATTACATCTACTCTGCCAACTTTTGCCAGTGCACAGTGACAATCATATCTGGTGCAACCGTAGTGTGCAGTGAAATAAAAGAACCCTTTTTTTTCTGTAATCGATTGAATATCAGTTGCCTGCCTACAGGCATGTGTGTGAGGCCTATTGCATCTAGTCTGCCAACTTTTGCCAGTGCACAGTGACACTCATATCTAGTGCAACCGTAGTGTGCAGTGAAATAAAAGAACCCTTTTTTTACTGTAATCGATTGAATATCAGTTGCCTGCCTACAGGCATGTGTGTGAGGCCTATTGCATATTCCCTGCCAACTTTTGCCAGTGCACAGTGACACTTATATCTAGTGCAACCGTAGTGTACAGTGAAATAAAAGAACCCTTTTTTTACTGTAATCAATTGAATATCAGTTGCCTGCCTACAGGCATGTGTGTGAGGCCTATTGCATCTAGTCTGCCAACTTTTGCCAGTGCACAGTGACACTCATATCTAGTGCAACCGTAGTGTGCAGTGAAATAAAAGAACCCTTTTTTTACTGTAATCGATTGAATATCAGTTGCCTGCCTACAGGCGTGTGTGTGAGGCCTATTGCATCTACTCTGCCAACTTTTGCCAGTGCACAGTGACACTCATATCTAGTGTAACCGTAGTGTACAGTGAAAAAAAATAACCCTTTTTTTACTGTAATCGATTACATATCTGTTGCCTGCCTACAGGCGTGTGTGTGAGGCCTATTGCATCTGGTCTGCCAACTTTTGCCAGTGCACAGTAACACTCATATCTGGTGCAACCGTAGTGTGCAGTGAAATAAAAGAACCCTTTTTTTTCTGTAATCGATTGAATATCAGTTGCCTGCCTACAGGCGTGTGTGTGAGGCCTATTGCATCTAGTCTGCCAACTTTTGCCAGTGCACAGTGACATTCACATCTAGTGTAACCATAGTGTACAGTGAAATAAAATAATCATTTTTTACTGTAATTGATTGAATAACAGTTGCCTGCCTACAGGCGTGTGTGTGATGCCTATTGCATCTACTCTGCCAACTTTTTCCAGTGCACAGTGACACTCATATCTGGTGCAACCGTAGTATACAGTTAAATGAAAGAACCCTTTTTTTTCTGTAATCGATTGAATATCAGTTGTTTGCCTACAGGCGTGTGTGTGAGGCCTATTGCATCTAGTCTGCCAACTTTTGCCAGTGCACAGTGACACTCATATCTAGTGCAACCGTAGTGTGCAGTGAAATAAAAGAACCCTTTTTTTACTGTAATTAATTGAATATCAGTTGCCTGCCTACAGGCGTGTGTGTGAGGCCTATTGCATCTAGTCTGCCAACTTTTGCCAGTGCACAGTGACACTCATATCTAGTGCAACCGTAGTGTGCAGTGAAATAAAAGAACCCTTTTTTTACTGTAATCGATTGAATATCAGTTGCCTGCCTACAGGCATGTGTCTGAGGCCTATTGCATATTCCCTGCCCACTTTTGCCAGTGCACAGTGACACTCATATCTAGTGCAACCGTAGTGTACAGTGAAATAAAAGAACCCTTTTTTTACTGTAATCAATTGAATATCAGTTGCCTGCCTACAGGCGTGTGTGTGAGGCCTATTGCATCTAGTCTGCCAACTTTTGCCAGTGCACAGTGACATTCACATCTAGTGTAACCATAGTGTACAGTGAAATAAAATAATCATTTTTTACTGTAATTGATTGAATAACAGTTGCCTGCCTACAGGCGTGTGTGTGATGCCTATTGCATCTACTCTGCCAACTTTTTCCAGTGCACAGTGACACTCATATCTGGTGCAACCGTAGTATACAGTTAAATGAAAGAACCCTTTTTTTTCTGTAATCGATTGAATAACAGTTGACTGCCTACAGGCGTGTGTGTGAAGCCTATTGCATCTAGTCTGCCAACTTTTGGCAGTGCACAGTGACACTCATATCTGGTGCAACCGTAGTGTGCAGTGAAATAAAATAACCGTTTTTTTACTGTAATCGATTGAATATCAGTTGCCTGCCTACAGGCGTGTGTGTGAGGCCTATTGCATCTAGTCTGCCAACTTTTGCCAGTGCACAGTGACACTCATATCTAGTGCAACCGTAGAGTGCAGTGAAAAAAAACAACCCTTTTTTACTGTAATCGATTGAATATCCGTGACTGCCTACAGGCGTGTGTGTAAAGCCTATTGCATCTAGTCTGCCAACTTTTGCCAGTGCACAGTGACACTCATATCTAGTGCAATCATAGTATGCAGTGAAATAAAACAACCCTTTTTTTATTGTAATCAATTGAATATCAGGTGCCTGCCTACAGGCACGTGTGTGGTGCCCTTTGCATCTTCTCTGCCAACTTTTGCCAGTGCACAGTGACATTCATATCTAGTGTAACCGTAGTGTTCAGTGAAATAAAAGAACCCTTTTTTACTGTAATTGATCGAATATCAGTTGCCTGCCCACAGGTGTGTGTGTTATGCCTATTGCATCTACTCTGCCAACTTTTGCCAGTGCACAGTGACACTCATATCTGGTGCAACCGTAGTGTACAGTTAAATAAAAGAACTCTTTTTTTTCTGTAATCGATTGAATATCAGTTGCCTGCCTACAGGCGTGTGTGTGAGGCCTATTGCATCTAGTCTGCCAACTTTTGCCAGTGCACAGTGACACTCATATCTAGTGCAACCGTAGTGTGCAGTGAAATAAAAGAACCCTTTTTTTACTGTAATTAATTGAATATCAGTTGCCTGCCTACAGGCGTGTGTGTGAGGCCTATTGCATCTAGTCTGCCAACTTTTGCCAGTGCACAGTGACACTCATATCTAGTGCAACCGTAGTGTGCAGTGAAATAAAAGAACCCTTTTTTTACTGTAATCGATTGAATATCAGTTGCCTGCCTACAGGCATGTGTCTGAGGCCTATTGCATATTCCCTGCCCACTTTTGCCAGTGCACAGTGACACTCATATCTAGTGCAACCGTAGTGTACAGTGAAATAAAAGAACCCTTTTTTTACTGTAATCAATTGAATATCAGTTGCCTGCCTACAGGCGTGTGTGTGAGGCCTATTGCATCTAGTCTGCCAACTTTTGCCAGTGCACAGTGACACTCATATCTAGTGCAACCGTAGTGTGCAGTGAAATAAAAGAACCCTTTTTTTACTGTAATTAATTGAATATCAGTTGCCTGCCTACAGGCGTGTGTGTGAGGCCTATTGCATCTACTCTGCCAACTTTTGCCAGTGCACAGTGACACTCATATCTAGTGCAACCGTAGTGTGCAGTGAGATAAAAGAACCCTTTTTTTACTGTAACCATATACTTATCAGTTGCCTGCCTACAGGCGTGTGTGTGATGCCTATTGCATCTAGTCTGCCAACTTTTGCCAGTGCACAGTGACACTCATATCTGGTGCATCCGTAGTGTGCAGTGAAATAAAAGAACCCTTTTTTTACTGTAATCGATTGAATATCAGTTGCCTGCCTACAGGCATGTGTGTGAGGCCTATTGCATATTCCCTGCCAACTTTTGCCAGTGCACAGTGACACTCATATCTAGTGCAAACGTAGTGTACAGTGAAATAAAAGAACCCTTTTTTTACTGTAATCAATTGAATATCAGTTGCCTGCCTACAGGCGTGTGTGTGAGGCCTATTTCATCTAGTCTGCCAACTTTTGCCAGTGCATAGTGACACTCATATCTAGGGCAACCGTAGTGTGCAGTGAAATAAAAAAAAACTTTTTTTACTGTAATCGATTGAATATCAGTTGCCTGCCTACAGGCGTGTGTGTGAGGCCTATTGCATCTACCCTGCCAACTTTTGCCAGTGCACAGTGACACTCATATCTAGTGTAACCGTAGTGTACAGTGAAAAAAAATAACCCTTTTTTTACTGTAATCGATAACATATCAGTTGCCTGCCTACAGGCGTGTGTGTGAAGCCTATTGCATCTAGTCTGCCAACTTTTGCCAGTGCACAGTGACATTCACATCTAGTGTAACCATAGTGTACAGTGAAATAAAATAATCCTTTTTTACTGTAATTGATTGAATAACAGTTGCCTGCCTACAGGCGTGTGTGTGATGCCTATTGCATCTACTCTGCCAACTTTTTCCAGTGCACAGTGACACTCATATCTGGTGCAACCGTAGTATACAGTTAAATAAAAGAACCCTTTTTTTTCTGTAATCGATTGAATATCAGTTGCCTGCCTACAGGCGTGTGTGTGAGGCCTATTGCATCTAGTCTGCCAACTTTTGTCAGTGCACAGTGACACTCATATCTAGTGCAACCGTAGTGTGCAGTGAAATAAAATAACCTTTTTTTTACTGTAATTAATTGAATATCAGTTGCATGCCTACAGGCGTGTGTGTGAGGCCTATTGCATCTAGTCTGCTAACTTTTGCCAGTGCACAGTGACACTCATATCTAGTGCAATCATAGTATGCAGTGAAATAAAACAACCCTTTTTTTATTGTAATCAATTGAATATCAGGTGCCTGCCTACTGGCACGTGTGTGGTACCTATTGCATCTTCTCTGCCAACTTTTGCCAGTGCACAGTGACATTCATATCTAGTGTAACCGTAGTGTACAGTGAAATAAAAGAACACTTTTTTACTGTAATTAATTGAATATCAGTTGCCTGCCTACAGGTGTGTGTGTGATGCCTATTGCATCTACTATGACAAACTTTTGCCAGTGCACAGTAACACTCATATCTGGTGCAACCGTAGTGTGCAGTGAAATAAAAGAACCCTTTTTGTACTGTAATCGATTGAATATCAGTTGCCTCCCTACAGGCGTGTGTGTGAGGCCTATTGCATCTACTCTGCCAACTTTTGCCAATGCACAGTGACACTCATATCTAGTGTAACCGTACTCTACAGTGAAATAAAAGAACCCTTTTTTTACTGTAATCGATTAAATATCTGTTGCCTGCCTACAGGCGTGTGTGTGAGGCCTATTGCATCTAGTCTGCCAACTTTTGCCAGTGCACAGTGACACTCATATCTGGTGCAACCGTAGTGTGCAGTGAAATAAAAGAACCCTTTTTTTTCTGTAATCGATTGAATATCAGTTGCCTGCCTACAAGCGTGTGTGTGAAGCCTATTGCATGTAGTCTGCCAACTTTTGCCAGTGCACAGTGACATTCACATCTAGTGTAACCGTAGTGTACAGTGAAATAAAATAATCCTTTTTTACTGTAATTGATTGAATAACAGTTGCCTGCCTACAGGCGTGTGTGTGATGCCTATTGCATCTACTCTGCCAACTTTTGCCAGTGCACAGTGACACTCATATCTGGTGCAACCGTAGTGTGCAGTGAAATAAAATAACCCTTTTTTTACTGTAATCGATTGAATATCAGTTGCCTGCCTACAGGCGTGTGTGTGAGGCCTATTGCATCTAGTCTGCCAGCTTTTGCCAGTGCACAGTGACACTCATATCTAGTGCAACCGTAGTGTGCAGTGAAATAAAAGAACCCTTTTTTTACTGTAATCGATTGAATATCAGTTGCTTGCCTACAGGCGTGTGTGTGAGGCCTATTGCATCTAGTCTGCCAACTTTTGCCAGTGCACAGTGACATTCATATGAAGTGTAACCGTAGTGTACAGTGAAATAAAAGAACCCTTTTTTACTGTAATTGATCGAATATCAGTTGCCTGCCTACAGGTGTGTGTGTGATGCCTATTGCATCTACTCTGCCAACTTTTGCCAGTGCCCAGTAACACTCATATCTCGTTCAACCGTAGTGTACAGTTAAATAAAAGAACTCTTTTTTTCTGTAATCGATTGAATATCAGTTGCCTGCCTACAGGCGTGTGTGTGAGGCCTATTGCATCTAGTCTGCCAACTTTTGCCAGTGCACAGTGACACTCATATCTAGTGCAACCGTAGTGTGCAGTGAAATAAAGAACGCTTTTTTTACTGTAATCGATTGAATATCAGTTGCCTGCCTACAGGCGTGTGTGTGAGGCCTATTGCATCTACTCTGCCAACTTTTGCCAGTGCACAATGACACTCATATCTGGTGCAACCGTAGTGTGCAGTGAAATAAAAGAAACCTTTTTTTACTGTAATCGATTGAATATCAGTTGCCTGCCTGCTGGCGTGTGTGTGAGGCCTATTACATCTACTCTGCCAACTTTTGCCAGTGCACAGTGACAATCATATCTAGTGCAACCGTAATGTGCAATGCAAAAAATTGTGATGGCCTGTAGCTTGCTACTGCAATTTATCTTAACAAGAGCTCTTACTTCTTTTAATTTGAGTGCACTAATATTCCTGAATATGGTTCTGAAGTTTAAATCTATCCTTCACTATACAGTACTTTCTCAAACACATTCCAAGTCTGCAATCCCTCTTTTACATCTTACTCACAGTTTATCAAGCCAGGCATCTTGGTGGTGATGTTTGAGGTGTCATGTAGTAAGATCATTCTTGTCCAGTGTTGTTAACACACTCCTGTTATAGTGATGGACTAGAGAAACAATAACCACAAAGTCCCCCTTTACATATGAAAAATTCAATGCAGGCATCAAGGTATGTGATGTGATACACAGAATGAGGACTATTTGCGTCAGTAGTTATATAGAATGAGAGTAGTTATAGAGATGAAACCCTTTACTTAGTCCATTCTAGGCATATTCATGATGAAATCACTATTTATTTCCTACATTATAGATGTGTCAGAACCTATATTTGTTAGCACTCATGTTACTCATATGTTAAAACACAATCATTAACTTTGGTGCTGAAGCTGAACAAAATATTTCATAGAACTGCACACAATTGTTATATTCTCTCTTTACTGATACTAAGTGAACCAAAGACTAGATTTGCATGAAACATCCAGTTCCAAATGGAACAATTCTCCTTTTTGGCTGCAACAAAGAACTTTAATTTTACATGTGTTACTCTAATTTGATTTAGGGCTATGTTTTTTTTTCTAAACAAAAATTTAAATGGTCCAAAATTATTATGTTACAACAATACTATAATTTTCTTCAATAAAGAAACTATACATATATTTTTGTTGTTTTCTGTATATGTGTAAGTTTGTAATCAATTTCCATCAATAATTGTATCTAAAACAGTATCAAAAAAGCAAAAACAATATAGTACCAGTCACATCCTGTAGTTACAGCAATTTTAAGTAATTTGCCTGTCCACACTCCACTCTCTCGTCCATACTCATGAGCGTAGCCATTCTCCGTCCGAGTCTCCAAGTCTCCCCCTCACTCCAGGTACTTTACATTTTGGCCAAAGTTAAGTGTGTGGAGATGTAGCCTCTCTAGGCAAGCTCTCCCTATATTCTAACCAAAGATCCAATATTTCAAGGTAGTGGGGCATTGCGTCCTCCATGGATTGTGTAATTTTTTATTAATGGCAATATATTCTATTTTATTTTTGATAAATTGAAAGTCTAACTTTTCCTGTTTCCAATTTCTGGTGATGAGATTTTTTGTCGCTAGACACATAAACTGCCATAGTTTATTTTGGGGGTATGAAATAGTGTCTATTGGGATCCGTAATAAACAAGATTCTAGCTCCCCCTTTTTGGGAGTATAAAAGAGATCCGTAGCTAATTGAAATATTGCTGTCCAAATTAGATTAACTTTGGGGCATTCCCACCAAAGGTGAAAAAAGGAGACATTAGAGTTGCATCCCCTGAAGCAATTTGGGTTTGCTGTATGTTTCCATTTGGCTATTCTCTCTGGTGTTAAGTAAGTTCGATTAAGTACTTTAATTGACGTTTCTAATTAGCTCCTATTTAGGGAGCCCCGAAAGATATTTCTCCAGGCTATATCCAATTTTTCCTGTTCCCAGAAATGTTTCATATCTGACTCCCAGTAGTGATGTCCAGAACAGTTCGCCGGAGAACTATTTGCGGCGATTTTCGTATGTTCGCGTTCGCAACGAACGGCGAACATATGCGCTTTTCGGTCCACCCCCTATTCTTTATCATTGAGGAAACTTTGACACTGCTCCTTACAGTCAGCAGACACATTCCAGCCAATCAGCAGCATACACTCCCTTCCACAGCCTTCCATATGAATGACAGCCTCCATTTTAGAATCATTCTGTAGCTGCATTCATTGAGAGAGGACAAATATTCTACCTGCTGTTGATTTAATAGGGAAATAGATAGCCAGGCAGTGTATTTAGCTTTCACTACACACCTGAAGGACTCATTTGATATCTGCTGCAAGGACAGCAAGGACAGCAACATCTACTCTGCCAACTTTTGCCAGTGCACAGTGACAATCATATCTAGTGCAACCGTAATGTGCAATGCAAAAAATTGTGATGGCCTGTAGCTTGCTACTGCAATTTATCTTAACAAGAGCTCTTACTTCTTTTAATTTGAGTGCACTAATATTCCTGCATATGGTTCTGAAGTTTAAATCTATCCTTCACTATACAGTACTTTCTCAAACACATTCCAAGTCTGCAATCCCTCTTTTACATCTTACTCACAGTTTATCAAGCCAGGCATCTTGGTGGTGATGTTTGAGGTGTCATGTAGTAAGATCATTCTTGTCCAGTGTTGTTAACACACTCCTGTTATAGTGATGGACTAGAGAAACAATAACCACAAAGTCCCCCTTTACATATGAAAAATTCAATGCAGGCATCAAGGTATGTGATGTGATACACAGAATGAGGACTATTTGCGTCAGTAGTTATATAGAATGAGAGTAGTTATAGAGATGAAACCCTTTACTTAGTCCATTCTAGGCATATTCATGATGAAATCACTATTTATTTCCTACATTATAGATGTGTCAGAACCTATATTTGTTAGCACTCATGTTACTCATATGTTAAAACACAATCATTAACTTTGGTGCTGAAGCTGAACAAAATATTTCATAGAACTGCACACAATTGTTATATTCTCTCTTTACTGATACTAAGTGAACCAAAGACTAGATTTGCATGAAACATCCAGTTCCAAATGGAACAATTCTCCTTTTTGGCTGCAACAAAGAACTTTAATTTTACATGTGTTACTCTAATTTGATTTAGGGCTATGTTTTTTTTTCTAAACAAAAATTTAAATGGTCCAAAATTATTATGTTACAACAATACTATAATTTTCTTCAATAAAGAAACTATACATATATTTTTGTTGTTTTCTGTATATGTGTAAGTTTGTAATCAATTTCCATCAATAATTGTATCTAAAACAGTATCAAAAAAGCAAAAACAATATAGTACCAGTCACATCCTGTAGTTACAGCAATTTTAAGTAATTTGCCTGTCCACACTCCACTCTCTCGTCCATACTCATGAGCGTAGCCATTCTCCGTCCGAGTCTCCAAGTCTCCCCCTCACTCCAGGTACTTTACATTTTGGCCAAAGTTAAGTGTGTGGAGATGTAGCCTCTCTAGGCAAGCTCTCCCTATATTCTAACCAAAGATCCAATATTTCAAGGTAGTGGGGCATTGCGTCCTCCATGGATTGTGTAATTTTTTATTAATGGCAATATATTCTATTTTATTTTTGATAAATTGAAAGTCTAACTTTTCCTGTTTCCAATTTCTGGTGATGAGATTTTTTGTCGCTAGACACATAAACTGCCATAGTTTATTTTGGGGGTATGAAATAGTGTCTATTGGGATCCGTAATAAACAAGATTCTAGCTCCCCCTTTTTGGGAGTATAAAAGAGATCCGTAGCTAATTGAAATATTGCTGTCCAAATTAGATTAACTTTGGGGCATTCCCACCAAAGGTGAAAAAAGGAGACATTAGAGTTGCATCCCCTGAAGCAATTTGGGTTTGCTGTATGTTTCCATTTGGCTATTCTCTCTGGTGTTAAGTAAGTTCGATTAAGTACTTTAATTGACGTTTCTAATTAGCTCCTATTTAGGGAGCCCCGAAAGATATTTCTCCAGGCTATATCCAATTTTTCCTGTTCCCAGAAATGTTTCATATCTGACTCCCAGTAGTGATGTCCAGAACAGTTCGCCGGAGAACTATTTGCGGCGATTTTCGTATGTTCGCGTTCGCAACGAACGGCGAACATATGCGCTTTTCGGTCCACCCCCTATTCTTTATCATTGAGGAAACTTTGACACTGCTCCTTACAGTCAGCAGACACATTCCAGCCAATCAGCAGCATACACTCCCTTCCACAGCCTTCCATATGAATGACAGCCTCCATTTTAGAATCATTCTGTAGCTGCATTCATTGAGAGAGGACAAATATTCTACCTGCTGTTGATTTAATAGGGAAATAGATAGCCAGGCAGTGTATTTAGCTTTCACTACACACCTGAAGGACTCATTTGATATCTGCTGCAAGGACAGCAAGGACAGCAACATCTACTCTGCCAACTTTTGCCAGTGCACAGTGACAATCATATCTAGTGCAACCGTAATGTGCAATGCAAAAAATTGTGATGGCCTGTAGCTTGCTACTGCAATTTATCTTAACAAGAGCTCTTACTTCTTTTAATTTGAGTGCACTAATATTCCTGCATATGGTTCTGAAGTTTAAATCTATCCTTCACTATACAGTACTTTCTCAAACACATTCCAAGTCTGCAATCCCTCTTTTACATCTTACTCACAGTTTATCAAGCCAGGCATCTTGGTGGTGATGTTTGAGGTGTCATGTAGTAAGATCATTCTTGTCCAGTGTTGTTAACACACTCCTGTTATAGTGATGGACTAGAGAAACAATAACCACAAAGTCCCCCTTTACATATGAAAAATTCAATGCAGGCATCAAGGTATGTGATGTGATACACAGAATGAGGACTATTTGCGTCAGTAGTTATATAGAATGAGAGTAGTTATAGAGATGAAACCCTTTACTTAGTCCATTCTAGGCATATTCATGATGAAATCACTATTTATTTCCTACATTATAGATGTGTCAGAACCTATATTTGTTAGCACTCATGTTACTCATATGTTAAAACACAATCATTAACTTTGGTGCTGAAGCTGAACAAAATATTTCATAGAACTGCACACAATTGTTATATTCTCTCTTTACTGATACTAAGTGAACCAAAGACTAGATTTGCATGAAACATCCAGTTCCAAATGGAACAATTCTCCTTTTTGGCTGCAACAAAGAACTTTAATTTTACATGTGTTACTCTAATTTGATTTAGGGCTATGTTTTTTTTTCTAAACAAAAATTTAAATGGTCCAAAATTATTATGTTACAACAATACTATAATTTTCTTCAATAAAGAAACTATACATATATTTTTGTTGTTTTCTGTATATGTGTAAGTTTGTAATCAATTTCCATCAATAATTGTATCTAAAACAGTATCAAAAAAGCAAAAACAATATAGTACCAGTCACATCCTGTAGTTACAGCAATTTTAAGTAATTTGCCTGTCCACACTCCACTCTCTCGTCCATACTCATGAGCGTAGCCATTCTCCGTCCGAGTCTCCAAGTCTCCCCCTCACTCCAGGTACTTTACATTTTGGCCAAAGTTAAGTGTGTGGAGATGTAGCCTCTCTAGGCAAGCTCTCCCTATATTCTAACCAAAGATCCAATATTTCAAGGTAGTGGGGCATTGCGTCCTCCATGGATTGTGTAATTTTTTATTAATGGCAATATATTCTATTTTATTTTTGATAAATTGAAAGTCTAACTTTTCCTGTTTCCAATTTCTGGTGATGAGATTTTTTGTCGCTAGACACATAAACTGCCATAGTTTATTTTGGGGGTATGAAATAGTGTCTATTGGGATCCGTAATAAACAAGATTCTAGCTCCCCCTTTTTGGGAGTATAAAAGAGATCCGTAGCTAATTGAAATATTGCTGTCCAAATTAGATTAACTTTGGGGCATTCCCACCAAAGGTGAAAAAAGGAGACATTAGAGTTGCATCCCCTGAAGCAATTTGGGTTTGCTGTATGTTTCCATTTGGCTATTCTCTCTGGTGTTAAGTAAGTTCGATTAAGTACTTTAATTGACGTTTCTAATTAGCTCCTATTTAGGGAGCCCCGAAAGATATTTCTCCAGGCTATATCCAATTTTTCCTGTTCCCAGAAATGTTTCATATCTGACTCCCAGTAGTGATGTCCAGAACAGTTCGCCGGAGAACTATTTGCGGCGATTTTCGTATGTTCGCGTTCGCAACGAACGGCGAACATATGCGCTTTTCGGTCCACCCCCTATTCTTTATCATTGAGGAAACTTTGACACTGCTCCTTACAGTCAGCAGACACATTCCAGCCAATCAGCAGCATACACTCCCTTCCACAGCCTTCCATATGAATGACAGCCTCCATTTTAGAATCATTCTGTAGCTGCATTCATTGAGAGAGGACAAATATTCTACCTGCTGTTGATTTAATAGGGAAATAGATAGCCAGGCAGTGTATTTAGCTTTCACTACACACCTGAAGGACTCATTTGATATCTGCTGCAAGGACAGCAAGGACAGCAACATCTACTCTGCCAACTTTTGCCAGTGCACAGTGACAATCATATCTAGTGCAACAGTAGTGTGCAGTGAAAAAAAAAAAAACCCTTTTTTACTGTAATCGATTGAATATCAGTTGACTGCCTACAGGCGTGTGTGTGAAGCCTATTGCATCTAGTCTGCCAACTTTTGCCAGTACACAGTGACACTCATATCTGGTGCAACCGTAGTGTGCAGTGAAATAAAACAACCCTTTTTTACTGTAATCGATTGAATATCAGTTGACTGCCTACAGGCATGTGTGTGAAGCCTATTGCATCTAGTCTGCCAACTTTTGCCAGTGCCCAGTAACACTCATATCTCGTTCAACCGTAGTGTACAGTTAAATAAAAGAACTCTTTTTTTCTGTAATCGATTGAATATCAGTTGCCTGCCTACAGGCGTGTGTGTGAGGCCTATTGCATCTAGTCTGCCAACTTTTGCCAGTGCACAGTGACACTCATATCTAGTGCAACCGTAGTGTGCAGTGAAATAAAGAACGCTTTTTTTACTGTAATCGATTGAATATCAGTTGCCTGCCTACAGGCGTGTGTGTGAGGCCTATTGCATCTACTCTGCCAACTTTTGCCAGTGCACAGTGAAACTCATATCTGGTGCAACCGTAGTGTGCAGTGAAATAAAAGAAACATTTTTTTACTGTAATCGATTGAATATCAGTTGCCTGCCTGCTGGCGTGTGTGTGAAGCCTATTACATCTACTCTGCCAACTTTTGCCAGTGCACAGTGACAATCATATCTGGTGCAACCGTAGTGTGCAGTGAAATAAAATAACCCTTTTTTTACTGTAATCGATTAAATATCAGTTGCCTGCCTACAGGCATGTGTGTGAGGCCTATTGCATATTCCCTGCCAACTTTTGCCAGTGCACAGTGACACTCATATCTAGTGCAACCGTAGTGTACAGTGAAATAAAAGAACCCTTTTTTTACTGTAATCAATTGAATATCAGTTGCCTGCCTACAGGCATGTGTGTGAGGCCTATTGCATCTAGTCTGCCAACTTTTGCCAGTGCACAGTGACACTCATATCTAGTGCAACCGTAGTGTGCAGTGAAATAAAAGAACCCTTTTTTTACTGTAATCGATTGAATATCAGTTGCCTGCCTACAGGCGTGTGTGTGAGGCCTATTGCATCTACTCTGCCAACTTTTGCCAGTGCACAGTGACACTCATATCTAGTGTAACCGTAGTGTACAGTGAAAAAAAATAACCCTTTTTTTACTGTAATCGATTACATATCTGTTGCCTGCCTACAGGCGTGTGTGTGAGGCCTATTGCATCTGGTCTGCCAACTTTTGCCAGTGCACAGTAACACTCATATCTGGTGCAACCGTAGTGTGCAGTGAAATAAAATAACCCTTTTTTTTCTGTAATCGATTGAATATCAGTTGCCTGCCTACAGGCGTGTGTGTGAGGCCTATTGCATCTAGTCTGCCAACTTTTGCCAGTGCACAGTGACATTCACATCTAGTGTAACCATAGTGTACAGTGAAATAAAATAATCATTTTTTACTGTAATTGATTGAATAACAGTTGCCTGCCTACAGGCATGTGTGTGATGCCTATTGCATCTACTCTGCCAACTTTTTCCAGTGCACAGTGACACTCATATCTGGTGCAACCGTAGTATACAGTTAAATGAAAGAACCCTTTTTTTTCTGTAATCGATTGAATAACAGTTGACTGCCTACAGGCGTGTGTGTGAAGCCTATTGCATCTAGTCTGCCAACTTTTGCCAGTGCACAGTGACACTCATATCTGGTGCAACCGTAGTGTGCAGTGAAATAAAATAACCGTTTTTTTACTGTAATCGATTGAATATCAGTTGCCTGCCTACAGGCGTGTGTGTGAGGCCTATTGCATCTAGTCTGCCAACTTTTGCCAGTGCACAGTGACACTCATATCTAGTGCAACCGTAGTGTGCAGTGAAAAAAAACAACCCTTTTTTACTGTAATCGATTGAATATCCGTGACTGCCTACAGGCGTGTGTGTAAAGCCTATTGCATCTAGTCTGCCAACTTTTGCCAGTGCACAGTGACACTCATATCTAGTGCAATCATAGTATGCAGTGAAATAAAACAACCCTTTTTTTATTGTAATCAATTGAATATCAGGTGCCTGCCTACAGGCACGTGTGTGGTGCCTATTGCATCTTCTCTGCCAACTTTTGCCAGTGCACAGTGACATTCATATCTAGTGTAACCGTAGTGTTCAGTGAAATAAAAGAACCCTTTTTTACTGTAATTGATCGAATATCAGTTGCCTGCCCACAGGTGTGTGTGTTATGCCTATTGCATCTACTCTGCCAACTTTTGCCAGTGCACAGTGACACTCATATCTGGTGCAACCGTAGTGTACAGTTAAATAAAAGAACTCTTTTTTTTCTGTAATCGATTGAATATCAGTTGCCTGCCTACAGGCGTGTGTGTGAGGCCTATTGCATCTAGTCTGCCAACTTTTGCCAGTGCACAGTGACACTCATATCTAGTGCAACCGTAGTGTGCAGTGAAATAAAAGAACCCTTTTTTTTACTGTAATTAATTGAATATCAGTTGCCTGCCTACAGGCGTGTGTGTGATGCCTATTGCATCTAGTCTACCAACTTTTGCCAGTGCACAGTGACACTCATATCTAGTGCAACCGTAGTGTGTAGTGAAATAAAAGAACCCTTTTTTTACTGTAATCGATTGAATATCAGTTGCCTGCCTACAGGCATGTGTCTGAGGCCTATTGCATATTCCCTGCCCACTTTTGCCAGTGCACAGTGGCACTCATATCTAGTGCAACCGTAGTGTACAGTGAAATAAAAGAACCCTTTTTTTACTGTAATCAATTGAATATCAGTTGCCTGCCTACAGGCGTGTGTGTGAGGCCTATTGCATCTAGTCTGCCAACTTTTGCCAGTGCACAGTGACACTCATATCTGGTGCAACCGTAGTGTACAGTTAAATAAAAGAACTCTTTTTTTTCTGTAATCGATTGAATATCAGTTGCCTGCCTACAGGCGTGTGTGTGAGGCCTATTGCATCTAGTCTGCCAACTTTTGCCAGTGCACAGTGACACTCATATCTAGTGCAACCGTAGTGTGCAGTGAAATAAAAGAACCCTTTTTTTTACTGTAATCGATTGAATATCAGTTGCCTGCCTACAGGCATGTGTCTGAGGCCTATTGCATATTCCCTGCCCACTTTTGCCAGTGCACAGTGACACTCATATCTAGTGCAACCGTAGTGTACAGTGAAATAAAAGAACCCTTTTTTTACTGTAATCAATTGAATATCAGTTGCCTGCCTACAGGCGTGTGTGTGAGGCCTATTGCATCTAGTCTGCCAACTTTTGCCAGTGCACAGTGACACTCATATCTGGTGCAACCGTAGTGTACAGTTAAATAAAAGAACTCTTTTTTTTCTGTAATCGATTGAATATCAGTTGCCTGCCTACAGGCGTGTGTGTGAGGCCTATTGCATCTAGTCTGCCAACTTTTGCCAGTGCACAGTGACACTCATATCTAGTGCAACCGTAGTGTGCAGTGAAATAAAAGAACCCTTTTTTTACTGTAATTAATTGAATATCAGTTGCCTGCCTACAGGCGTGTGTGTGATGCCTATTGCATCTAGTCTACCAACTTTTGCCAGTGCACAGTGACACTCATATCTAGTGCAAACGTAGTGTGCAGTGAAATAAAAGAACCCTTTTTTTACTGTAATCGATTGAATATCAGTTGCCTGCCTACAGGCATGTGTCTGAGGCCTATTGCATATTCCCTGCCCACTTTTGCCAGTGCACAGTGACACTCATATCTAGTGCAACCGTAGTGTACAGTGAAATAAAAGAACCCTTTTTTTACTGTAATCAATTGAATATCAGTTGCCTGCCTACAGGCGTGTGTGTGAGGCCTATTGCATCTAGTCTGCCAACTTTTGCCAGTGCACAGTGACACTCATATCTAGTGCAACCGTAGTGTGCAGTGAAATAAAAGAACCCTTTTTTTACTGTAATTAATTGAATATCAGTTGCCTGCCTACAGGCGTGTGTGTGAGGCCTATTGCATCTACTCTGCCAACTTTTGCCAGTGCACAGTGACACTCATATCTAGTGCAACCGTAGTGTGCAGTGAAATAAAAGAACCCTTTTTTTACTGTAACCATATACTTATCAGTTGCCTGCCTACAGGCGTGTGTGTGATGCCTATTGCATCTAGTCTGCCAACTTTTGCCAGTGCACAGTGGACACTCATATCTGGTTGCAACCGTAGTGTGCAGTGAAATAAAAGAACCCTTTTTTTACTGTAATCGATTGAATATCAGTTGCCTGCCTACAGGCATGTGTGTGAGGCCTATTGCATATTCCCTGCCAACTTTTGCCAGTGCACAGTGACACTCATATCTAGTGCAAACGTAGTGTACAGTGAAATAAAAGAACCCTTTTTTTACTGTAATCAATTGAATATCAGTTGCCTGCCTACAGGCGTGTGTGTGAGGCCTATTTCATCTAGTCTGCCAACTTTTGCCAGTGCATAGTGACACTCATATCTAGGGCAACCGTAGTGTGCAGTGAAATAAAAAAAAACTTTTTTTACTGTAATCGATTGAATATCAGTTGCCTGCCTACAGGCGTGTGTGTGAGGCCTATTGCATCTACCCTGCCAACTTTTGCCAGTGCACAGTGACACTCATATCTAGTGTAACCGTAGTGTACAGTGAAAAAAAATAACCCTTTTTTTACTGTAATCGATAACATATCAGTTGCCTGCCTACAGGCGTGTGTGTGAGGCCTATTGCATCTAGTCTGCCAACTTTTGCCAGTGCACAGTGACATTCACATCTAGTGTAACCATAGTGTACAGTGAAATAAAATAATCCTTTTTTACTGTAATTGATTGAATAACAGTTGCCTGCCTACAGGCGTGTGTGTGATGCCTATTGCATCTACTCTGCCAACTTTTTCCAGTGCACAGTGACACTCATATCTGGTGCAACCGTAGTATACAGTTAAATAAAAGAACCCTTTTTTTTCTGTAATCGATTGAATATCAGTTGCCTGCCTACAGGCGTGTGTGTGAGGCCTATTGCATCTAGTCTGCCAACTTTTGTCAGTGCACAGTGACACTCATATCTAGTGCAACCGTAGTGTGCAGTGAAATAAAATAACCCTTTTTTTACTGTAATTAATTGAATATCAGTTGCATGCCTACAGGCGTGTGTGTGAGGCCTATTGCATCTAGTCTGCTAACTTTTGCCAGTGCACAGTGACACTCATATCTAGTGCAATCATAGTATGCAGTGAAATAAAACAACCCTTTTTTTATTGTAATCAATTGAATATCAGGTGCCTGCCTACTGGCACGTGTGTGGTACCTATTGCATCTTCTCTGCCAACTTTTGCCAGTGCACAGTGACATTCATATCTAGTGTAACCGTAGTGTACAGTGAAATAAAAGAACACTTTTTTACTGTAATTAATCGAATATCAGTTGCCTGCCTACAGGTGTGTGTGTGATGCCTATTGCATCTACTATGCCAAACTTTTGCCAGTGCACAGTGACACTCATATCTGGTGCAACCGTAGTGTACAGTTAAATAAAATAACTCTTTTTTTTCTGTAAACGATTGAATATCAGTTGCCTGCCTACAGGCGTGTGTGTGAGGCCTATTGCATCTAGTCTGCCAACTTTTGCCAGTGCACAGTGACACTCATATCTAGTGCAACCGTAGTGTGCAGTGAAATAAAAGAACCCTTTTTTTACTGTAATCGATTGAATATCAGTTGCCTGCCTACAGGCGTTTGTGTGAGGCCTATTGCATCTACTCTGCCAACTTTTGCCAGTGCACAGTGACACTCATAATCTGGTGCAACCGTAGTGTGCAGTGAAATAAAAGAACCCTTTTGTTTCTGTAATCGATTGAATATCAGTTGTCTGCCTACAGGCGTGTGTGTGAAGCCTATTGCATCTAGTCTGCCAACTTTTGCCAGTGCACAGTGACACTCATACCTAGTGCTATTGTAGTATGCAGTGAAATAAAACAACCCTTTTTTTACTGTAATCGATTGAATATCAGTTGCCTGCCTACAGGCGTGTGTGTGAGGCCTATTGCATCTAGTCTGCCAACTTTTGCCAGTGCACAGTGACACTCATATCTGGTGCAACCGTAGTGTGCAGTGAAATAAAACAACCCTTTATTTACTGTAATCGATTGAATATCAGTTGCTTGCCTACAGGCGTGTGTGTGAGGCCTATTGCATCTAGTCTGCCAACTTTTGCCAGTGAACAGTGACACTTATATCTAGTGCAATCGTAGTATGCAGTGAAATAAAACAAACCTTTTTTTACTGTAATCGATTGAATATCAGTTGCCTGCCTACAGGCGTGTGTGTGAGGCCTATAGCATCTAGTCTGCCAACTTTTGCCAGTGCACAGTGACACTCATATCTAGTGCAACCGTAGTGTGCAGTGAAATAAAACAACCCTTTATTTACTGTAATCGATTGAATATCAGTTGCCTGCCTACAGGCGTGTGTGTGAGGCCTATTGCATCTAGTCTGCCAACTTTTGCCAGTGCACAGTGACACTCATATCTGGTGTCACAGTAGCTTGCACGCATAGTACCACTAATCGTAAAAAAAATGACAGGCAGAGGCAAGCCACCCCGCAGGGGCCGTCGTGGTCGTGGTGCTGTGATTCCCTTTGACCCTAGAATAATGCCCAGTTTTCAGAGGCAACGTACCCTTAACTTGAACAGTTCTGAGGACATGGTTGACTGGCTAACACAGGACACCCAATCTTCTACAGTTTCCACTCGGAACCTGGACGCACCATCCTCCTCCAGCTTAGCTTTGGGCACCTCTCCAGCTACCACTCGCCCACCTGCCGCCACCACCAACACTAGCACCACAGCCGCTTCACTTGATCCGTCAGCAGAGTTATTTACACATCCGTTGGAAGAAATGAGTGATGCACAAACATTATTGCCAGAGGATGTAGATAACAGGGATATGTCCCAGTAAGGCAGCATTACACACATGGACGTACGGTCTGATGATGATGATGTTGTACCCGGTGCTGCTTCCTTTGTTGAGTTGTCAGATACAAGTGAAGCGGTTGATGATGACGATGCGTCCGTGGATGTCACGTGGGTGCCCGCTATAAGAGAAGAAGAACAGGAGGAAAGTTCAGATGGGGAGAAAGAGTGGAGGAGGAGACGAGTTGGAAGCAGCGGGAGGTCGTCGAGAGTAGCTAGTGGCACAGTCAGACAGCATGCATCGGCAACCGGGGTCAGCCAGACAGCACTCCAGTCAACGCATGCTTTTGCCACCACCAGAATGCCATCATTGCAGAGCTCAGCAGTGTGGCAATTTTTTCATGTGTCTGCCTGTGACAACAGTGATGCCATTTGCAACGTGTGCGAAAAGAAACTGAGTTGTGGGAAGTTCAACACCCACCTAGGTACAACTTCTTTGCGAAGGCACATGATGTCACATCACAAACGCCTATGGGATCAACACATGAGTACAAGCAGCACACAAAGTCAAAGCCGCCATCCTCCTCCTGGTCCAGCATCTTCAGCCACGTCAACCACTGTTGCCCTGCTTGCCCCCTCTCAACCATCCGCCACTCTGTGTCTCGCACTGAGCAGTCCCTGCTCATCTGCCCACAGTCAGGTGTCTGTCAAGGACATGTTTGAGCTTAAGAAGCCAATGTCACAAAGTCACCCCCTTGCCCGGCAACTGACAGCTGGCTTGTCTGAACTCTTAGCCCGCCAGCTTTTACCATACAAGCTGGTGGAGTCTGAGGTGTTCAAATTTGTAGCTATTGGGACACCGCAGTGGAAGGTACCCGGCCGAAATTTCTTTGCACAAAAGGCAATCCCCAACCTGTACTTGATTGTGCAAAAGGAAGTAATGGCATCTCTGGCACACAGTGTTGGGGCAAGGGTCCATCTGACCAATGGATACCTGGTCTGCAAAGCATGGTCAGGGCAGGTATATCACCTACACTGCACATTGGGTAAACCTGGTGACGGCTGCCAAGCATGGAATACGTGGCTCTGCAGAGGAGTTGGTGACACCGCCATGATTTGGAGGCAGGCCTGCTTCCACCACCTCTACTTCTCCTACTCCATTCTCTTCCATAACCTCCTCGGCTGAGTCCTCTTCTGCTGCTGCTATGTCTTGCTCCACATCAACGGCACCCCCAGCTCCACTGGTACTGTTCCATATCCCGGATACAGCAGTGTCACGCCGTCTTGGGGTTGACTTCCCTGAAACAGAGAGTCACACCGGACCAGCACTTCTGTCCGCCCTGAACGCACAGGTGGATCAGTGGCTGACTCTGCACCAACTGGAGATTGGCAAAGTGGTTTGTGACAACGGAAGAAATTTGTTAGCGGCATTAAATTTGGGCAAGTTGACACATGTGCCGTGCATGGCACATGTGTGTAATCTGATTGTACAACGCTTTGTGCATAAGCACCCAGGCTTACAGGATGTCCTGAAGCAGGCCAGGAAGGTGTGTGCCCATTTCAGGCGTTCCTACACGGCCATGGCTCACTTTACATATATCCAGCGGCAAAACAACATACCAGGGAGGCGCTTGATTTTAGACAGCCCGACACGTTGGAATTCAACACTCCTAATGTTCGACCGCCTGCTCCAACAAGAAAAGGCCGTTAACGAGTATTTGTATGACCGGGGTGCTAGGACAGCCTCTGCGGAGCTGGGGATTTTTTTGCCACGTTACTGGACGCTCATGCGCAATGCCTGTAGGCTTATGCGTCCTTTTGAGGAGGTGACAAACCTGGTCAGTCGCACCCAGGGCACCATCAGCGACATCATACCATTTGTTTTCTTCCTGGAGCGTGCCCCTTGTTCTGGATCTGGCCGTAGATGAGCGTGAAGTGGAAGAGGAAGAGTTGTGGTCACCATCACCGCCAGAAACAGCCTTATCAGCATCACTTGCTGGATCTGCGGGAACGCTGGAAGAGGATTGTGAGGAAGAGGAGTCAGAGGAGGAATGTGGCTTTGAGGAGGAGGAGGAAGACCAACCACAACAGGCATCCCAGGGTGCTCGTTGTCACCTATCTGGTACCAGTGGTGTTATACGTTGCTGGGGGGAAGAACATACCTTCAGTGAGATCACTGAGGACGAGGAACGGGACATGACTAGCTCGGCATCCAACCTTGTGCAAATGGGGTCTTTCATGCTGTCGTGCCTGTTGAGGGACCCTCGTATAAAAAGGATGAAGGAGAACGACCTGTACTGGGTGTCCACAAAACTAGACCCCCGGTATAAGCAGAAAGTGCCTGAAATGTTACCGAATTACCATAAGTCGGAAAGGATGCAGCACTACCAAAGTAAATTAAAAAGTATGCTTTACACAGCATTTAAGGGTGATGTCACAGAACAAAGGCAATCTAACAGCGGAAGAGGTGAACATAATCCTCCTCCTCCCTCGACCACGCCGGCAAGTAGAGGACGTGTTGTTGATGGAGGACATGCAGAGCTTTTTAAGTCCTATGCATTCACACTCAGAGAACGACTCGACTGTCAGGTAACAGACTACCTCGCCATAACTACAGATATCGACATTATGAGGAGCGATGAACCCCTTGACTACTGGGTGTGCACGCTTGCCCTGTGGACTGAGCTATCCCAATTTGCCATAGAACTTCTGTCCTGCCCCGCTTCAAGTGTCCTGTCAGAAAGAACCTTCAGTGTAGCAGGAGGTTTTGAAACTGATAAGAGAAGTCGCCTAGGTCAAAAAAGTCTAGATTACCTCACCTTTTTTTAAGATGAATGAGGGATGGATCCCGAAGGGACTGACAGTGGATGATACATTTGTTTAAAAAAGGCCTGATAGATGAGCTGCCTTAAGGTAATAATGGTCCACAAACTAACATCAATTTTTCTGGTCGCTGCAACAATACCTAATTTTTGCATTTAAATTCTTTTTTGTCAGAAGGCATACAGCATGTAATGAAAAATAAACCATTTTTGAACAGTCTTGCATAACAGTTGTGCAAAAATACATATTTACAATAAAGACATGTTGTGAAAGTTAGCTGGTTATTCCTTCTTATTTTTACTTTTTAGGTTAATAATTTTTCTTAATTTTTACTGTGATTTCAATTTAAGAGATACCTAAAACATTGTAAAACAGACAATAGTAAAGATTATATCTGCAGGGAACACCAAAGTCCTATTAGCTATCATCCCTCCAGCAGTATTAGCTTATTATTTACAATATCTAACCTGGGCAATCACCCTTTGGTTACCCTAGGGCAGGCTTCAGTGAGCGACCTCTCCTTTCCTGGGATGATTTTGCCGCCGGTTGCTACTGAAGGGTCCCCAGGGCTCCCCCACTCCGGTCTTCCCCCAGTGTCGATTCAACCAGTAACAAATGTTTTATATTTGTAAAGCGACCCAATGATCCCACTTGATAGAGGTTTATCTTTACAAATTTTGGAGAACCAATTTAAGACTGGTGTCCCCTGTTTGTGGGTCAGTGAGTGTGGGAAATGCCTCAGCCTACAGTAATTGTAATGTTCTGACAGCGGTAGCTCATGCTTGTCCCTCAGTTCCTCATAGGTGAGCATCTGGCACTTTACTAACCAGTCTCCCAGTCTATCTAGTTTCCTTGACCTCCACCAGTGTTGTGATGTTGTGCTCATGTGTTTCGGGGCCTGAGGGTGGTCAAGAATTGGGGTCATTTGGGTGGATCCAGGGAACAAACCTGTGTGTTTCTTGGCCCATTTCCAGTATGATAGTGAGTGTCTGATTAGGGGGTTTGGTGAGTTTTTAAGGCTCTGAGGCAATTCTGATAGCCAAGCCACCTTGTCCCAGGTTAAGGGCCTTAAAGTGTGGTTCTCTAAATACACACAGGCCGGTTGATGACATATAGAATGTGCTATTGGGAGGAAAGATAGGTGACGGAACAGGTATTAAACTGATAGGAATAAATATTACAACTTAATACACCACTCCTATCTGATGGCACCTTAGATTGCACGTGCAGTGCCCCAAATTCAAAGTAGGAGGTCCGACCAAGCATCTTTTTCCATCTCCCTGTTCCAAAATCCATGCCATATACACGTCCCCTGATAGGTGACGTAACAGGTATTAAACTGATAGGAATGAGTAGTACTACTTAATAAACCACTCCTATCTGGTGGCACCTTAGATTGCACGTGCAGTGCCCCAAATTCGAAGTAGGAGGTCCGACCAACGCATCTTTTTTCCATCTCCCTGTTCCAAAAATCCATGCCATATACACGTCCCCTGATAGGTGACGTAAAAACTATTAAACTGATAGGAATGAGTAGAACAACTTAATAAACCACTCCTATCTGGTGGCCCATTACTTTGCACGTGCTGTGCCCCAAATTCGAAGTAGGAGGTCCGACCAAGCATCTTTTTCCATCTCCCTGTTCCAAAAATCCATGCCATATACACGTCCCCTAATAGTGGACGTAACAGTGATTAAATCGATAGGAATAGTACTACTTAACAGTACACACCTTATAATAACGCAGGCAGAGGCAACGCGTATAATCTTCCATGCTGGGCAGTGGAAGCCCCCAGACTCTGACCTGTGTATAATCTTGCATGCTGGGCAGTGGAAGCCCCCAGACTCTGACCTGTGTATAATCTTCCATGCTGGGCAGTGGAAGCCCCCAGACTCTGACCTGTGTATAATATTCCATGCTGGGCAGTGGAAGCCCCCAGACTCTGACCTGTGTATAATATTCCATGCTGGGGCAGTGGAAGCCCCCAGACTCTGACCTGTGTATAATATTCCATGCTGGGCAGTGGAAGCCCCCAGACTCTGACCTGTGTATAATATTCCATGCTGGGCAGTGGAAGCCCCCAGACTCTGACCTGTGTATAATCTTCCATGCTGGGCAGTGGAAGCCCCAGACTCTGACCTGTGTATAATATTCCATGCTGCGCAGTTTAAGCCCCCAGACTCTGACCTGTGTATAATATTCCATGCTGGGCAGTGGTAGCCCCCAGACTCTGACCTGTGTATAATATTCCATGCTGGGCAGTGGAAGCCCCAGACTCTGACCTGTGTATAATTTCCATGCTGGGCAGTGGAAGCCCCCAGACTCTGACCTGTGTATAATATTCCATGCTGGGCAGTAGAAGCCCCCAAACTCTGACCTGTGTATAATCTTCCATGCTGGGCAGTGGAAGCCCCCAGACTCTGACCTGTGTATAATCTTCCATGCTGGGCAGTGGAAGCCCCCAGACTCTGACCTGTGTATAATCTTCCATGCTGGGCAGTGGAAGCCACCATACTCTGACCTGTGTATAATATTCCATGCTGGGCAGTGGAAGCCCCCAGACTCTGACCTGTGTATAATCTTCCATGCTGGGCAGTGGAAGCCCCCAGACTCTGGGAGTCTGAAGAAGTCAGAGGAGGAAGGTGGCTTTCAGGGTGGAAGGCCAAACACAGCAGGCGTCCCAGGGTGCTTGTTGTCACCTTTCGGGGACCCTTGGTGGCTGGGTGGAGGAAGAGACCTTCAATGACATCAGTGAGGACAAGGAACGGGACATGGCTAGATTGGTATCCAACCTTGTGCAAATGGGGAGTTTGCGTTTGTGCAAAGGGACTGTTTGCGGTTGTTTGCGGTGCATTAAACGGGGAGATTGGTCTGTTACTGTAAAGATGTTGTAACCCTTACACTACCTGATCGATACAACATCATACCTGATGTTTTAAAGCATGTTATTCCAAACAATTTAGGAATGTTAGGTGATTTATGCCCTTTATGGCTTAAAACCAGACTCTGCATCAACTATGTAATTTTCCGTGGGAGTTTTGCCATGGATCCCCCTCCGGCATGCCACAGTCCAGGTGTTAGTCCCCTTGAAACAACGTTCCCATCACTATTGTGGCCAGAAAGAGTCCCTGTGGGTTTTGAAATTCGCCTGCCCATTGAAGTCTATGCCGGTTCGCAAATGTTCGTCCATTCGCGAACATTTGATGGAATTCATCTCTGCGGTTCGCAAACCGAAAATTTGATGTTCGTGACATCACTAACTCCCAGTCCTTTATGTATTTGTCTTTCTCTTATGTGTCGTAAGAGTTAAAGATATAGTATATGATACTAAGTAAACCTTTAGAAGTTGGGAACTTAAGGCAAATTTTTGATAGCCAGGTCTTCTTGGGGAGCCCTGGTTTTTAATTATGGAATCCACAAAATGTTTCAATCTAACTTGGTTATAATGTTCCTGGAGTGGAAATTTGTCACTGATAGTCTTAATGATCATGGGTTTGTCATCCATCACCCACACCCCTAGTGTGTCTAATCCCACTGTTTTTCACCAGTGTAGTGATTCCCTACTGATATCTCTGGGAGCTTGTGGATGTGTAGTAACTGGGGTCAGATATGAAGGGTTTGAGAACATGTGTTTGATTACTGGGGGTCTTGTTTTAAGAATCTGTTCTGGGATTTTGTCGAGCCAAATTATGGTGTCCCAGGAGTAGGGTTGTAATATATGTTCCTCCATAAACACCCAAGCGGGTTGATGAAGGGGAAAATTAATTATGGGAATGAAGGATAATTGTGCCGCTCAATAATAAATCAGGACAAGAAAGCCCACCTTTTGACTTATATTTTTGTTAATTCTTGCTGGTTAATTTAGCCAAATAAATTTAGCTACCGTATATACTCGAGTATAAGACGACCCGAGTATAAGACAAGGCATCTATTTTACCACAAAATACTGGGAAAACTTAGTGACTCGAGTATAAGCCGAGGGTGGGAAATGTGCTGCCCCCTGTGTCCCTCTTGTGCCCTCTGTGTACCCCTCTTGTGCCCCTTTCTTGTGTCTCCCCTCTCTCTCCCCCTGTGTCTCTTCCCCCTCTCCCTCCCCTGTGTCTCTCCCCCCCTCTCCGTCCAATGTGTCTCTTCCCCTCCTCCTCCCTCCCACTGTGTCTTTTCCCCCCTCTCCCTACCCTGTGTCTCTTCCCCCTCTCCTTCCCTGTGTTTCTATCACCCCCTTTCACTTGTGTCCTCTATCCCTCCCCCTCCCTTATCACCCTCCTCAACCCCCCTCCTCAACTCCCCTCCTCATCCACCCTCCTCATCCTCTCTCCTCATCCTCTCTCCTCAACCCCTCTTGTCATCCTCCTCAACCTCCCTCCTCATCCTCCCTCCTCATCCTCTCTCCTCAACGCCCCTCCTCAAACCCCTTCCCCCTCCTCAATGCCCCTCCTCAACACTCTTCTCAACCCCCTTCCTCATCCTCCCCTCCTTAACCCCTCCTCATCCTCAACTCCCCTCCTCAACCTCTCTCCTCAACCCCCCCCCTCAACCTCTCTCCTCAACCCTCCTCCTTAACCCCCCTCCTCATCCTCAACAGCCCTCCTCAACCACACTCCTCAACCCCCTCCTCAACTCCCCCTCCTCAACTTCTCTCCTCAAACCCCCTCCTCAACCTTCCTCCTCAACCCCCCTCCTCATCCTCAACCTCTATCCTCAACCTCCCTCCTCATCCTCAAACCACCTCCTCAACCTCCCTCCTCAACCCCCCATCCTCAACCCCCTCCTCATCCTCAACCCACCTCCTCATCCTCCCTCTTATCCTCCCTCCTAATTCCCCCCTCCTGAAACCCTCCTCAACCCATCCTCCTCATCCTCAACCCCCCTGGTCAACCTCTCTCTTCATCCCCACTCATCAACGCCCCCTCCTCAACCTCTCTCCTCAACCCCCCACCTCAAACCCCCTCCTCATCCTCAATGCCCTCGTCAACCTCCATCCTCAACCCCATTCCTGATCCTCAACCCCCCTCCTCAACCTCTCTCCTCAACCCCCCTCCTCAACCCCTTCTGCTCAACTTCACACCCCCACCTCATCCTCAACCTCTCTGGAGAGACACAGGAGGAAAGAGAGACACGGGTTCTGGTTGAGACACGGGTGACTCGAATATAAGCCGAGGGGGCCCTCTTTCAGCCTTAAAAAAAGGTCCTGAAAACTCAGTTTATACTCGAGTATATACAGTACCTTTCTTTGTAAACTTTGTAGTTCTGTCTGGTTTATCGGTATTGGGAGAGATACAAATAGGTACAAAAGTTTTCGGTAGGACACTCATTTTGAAAGCATTTATCCTTCCCAGCCATGATGTTGGGTATTTTAACCATTTTCACCAGGTATAAAGCTCAAAGATTTAGAAGGGCATGATAGTTTTCCTTATATAAGGTGTCTAGTTTCAGAGTGATTTTGAGACGTAAATATTGTGTAAAATTTGTGACCCACGGAAACCGATATTGTTCTTGCAGACACGTTTTCATTACGAATAAATGAGGACAAAACAAAGGCACTATCCATAGTCATTTGTTTTCTATGGATTTTGTCTTGCAGAACACATATTGTAGATTATTGGAGAGTCATGTTAGGTGGTGTTCAATTGTGTTGTTTTTATCTTTTCCGATTGTTGTGTGTATCTGATTCCTTGTTTTGTCCAATTGTTGTTTAAAATTAAATCAGTTCTTCTCACAGATTTGAAAGGGTTAGTAATTAAGGTCTCCATTTCATTTCCCCCTTAGAAAATCTTGGAAGGCTGACTTGCAAGTACAGGAGTTTTGAAATCCTAGAAAAAAGAAAGCCTGTAAAATGTAATGGACTCAAGGGTTTGGTCGGAAGCTTTGGCCACAGCTCTCTAGCCCCTAAGATGTGCCTGCAGCCTGCTCTCAGGAGATTCTGAGTCTGAATCTCAGTAGTCTCCATCAAAACAATGCAGAATGGTACACACTATTCTGAACACAGGACACTAGTCCAAACAACCTCACATACACCTTTATATCCATAAAAGCACAGCCTCGCTGTGGGGAAGGGTTAAATAACAATACCTGCTATGAGAAACAAATAATGTATACATTTTGTAAAGTATACAGTGATTAATTTCCGATATTTACTATTTATTACAGGGTCTGCTAAGTGCTTCAGTAAAACGGAAATAGCAATTTCTCTAGTAAAAGATATCCAACACTCTTTTCACCAAAGTCCTTTTGAAACCCTACACTGTTTAGTGTACTTGGGTCACATATATATATATATATATATATATATGTGTGACATAATAAGCAAAAAAAAATGTTGCTATAAGTTAGAAGCCCTTACCCCTTTTTTCATGACCTCCTTGGATATAAGTCACTTGCTGGAAGGGACAATATGTTTGCTATTTGCCTTGCTGTAAGGGTTTAGCAATTGGTCTACTGGTGAGTGGAGGAGTGGGTTTGCCTTTGTAAGTATATATCTGTATATAAGAAGTGTTGTGTGCCTTTGCATTGAATCTCATCAGTCATCAGTTATTAGTGCTGGAAAGGAAAGGGTTGTTGATATTTGCCCTGCTGTAAGTATTCAGTATTCTGCAGTTCAGTATGTGAGAGTGGGGTGTGTTTGCCTTCCATCTGGTCTGTGAGTTACTTGCTGAAATGGAAAGAGTGTTTACTATTTGCTTTGCAGTAAGGGTTAAGTAATACATCTGCAGGTGAGTAGTCAGAATCTAATTTAAACAGGTAAATGAGCAAACTTGGGAGCTTGTGAACAATTTTAGTGTAAGTGCAGTAAGTGAAGTGAGAGAGATTAAATAAAAGGGGGGGGGGGGGGGTTCAAAGAAATGGGATTCTGTATTAAGATATATAAAAACCCTCTAGAGCAGCTTTTACAGCATCTCCATACCTCTGTGCCCATGTTGCCTCTCTTAAAGCTCTAATTAAAAAACTTGGTGGTGCTATTGAGGATTTCCTGGGAGGTAGCCGGGTTGCAGATACAAGAAGGAGAAGAGGCAACAGGAGGAGGCAAGCTAGTTCTGGTTTGGCAAACACCAACATATTTGCCAGATTAATTGAAATGGTTGGGATGACAATGTAAGATACAGAAATTCTATCTAACAGTCAGGAGAACAGTTCTACTAGAGGAGATGAGTGCAGATACAGCAAAACAGCAGACACATTTTGGTAATATTATTAAAAAGGTGTACAGGGTGATTTCTCATCCAGATCATAGCAATTGATCAGTTAGCTATATCCTAGGTGCTTGGGTTCTGCATGATGTGGATTGGGTAGATAAATGATTATGATATGCTGGAAATGACCACCGTTCTTGGTTCATACTGACAAAGTAAGTGGAAAATGGAGTGGCCTAAAAATTAATTAAGGAACCAGGAACTAAGCTTAGGACAGGACCTCTAATGTAGTATTTTCTAAGACCCTACCCGTGCACATGCTAGGAGACTCAGCCAGAAGGAGCTTAGGGTGGTTAATGCATGGCTACAAACATGGTGCACAAGGGAGGGTTTGAGTTTTTCACACACTGGGCTGACTATTCTCTTGGATACAATGAATTTAGCAGGAGACTTTAACTACTTTAATAGGAGACTTTATCTACCCTGAAATAAACTGGATGAACAAGACTAGCAGTTCATCTATGGTGTGCCGGTTCTTTTGTAAACTTAGTGATTATTAATCTAGCCCAATTTATAGAACATACTAGAAATTATGCTACCTTGGATTTATTCATCATAAATAATACTGTTATAGTATCAAATGTTTAATACAAGGAAATACTTGGGGAACAGTGATCGCAACACAGTCTCATTTGAGGTACAGTTCAAAATATAAAGTTATAAGGAGCCAACAAAATCTCTCTAGACTGGGACAAAGAACGTTTAAAGCCTTAATAAATATACACTAATATCAGCATATACCATGAAAAAGTAAGTCACAGTGAACATAAATTTATGAGGGATAGGTCATGTTAAGCACATTTAATTAGTTTCTATGAAGAGGTAAGTAGGAACTTGAATCAAGGCAACCCAGTAGATTTAGTCTTTTTTATTTTATGAAGGCTTTTGATACAGTATCAGATGGGAGATTGTTGATTCAGAACTTTCTAAAAGACAGGAAGCAAAGGGTTGTTGTCAATGAAAGATAATCAGATTGGGCTGATGTGGTAAGTGAGGTTCCTCAGGTTTCAGTATTAGAACCACTCACCTTTAACTTATTTATTAATGAATTAGAAATAGGAATGCAAAGTACTGTCTCCATTTTTGCTGATGACACTAAGTTGTGCTATGTAAATAAATAAGTAAATGATGTCATTTTTCTCCAAAAGAGACTTACATAAATCAGAAGAATGGACAACTAAATGAAAGAGGGGATTAAACACAAATAAATGTTAGGTCGTGCATTTGAGCATGCAATTTATCATCTAAATGGAAGAAATCTAGATGTATCAGAGATAGAAAGGGATTTAGGAGATCTAGTGGACAACCACCTATATAACAGTGGTCAATGCCAAGTAGCATTTGCAAAAGCAAATAAATTTATTAGTATGTACTAAGAAGGATATGGAAGCATGGAAGCAGATATAATTCTGCTGCCTAAATAAGTCTTTAGTACACCCCACATTTGCAATATGGAGTACAGTTTTTGGTCAACCGCTTCATCAAATAATTTTTTTGGAGCTGGAAGTACAGAGAAGGGCAACAAAACTGATAAGGAAATTGATGGGCTAAACTATGAAAAAAGACTAACCAAATAAATTAAACTCATTTACGAAGGGATATTATTACCTTGTTTAAATAAATTCAGGGTCACTATAAGGCTTACAAGATTATGCTCTTTTTCTAAGTCTCCCTTCTTAATGTAAACATCCTACTTGTGCCTCTCTATGTGCGATTACATGGTTTGTGTGTCCTTATATATGGATTGTTGACCTTGAGTTTATTTTCATAAATACATTAAGACATTAATGAGTTTTGTAAAAAAAATATTGTTTGTCCATAAAGAAAGAGGGGCCCTATTACATAACCCCTAATACATAATCCATAATAATCTAATAACATTTCAAGTATCCAATTCCAAAATTCAAATGTTAGCAGATTGTCACAACAGGCTCTTTGTTGGCTTGAAATGGCCACATTGACCAACTCCTACCCCACAAGTTCTGTAGGTTCTGTAACTCCACCCACAGGACAGGTTAAACACAAGTTGCCAATTCTTAGGCCAAGTGGAGGTTTTGAGGCCAATTTTGAGGTTTTTGCCAAAATGTGTTTTAAAACAATAAATGTGGGGTGGAGCTTGCTGAAAGGTGCATGGACACACTAGAACATGGGCTCCATGGTAAAAATACCTGAAATGCCCTAAATTGACCCCAGACTCACCCAAATTTTGCTCCACAATAGGTGCAATACACCTCCAAAACCGTAGCACTGAATACAAGAGGATAAAAAAGAAAGAAAAAAACCTGTGCATAATGAAAGCCACAAGTAGCCCTGCATCCAAGGCAAAGCAGAAATAAGGGAGAAACAACGAAAGGTCAGTGGTGGCTATCAAGCCAATACCTCAATCCAGCAAGGTACTCTAAATAAATGCCCAACTTTACAAGCCACTGCAACTGGGTTTACTATGCAGAAGTAAACCACACATGCATGCAACAGAGCTATACTACCTCCCGCCAAAGCCCTACAGCTCAGTCAAAAGCTATATGTACAAAGAAGTCTTCATATATAATAAAGCATAGATGGTCTCACATTCAAATACCCCTCACAATGTAAAAATTAAAAAGAACTCACCAAAATGTCCAATATGGTGTCTGCACACAGCCAACACCCTTGATAAACAAGCCCAATAGGATTCTGTGAGCAAGGAATGAGAAGAGAAAGGGAATTAAAAATTAAAATAAATCCCTCTCTGACTTTCCTCAGAGATTCTGCAACTTTTATCTGTGCCTTAATACCATGCAAAGTCCTAGGAACTGTATATAAGATCCTCTTATATATTCCAGGATATCAACAGGATTAATTTATTGCAGAAACAGAGTGTTAAAGCTGCTGGATAAGCAACCTATATCATCACAGTACTTTCCTTTCCTTGCTCACTGAAAGAGATAGCTTTCTCTTACACCAGTTGACCAATAACCAAGACCTTTCTGCTACTAGCTACAATGGTGAAGAATAAAAAGAACCCTCATCCCAAGTGCATCCATGACCCTTTTCAAATCCCAAACACAAGGCCATATGCCCACACCTGAACACCACAACAGCCTCGCTGAATGGATTGAACTCAGAAGGGCCACCCTAAACAGTCCTTAAAGTTAACACATCTTACTTTAGCCCAATTTGAGAACCTTTTACAAACGCATCTTTCTAATGAAGTTAAAGAGATCAGACAAAACTTAATGGATTAGGACCAATGGATGCATGCACTGGAATCCTTCACAGATCAGATAATAGACACCCAAACCAGAGACAGGGTTGACATAACGCACAATACTTCTCAGATCATGCTCTTGGAAAACAAATTGAAAGATCTGTAAAACAGAACCAGACACCACAATATCTGTCTTAGGAGGCATTCCAAGATCCATCACAGAACTGCTACCGTACCTACATACCACCTTGTCCACTATTCTTACAAACCCAACAAGAAAACTCTTGAAAGGGCTCATAGAGCTCTGGGAGGTCTGACCCCTCATACCAACCAAAGATGTTATCATCAGGTTATTGTGCCAAAAAACAGGGATAACATTCTTGCAGATGCTAGAAAGAACTTCCATCACTGGACCAGATGGCTTCATACTGCAGATTTGTGCTGACCTGGCTCCCTCAACACAACAGCAACGCAAACAACTTAAATCAGTCCTTCTTATTCTTTGTGAAAACTATATCAAATACAAATGGGGATTCCCCTTCAGCCTAATCTTTTAAGCGAACACTACCACATTCATAGCCCACAACTTGGAAGACAGCAAATTGGTCAAATCTGATTCTGACACTCCAAAATTGTCCCCCCCTTTACACATGACTAGAGATGTCCCGGACAGTTCGCCGTGGACTATTCGCAGAGATTTTGGCTCTTTCGCGCTCGCAGCGGACGGCGGGACACATGCGCTTTTCGTTCCGCCCCCTATTCTTTATCATTAAGGAAACTTTGACCCTGTACCTCACAGTCAGCAGACACATTCCAGCCAATCAGCAGCTCCCTTCCAGAGCCTTCCATCTGAAGGACAACATCCATTTTAGAATCATTCTGAAGCTGCATTCGTTGTGAGCGGACAGATAGTGTAGCTGCTGGAGATTTAATAGGGAAATAGATAGCCAGGCTGTGTATTTATCTTCCATTACAGACCTGAAGGACTCATCTGATATCTGCTGCAAGGACAGCAACCCAAAAAGCCCTTTTTAAGGCTGGAACAACATTTATTTTATTGTATTATTTTTTTCTGTGTAATCTAATTGCATATGCCTGCCTGCCAGCGTGTGTGTGTGACAGGCGAACACCTAACAGCTAATATTGTGCTTATTTTCACTACTCATACCTGGCAGTGTACCATACATTGAAAACAACCATTTTTTTTCCTGTAATCTAATTTCAGTTGCCTGCCTGTGTCAGTCTCACAGCTAATATTCTGCTCTGTTTCACCAGTCATAGGTTGGTGTACCATACATTGAAAAAAACAACCCTTTTTTCCTTTAATCTAATTTCCAGTTGCCTGCCTGTGTCAGGCTCACAGCTTATATTGTGCTCAGTGAAATAAAACAACACCTTTTTTGACTGTAATAGATTGAATAGCAATTGCCTGCCTACAGGCGTGTGTGTGAAGCCTATTGCATCTACTCTGCCAACTTTTGCCAGTGCACAGTGATACGTCATATCTGGTGCAACCGTAGTGTACAGTGACATAAAACAACACTTTTTTGACTGTAATCGATTGAATATCAGTTGCCTGCCTACAGGCGTGTGTGTGAGGCCTACAGCGCCTACTCTGCCAACTTTTGCCAGAGCACAGTGCCACTCATATCTGGTGTAACAGTAGCTTGCACGCATAGTACCACTAATCGTAAAAAAAGAGAGGTAGAGGCAGGCCACCCCGCAGGGGCCGTTGTGGTCGTAGTGCTGTGATTCCATTTAGCCCTAGAAAAATGCCCAGTTTTCAGAGGCCACGTACCCTGTACTTGAAAAGTTCTGAGGACATGGTTGACTGGCTAACACAGGGCACCCAATTTTCTACAGCTTCCGCTCGGAACCTAGACGCACCATCCTCCTCCAGCTTAGCTTCGGGCACCTCTCCAGTTACCACTCGCCCGCCTGCCGCCACCACCAACCCTAGCACCACAGCCGCTTCACTTGATCCGTCAGCAGAGTTATTTACACATCCGTTGGAAGAAATGAGTGATGCACAAACAATAGGATGTAGATAACAGGGATATGTCCCAGTAAGGCAGCATTACACACATGGACGAGCGGTCTGATGATGATGATGTTGTACCCGGTGCTGCTTCCTTTGTTGAGTTGTCAGATACAAGTGAAGCGGTTGATGATGACGATGCGTCCGTGGATGTCACGTGGGTGCCGGCTAAAAGAGAAGAAGATTAGGAGGAAAGTTCAGATGGGGAGACAGAGAGGAGGAGGAGACGAGTTGGAAGCAGGGGGAGGTTGTCGCAAGTAGCTAGTGGCACAGTCAGACAGCATGCATCGGCAACCGGGGTCAGCCAGACAGCACGGCAGTCAACGCATGCTGTTGCCACCACCAGAATGCCGTCATTGCAGAGCTCAGCAGTGTGGCAATTTTTTTGTGTGTCTGCCTGTGACAACAGCGATGCCATTTGCAACCTGTGCGAAAAGAAACTGAGTCGTGGGAAGTCCAACACCCACCTAGGTACAACTTCTTTGCGAAGGCACATGATGTCACATTACAAACGCCTAAGGGATCAACACATGAGTACAAGCCGCACATAAAGTAAAAAAGCCGCCATCCACCTCCTGGTCCAGCATCTTCAGCCACGTCAACCACTGCTGCCCTGCTTGCCCCCTCTCAACCATCCGCCACTCTGTGTCTCGCCCTGAGCAGTCCCTGATCATTTCCCCACAGTCAGGTGTCTGTCAAGGACATGTTTGAGCGTAAGAAGCCAATGTCACAAAGTCACCCCCTTGCCCGGCAACTGACAGCTGGCTTGTCTGAACTCTTAGCCCACCAGCTTTTACCATACTGGTGGAGTCTGAGGCGTTCAAAAAATTTGTAGCTATTGGGACACCGCAGTGGAAGGTACCCGGCTGAAATTTCTTTGCACAAAAGGCAATCCCCAACCTGTACTCGATTGTGCAAAAGGAAGTAATGGCATCTCTGGCACACAGTGTTGGGGCAAGGATCCATCTGACCACTGATACCTGGTCTGCAAAGCATGGTCAAGGCAGGTATATCACCTACACTGAGCATTGGGTAAACCTGGTGATGGCTGCCAAGCATGGAATTCCTTGGCTCTGCAGAAGAGTTGGTGACACCACCACGACTTGCAGGCAGGCCTGCTGCCACCTCCTCTACTCCTCCTACTCCATCCTCTTCCATAACCTCCATTTCTTCCTGAGTCCTCTTCTGCTGCTGCTATGTCTTGCTCCACATCAACGACACCCCCCCAGCTCCACAGGTACTATTCCACATCCCGGATACAGCAGTGTCAAGCCGTCTTGGGGTTGACTTCCCTGAAAGCAGAGAGTCACACTGGACCAGCAATCCTCCCCACCCTGAACGCACAGGTGGATCAGTGGCTGACTCCGCACCAACTGGAGATCGGCAAAGTGGTTTGTGACAATGGAAGAAATTTGTTGGCGGCATTGAATTTTGGCAAGTTGACACCTGTGCCGTGCATGGCACATGTGTGTAATCTGATTGTACAACGCTTTGTGCATAAGCACCCAGGCTTACAGGACATCCTGAAGCAGGCCAGGAAGGTGTGTGGCCATTTCAGGCGTTCCTACACGGCCATTGCGCACTTTACAGATATCCCGCGGCGAAACAACATGCCAGTGAGGCGCTTGATTTTCGACTGCCCGACAAGTTGGAATTCAACACTCCTAATGTTCGACAGCCTGCTCCAACAAGAAAAGACTGTTAACGAGTATTTGTATTACCGGGGTGCCAGGACAGCCTCTGCGGAGCTGGGGATTTTTTTCCACGTTACTGGACGCTCATGCGCAATGCCTGTAGGCTTATGCGTCCTTTTGAGGAGGTGACAAACCTGGTCAGTGGCACCGAGGGCCCATCAGCGACATCATACCATTTGTTTTCTTCCTGCAGCGTGCCCTGCGAAGAATGCTGTATCAGGCCATAGATGAGCTTGAAGAGGAAGAGTTGTGGTCACCATCACCACCAGAAACAGCCTTATCAGCATCCCTTGCGGGACCTGCGACAACGCTGGAAGAGGATTGTGAGGAAGAGGAGTCAGAGGAGGAATGTGGCTTTGAGGAGGAGGAGGAAGACCAACCACAACAGGCACCTATCTGGTACCCGTGGTGTTGTACGTGGCTGGGGGGAAGAACATACCTTCAGTGAGATCACTGAGAACGTAGAACAGGACATGACTAGCTCGTCATCCAACCTTGTGCAAATGGGGTCTTTCATGCTGTCGTGCCTGTTAAGGGGCCCTCGTATAAAAAGGATGAAGGAGAACGACCTGTACTAGGTGTCCACGCTACTAGACCCCCGTTATAAGCAGAAAGTACCTGAAATGTTACCGAATTACCACAATTCGGAAAGGATGCAGCACTTCCAAAATAAATTAAAAAGTATGCTTTACACAGCGTTTAAGGGTGATGTCACAGCACAACGGCAATCTAACAGCGGAAGAGGTGAACATAATCCTCCTCCTCCCACGACCACGCCGGCAAGGAGAGGACACTTTACAGACGTGTTGTTCATGGAGGACATGCAGAGCTATTTAAGTCCTATGCATCGCCACAGCTCTTCGGGGTCCACCCTCAGAGAAAAACTCCACCGTCAGGTAACAGACTACCTCGCCTTAACTGCAGATATTGACACTATGAGGAGCGATGAACCCCTTGACTACTGGGTGTGCACGCTTGCCCTGTAACCTGAGCTATCCCAATTTGCCATAGAACTTCTGTCCTGCCTCGCTTCAAGTGTCCTGTCAGAAAGGACCTTCAGTGCAGCAGGAGGTTTTGTCACTGATAAGAGAAGTCGCCTAGGTCAAAAAAGTCTAGATTACCTCACCTTTATTAAGATGAATGAGGGATGGATCCCGAAGGGACTGACAGTGGGCAATACATTTGATTAAAAAAGGCCTGATAGATGAGCTGCCTTAAGCTAATAATGGTCCACACGCTGCTGTATTTTATCCCTGAATGCCGGATGACTTGCGTGACTTATCCGCCACCAACTAGGGTTCAAGACGCAATGTTTTAGGGCACTATCTGCCTGGCAAACTAACATACATTTTTCTGGTCGCTGCAACAATACCTAATTTTTGCATTTAAATTATTTTATTGTCAGAAGGCGTACAGCATGTAATGAAAAATAAAGCATTTTTGAACAGTCTTGCATAACAATTGTGCAAAAATACATATTTACAATAAAAACATTTTGTGAAAGTTAGCTGGCTATTAATTTTTCTTATTTTTTACTGTGATTGCAATTTAAGAGATACCTAAAACATTGTAAAACATACAATAGTAAAGAGTATATCTGCAGGAAACACCAAAGTCCTATTAGCTATCATCCCTCCAGCAGTATTAGCTTATTATTTATAATATCTAACCTGGGCAATCACCCTTGGGTTACCCTAGGGCAGGCTTCAGTAAGCGACCTCTCCTTTCCTGGGATGATTTTGCCGCCGGATGCTTCTGAAGGGTCGCTAGGGCTCCCCCACTCCGGTCCTTCCCCCAAGTGTCGCTTCAACCAGTAACAAATGTTTTATATTCGTAAAGCGACCCAATGATCCCCCTTGATAGAGGTTTATCTTTAAAAATTTTGGAGAACCAATTTAAGACTGGTATCCCATGTTTCTGGGTCAGGGAGTGTGTGAAATGCCTCAGCCTACAGTAATTGTAATGTTCTGACAGCGGTAGCTCATGCTTGTCCCTCAGTTCCTCATATATGAGCATCTGGCCCTTTACTAACAAGTCTCCCAGTCTATCTAGTTTCCTTGGCCTCCATCAGTGTTGTGATGTTGTGCTCATGTGTTTCGAGCCTGAGGGTGGTCAAGAATTGGAGTCATTTGGGTGGATCCAGGGAACAAACCCGTGTGTTTCTTGGCCCATTTCCAGTATGATAGTGAGTGTCTGATTAGGGGGTTTGGCGAGTTTTTAAGGCTCTTTGGCAATTCTGATAGCCAAGCCACCTTGTCCCAGGTTAAGGGCCTTAAAGTGTGGTTCTCTAAATACACCCAGGCCGGTTGATGCCCTATAGAATGTGCTATTGGGAGGAAAGATAACTGATCTGCCTTGTGGTAATATTTTAAGTTTGGACACGATAGTCTCCCCTCTGACTTATGAAGGTACATAATTTTCTTTGTGATGCGTGAGGGAGAGTGGTTCCAGATAAACTGAAATATTTTCCTTTGAATATTTTCTAATTCTTTTTATTTAATCGGGATCGGGAGTGTTCGAAATATGTAAAGCAACCTAGGAAGGACATTCATTTTTATTGTATTTATTCTCCGTAGTCATGATAACCTATACTTTGTCCATTTACTCAGATAATTAATTATTGTTTTTTAAAGTTTGGAGTGGTTGGCTTTGTACAAGTCCTCTAGCTTAGGGGTTAGTCGGATTCCCAGGTAGTTTATGTGGTTCTTATCCCACTTAATATTAAACTTCTCTTGGAGACCCTGTTTCTCTACTGCTGTTAAGTCAATCACTAGTGCTTCTGTCTTCTCTATGTTCAGTTTAAGGCCAGAAAACTGACCAAACTCCTACATAGTTCGATTCAACTCTGGGACCGATTGGGTAGGGTTTGAGAGCATACACAGCAGGTCGTCTGGAAATAGACCAGTTTTGAAATGGGGATGGCCTGTTTTTATGCCTGTGATCCCAGGGTTGGCACTAATTGTCTGAGACAGGGGTTCTATTGCTATTGCGAAAAGAAGGGGAGAAAGGGGGCACCCCTGTCTTGTTCCTCTTTCTATTTTAATTAAGAATCTCTCATCTCCCGGAATCTGTAACCTTGCCCTGGATGATTTGTATAATGAGTGTATGAGATTTATGAAATGGCCTTTAATACCAAATTTTTCAAGCGTGGCGTATAGGTCCACTCCAGGGAATCAAACGCCTTTTCAATGTCAAATGCCACAAGACAGGCTTGAATTTTAGAGGCTTTGGTGTGGTACAGTAGGTTCATGACTTTTCTAATGTTGTCTCCCGCTTGCCTGTGGGAGACAAAGCCTACTTGGTCATCATGTATTAACTTAGGCAAGAAGGATGACATTCTATCCGCTATTATTTTTGACAGGATCTTTGTATCACTGTTTAGTAATGATATTGGCCTGTAGTTTTTTGGTTCTAGGGCATCTCGACCCTCCTTAGGGAATAGAGCGATATCTGCCCTGTTTAGCTCTGCTGGTGTTTGCTGGCCTTCTAGAACTCTGTTAGAGTGACCAAGTGCGAGCCTAATATGTCTATACATTTTTTATAATATAAATTGGTGTACCCGTCTGGGCCTGTTGACTTACCAGGTTTGAGGTTCTGGACTGCTTTTCTCACTTCCTCTAGGGTCACTTTGGCATTTAAAGTCTCTAAGTCATTTTCTTCTATTAAGGGGAGATCACAGGAATTAAGAAATCCCCTCATTTTGTGTAGATCTATGTGTTTTGTTGCCGTATAAAGGGTATTGTAAAATTTTGTAAAAATCTTCTGGATCTTATTTGGGTTCGTTGTTTTTTCTCCCTTAGGACACTTCAAATTAATACCTTGAAGGGAGAAAAACCAACGAACCCAAATAAGATCCATGTTGTTTTGGTTTGTAGTTTCCTGGCTAGTAACGGGCCAGGTTTATTGGCTTTATTGAATCCGATAGGAATATATAGTACAACTGAACACACCACTCCTATCTGGTAGCACCTTAGATTGCACGCGCAGTGCCCCAAATTTGAAGTGGGAGGACCGACCAAGCATCTTTTTCCATTTCCTGCTTCCAAAAATCAATGCCATATACACGTCCCCTAATAGTGGACGTAACAGGGATTAAACAGATAGTAATAGTACTACTTAACAGTACACACCTAATAATAATGCAGACAGAGGCAACGCAGAGAGAGGAGTCTGAAGAAGAGGAGTCAGAGGAGGAAGGTGGCTTTGAGGAGGTGGAAGACCAAACACAGTAGGCATCCCAGGGGGCTTGTTGTCACCTTTCGGGGACCCTTGGTGGCTGGGTGGAGGAAGAGACCTTCAATGACATCAGTGAGGACAAGGAACGGGACATGGCTAGCTTGGTATCCAACCTTGTGCAAATGAGGAGTTTGCGGTTGTGCAAAGGGACTGTTTGCGGTTGTTTGCGGTGCATTAAACGGGGAGATTGGTCTGTTACTGTGAAGAGGGTGTAACCCTTACACTACCTGATCGATACAACATCATACCTGATGTTTTAAAGCATGTTATTCCAAACAATTTAGGAATGTTAGGGGATTTATGCCCTTTATGGCTTAAAACCAGACTCTGCATCAACTATGTAATTTTCCGTGGGAGTTTTGCCATGGATCCCCCTCCGGCATGCCACAGTCCAGGTGTTAGTCCACTTGAAACAACTTTCCCATCTCTATTGTGGCCAGAAAGAGTCACTGTGGGTTTTGAAATTTGCCTGGCCATTGAAGTCTATGGCGGTTCGCCCGGTTCGCCCGGTTCGCCCGTTTGCGAAAACATTTGATGAAATTCGCTTCCCCGGTTCGTGAACCGAAAATGTTATGTTCGCGACATCTTGACACATGACACCTGCGAATCTTAATATGCCCCAGATTTGCACCCAACTAGATTATCTAATTGTTTTTATCTATATCTTATTGGCCAAGTCTAGTTTGGACCAAATCTATTCAATGGCTTATTGGGCATGCTTGGGATTTGATTGGGGACACTTTAATTTAATATATTCCATTTAGAATATTCCCCTTTTTGGAGGATTTTTAGGGAGTAAATGTTTCTCTCCCTTCCCCCCGGCACACTTGTGCCTTTAGTAGTAATTTGGGGATAATTACGTACCTCACTGTTTACAATGTTAACTGTGTTTTTTTTACTGAATGTTATTATATGTATCTTTCAACAAAATGTCTCTTGATGTCTCATCTCAGACTATTTTAGGAACACAAATTACTTACCCGCCCGCACGGCTCCTGGAGACCCTAACGGCTGACTTCAATGATGCCTGCATATCCAATCTGTTCTATATCATTCTCCTGCATACACTAACAAATATCTTCCAGAAGGTAGGATGACGTCTGCACCTCTTACGATTATATCCCACAATGTTAAGGGTTTTAATTTACCTTCTACAGCTTCAAGAAACGAATTTTGCCCATCACAAAATTCCTAAATATTTTCATAAACAAAACCCAACTTATTTTGCAACTACCAACCCTTTCAAGAAGGCAGGGGTGGCCATTCTGTTACATAAAAAATGTCCTTTCATGGTTGAAAGTAAAATGATCAATAAAGAGGGTAAATATATTACCTTAACGGGTTCCCTTTAAGACATTAAACTCTCGTTGATAGCCCTATACTCCCTATGGCTCCTCACTTAACACTCATTAAACTATTTCATTTTCTTAAAACTGTAGATCTAGGTAAAATTATTCTAGGGGGAGATCTCAATCTCACTTTACTCCCACACATGGATAGATTATCCCAAAGGTTTTCCAAAAAAATAAAACAGATAGATTCACTACTGCTAGATCTACACTTAATTGATTGCTGGAGACTAAAACACCCCAGCACCAAAGAATACACTTTTTATTCTCCGGTGCACAATTCTTACTCAAGAATAGATACTGTATTAGTAGACTCATCCCTTACAGATCTTGTGCAAAGTGCCGAAATTCATCCATGTACATGGTCAGATCCCTCATCAGTTAGCCCAAGAAATTAAACTTTTCTTCTTAACTAATTTTACAACAGACTCTGATATTGGTTGGATATGGGCAGAACATAAAGGAGACAAGGGGGATAGATAAATGATGGAAGAGATACAAAGCTGGGGGAGAGAGAGAATGGTGGGAGACAGAGAATAGAGAGAGAGAGAGCGGTGGAAGAGATGAGAGGAGAGAGAGAGAATGGTGAGAAAGAGAAGAGAGAGAGAAGATAGAAAAGGAGAGAGAAAATGGGAAGAGAGAGAGAAAAAGGTGGCATAGAGGAAAGAGTGGAGAGAGAAGGGAAGAGAAAGTGGAAGAAGGGGAGAGAGAGTGAGAGAAGTGGAGAGGAAAAAGGAAAGGTGACCCATAGTGAAGGGAGGAAGAGAGTGTAGTGTCCCTCCCAGGTCCCCCTCTGGTGCCAACATTATACATTTATATATATATATATATATATATATATATATATATATATATATATATTTATATTTATATATATATATATATATATATATATATATATTGCGTTGGCACCAGAGGGTGACCTGGGATGGCCCAGCACAGAAAAAAAATTGTCACTCTCAAATAGAAATTGACTTAAATGTACTGAGAGGATTTGAGGGCCCAATGGGATGGTGGCGATGTAGAGGAGAAGACGGAGAAAGGTTAGTGCTTGGAACTTTACTTTTTATAGGCACAGGCTGCACATTGACACTTACAAACACAGTCTGCACATAGGCACTTCCAGGCAAGATGCACATTAGCTCTTACAGACACAGGCTGCATTTGGGCTCTTGCAGGCAGAGACAGAATGCGTGATTTTGGAAGCAAGTCAACTTCAGAGCAACTTGATCAGTCCAACAAGCCGAGTTCCGAGCAAAAGTTGTTCTCCAAAAATGTTTCCCCTTGTGAGACTCGTCGAGAACTGAAGTGGACAGGAACCAAGGTACCATTGTGTGTATATATATATATATATATATATATATATATATGTTTTTTTTTTGTTTTTTTTTTACATAATTTATAATGTTTACACCGGTGTGGGGGAGGGCTGCAAACTTGGGGACATCCCCGGGCAACAAAAGCTCTAGCTACGCCACTGCCTACGAGTATACATAAGGCAGGTTTTGAGATAGAGAGCTGTGGTGCAATGCCTCCTGCGTAGTGATGTCGCGAACATCAAATTTTCGGTTCACGAACAGCGGGTGCGAATTTTATCAACTGTTCGCGAACGGACGAACATCGGCGAACCGCCATAGACTTCAATGGGCAGGCGAATTTCAGAACCACAGGGACTCTTTCTGGCCACAATAGTGATGGGAAATTTGTTTCAAGGGGACTAACACCTGGACTGTGTCATGCCGGAGGGGGATCCATGGCAAAACTCCCACGCAAAATTACATAGTTGATGCAGAGTCTGGTTTTAAGCCATAAAGGGCATAAATCACCTAACATTCCTAAATTGTTTGTAATAACATGCTTTAAAACATCAGGTATGATGTTGTATCGATCAGGTAGTGTAAGGGTTACCGCAAACTCCCCATTTGCACAAGGTTGGATAACAATCTAGCCATGTCTTGTTCCTTGTCCTCACTGATGTCATTGAAGGTCTCTTCCTCCACCCAGCCACCAAGGGTCCCCGAAAGGTGACAACAAGCCCCCTGGGACGCCTGCTGTGTTTGGTCTTCCACCTCCTCAAAGCCACCTTCCTCCTCTGACTCCTCTTCTTCAGACTCCTCTCTCTGCGTTGCCTCTGTCTGCATTATTATAAGGTGTGTACTGTTAAGTAGTACTATTCCTATCGGTTTAATCCCTGTTACGTCCATTATTAGGGGACATGTATATGGCATTGATTTTTGGAACAGGGAGATGGAAAAAGATGCTTGGTCGGACCTCCTACTTCGAATTTGGGGCACTGCACGTGCAATGTAATGTGCCACCAGATAGGAGTGGTGTGTTCAGTTGTACTATTTATTCCTATCAGTTTAATACCTGTTACGTCACCTATAAGGGGACGTGTATATGGCATGGATTTTTGGAAGCGAAAGATGGAAAAAGATGCTTGGTCGGTCCTCCCACTTCAAATTTGGGGCTCTGCGCTTGCAATCTAAGGTGCCACCAGATAGGAGTGGTGTGTTCAGTTGTACTATTTATTCCTATCAGTTTGATACCTGTTACGTCACCTATCAGGGGACGTGTATATGGCATGGATTTTTGAAAGCGGGAGATGGAAAAAAATGCTTGGTCGGTCCTCCCACTTCAAATTTGGGGCACTGCGAGTGCAATCTAAGGTGCCACCAGATAGGAGTGGTGTGTTCAGATGTACTATTTATTCCTATCGGATTCAATAAAGCCAATAAACCTGGCCCGTTACTAGCCAGGAAACTACAAATAAAACAACCCAAAATAGCAACAGTGGTGGAGGTCAAGGAAACTCGATAGACTGGGAGACTAGTTAGTAAAGGGCCAGATGCTCACCTATGAGGAACTGAGGGACAAGCATGAGCTACCGCTGTCAGAACATTACAATTACTGTAGGCTGAGGCATCTCACACACTCCCTGACCCAGAAACAGGAAACACCGGTCCTAAATTGGTTCTCCAAAATTTGTAAAGATAAACCTCTATCAAGGGGGATCATTGGGTCGCTTTACAAATATAATTTTTTTTTTACTGGTTGAAGCGACACTGGGGGAAGGACCGGAGTGGGGGAGCCCTGGAGACCCTTCAGAAGCAACAGGCGGCAAAATCATCCCAGGTAAGGAGAGGTCGCTTACTGAAGCCTGTCCTAGGGTAACCCAAGGGTGATTGCCCAGGTTAGATATTGTAAATAATAAGCTAATACTGCTGGAGGAATGATAGCTAATAGGACTTTGGTGTTTCCTGCAGATATACTCTTTACTATTGTCTGTTTTACCATGTTTTAGGTATCTCTTAAATTGCAATCACAGTAAAAAATAAGAAAAATTATTAACCTAAAAAGTAAAAATAAGAAGGAATAGCCAGCAAACTTTCACAAAATGTCTTTATTGTAAATATGTATTTTTGCACAACTGTTATGCAAGACTGTTCAAAAATGCTTTATTTTTCATTACATGCTGTACGCCTTCTGACAATAAAAGAATGTAAATGCAAAAATTACGTATTGTTGCAGCGACCAGAAAAATTAATGTTAGTTTGCCAGGCAGAAAGTGCCCTAAAACATTGCGTCTTGAACCCTAGTTGGTGGCGGATAAGTCACGCAAGTCATCTGGCATTCAGGGATAAAATACAGAAGCGTGTGGACCATTATTAGCTCAAGGCAGCTCATTTATCAGGCCTTTTTTATTGAATGTATCGCCCACTGTCAGTCCCTTCGGGATCCATCCCTCATTCATCTTAATAAAGGTGAGGTAATCTAGACTTTTTTGACCTAGGCGACTTTTCTTCTCAGTGACAAAACCTCCTGCTGCACTGAAGGTCCTTCCTGACAGGACAATTGAAGCGGGGCAAGACAGAAGTTCTATGGCAAATTGGGATAGCTCAGGACACAGGGCAAGCGTGCACACCCAGTAGTCAAGGGGTTTCGATATCTGCAGTTAAGGCCAGGTAGTCTGTTACCTGACGGTCGAGTCGTTGAAGGAGGGTGGACCCTGAAGGGCTGTGGCGATGCCTAGGACTTAAAAAGCTCTGCATGTCCTCCATCAACAACACGTCTGTAAAGCGTCCTTCCGCTTTTAGATTGCCGTTGTGCTGTGACATCACCCTTAAACGCTGTGTAAAGCATACTTTTTAATTTATTTTGGAAGTGCTGCATCCTTTCTGACTTGTGGTAATTCGGTAACATTTCAGGCACTTTCTGCTTATACCGGAGGTCTAGTAGCGTGGACACCCAGTACAGGTCGTTCTCCTTCATCCTTTTTAACAGGCACGACAGCATGAAAGACCCCATTTGCACAAGGTTGGATGCCGAGCTAGTCATGTCCCGTTCCTCATCCTCAGTGATCTCACTGAAGGTATGTTCTTCCCCCCAGCCACGTACAACACCACGGGTACCAGATAGGTGACAACGAGCACCCTGGGATGCCTGTTGTGGTTGGTCTTTCTCCTCCTCCTCAAAGCCACATTCCTCCTCTGACTCCTCTTTCTTACAATCCTCTTCCAGCATTGGCGCAGGTCCAGCAAGCGATGCTGATAAGGCTGTTTCTGGTGGTGATGGTGACCACAACTCTTCACGCTTATCTATGAGCCGATCCAGCCTTCTTCGCAGGGCACGCTCCAGGAAGCAAACAAATGGTATGATGTCGCTGATGGTGCCCTCGGTGCGACTGACCAGGTTTGTCACCTCCTCAAAAGGACGCATAAGCCTACAGGCATTGCGCATGAGCATCCAGTAATGTTGCAAAAAAATCCCCAGCTCCGCAGAGGCTGTCCTAGCACCCCGGTCATACAAATACTCGTTAACGGCCTTTTCTTGTTGGAGCAGGCGGTCGAACATTAGGAGTGTTGAATTCCAACGTGTCGGGCTGTCTAAACTCAAGCTCCTCACTGGCATGTTGTTTCGCCGCTGGATATCTGTAAAGTGCGCCATGGCCGTGTAGGAACGCCTGAAATGGGCACACACCTTCCTGGCCTGCTTCAGGACGTCCTGTAAGCCTGGGTGCTTATGCACAAAGCGTTATACAATCACATTACACACATGTGCCATGCACGGCACATGTGTCAACTTGCCCAAATTCAATGCCACCAACAAATTTCTTCCGTTGTCACAAACCCCTTTGCCGATCTCCAGTTGGTGCGGAGTCAGCCACTGATCCACCTGTGCATTCAGGGTGGACAGGAGTGCTGGTCCGGTGTGACTCTCTGCTTTCAGGCAAGTCAACCCCAAGACGGCGTGACACTGCTGTATCCGGGATGTGGAATAGTACCTGTGGAGCTGGGGGGGTGCCGTTGATGTGGAGCAAGACATTGCAGCAGCAGAAGAGGACTCAGCCGAGGAGGTTATGGAAGTAGGAGGAGTAGAGGAGGTGTCAGCAGGCCTGCCTGCAAGTCGTGGCGGTGTCACCAACTCCTCTGCAGAGCCACGTATTCCATGCTTGGCAGCAATCACCAGGTTTACCCAATGCTCAGTGTAGGTGATATACCTGCCTTGACCATGCTTTGCAGACCAGGTATCAGTGGTCAGATGGATCCTTGCCCCAACACTGTGTGCCAGAGATGCCATTACTTCCTTTTGCACAATCGAGTACAGGTTGGGGATTGCCTTTTGTGCAAAGAAATTTCGGCCGGGTACCTTCCACTGCGGTGTCCCAATAGCTACAAATTTTTTGAACGCCTCAGACTCCACCAGCTTGTATGGTAAAAGCTGGTGGGCTAAGAGTTCAGACAAGCCAGCTGTCAGTTGCCGGGCAAGGGGGTGACTTTGTGACATTGGCTTCTTACGCTCAAACATGTCCTTGACAGGCATCTGACTGTGCAACGACCTCCCCCTGCTTCCAACTCCTCTCCTCCTCCTCTCTGTCTCCCCATCTGAACTTTCCTCCTGTTCTTCTTCTCTTATAGCGGGCACCCATGTGACATCCACGGACGCATCGTCATCATCAACCGCTTCACTTGTATCTGACAACTCAACAAAGGAAGCAGCACTAGGTACAACAACATCATCATCATCAGACCGTACGTCCATGTGTGTAATGCTGCCTTACTGGGACATATCCCTGTTATCTACATCCTCTGGCACTAATGTTTGCGCATCACTCATTTCTTCCAACAGATGTGTAAATAACTCTGCTGACGGATCAAGTGAAGTGGCTGTGGTGCTAGTGTTGGTGGTGGCGGCAGGCGGGCGAGTGGTAACTGGAGATGTGCCCGAAGCTAAGCTGGAGGAGGATGGTGTGTCTAGGTTCCGAGCGGAAGCTGTAGAAGATTGGGTGTCCTGTGTTAGCCAGTCAACCATGTCCTTAGGACTTTTCAAGTTCAGGGTACGTTGCCTCTGAAAACTGGGCATTATTCTTGGGCCAAAGGGAATCACAGCACCACGGCCACTACGGCCCCTGCGGGGTGGCCTGCCTCTGCCTGTCATTTTTTTTTTCGATTAGTGGTACTATGCATGCAAGCTACTGTGACACAAGATATGAGTCACTGTGCACTGGCAAAAGTTGGCAGAGTAGGCGCTGTAGGCCTCACACACACGCCTTTAGGCAGGCAACTGTTATTCAATCGATTACAGATAAAAAAGGGTTCTTTTATTTCACTGTACACTAGATTGCACCAGATATGAGTGTCACTGTGCACTGGCAAAAGTTGGCAGAGTAGGCGCTGTAGGCCTCACACACACGCCTGTAGGCAGGCAACTGATATTCAATCGATTACAGAAAAAAAGGGTTCTTTTATTTCACTGCGCACTAGGTTGCACCAGATATGAGTGTCACTGTGCACTGGCAAAAGTTGGCAGAGTAGGCGCTGCAGGCCTCACACACACACCTGTTGGCAGGCAACTGATATTCAATCGATTACAGTCCAAAAAGTGTTGTTTTATGTCACTGTACACTACGGTTGCACCAGATATGACGTATCACTGTGCACTGGCAAAAGTTGGCAGAGTAGATGCAATAGGCTTCACACACACACCTGTAGGCAGGCAATTGCTATTCAATCTATTACAGTCAAAAAAGTGTTGTTTTATGTCACTGTACACTACGGTTGCACTAGATATGAGTGTCACTGTGCACTGGCAAAAGTTGGCAGAGTAGATGCAATAGGCTTCACACACACGCCTGTAGGCAGGCAACTGATATTCAATCGATTACAGTCAAAAAAGTGTTGTTTTATGTCAATGTACACTACGGTTGCACCAGATATGACGTATCACTGTGCACTGGCAAAAGTTGGCAGAGTAGATGCAATAGGCTTCACACACATGCCTGTAGGCAGGCCACTGATATTCAATCGATTACAGTCAAAAAAGTGTTGTTTTATGTCACTGTACACTACGGTTGCACCAGATATGAGTGTCACTGTGCACTGGCAAAAGTTGGCAGAGTAGATGCAATAGGCTTCACACACACGCTGGCAGGCAGGCATATGCAATTAGATTACACAGAAAAAAATTATAAAATAAAATAAATGATGTTCTAGCCCTAAAAAGGGCTTTTTGGGTTGCTGTCCTTGCAGCAGATATCAGATGAGTCCTTCAGGTTTGTAGTGGAAGCTAAATACACAGCCTGGCTATCTATTTCCCTATTAAATCTCCAGCAGCTACACTATCTGTCCTCTCACAATGAATGCAGCTTCAGAATGATTCTAAAATGGATGCTATCCTTCAGATGGAAGGCCCTGGAAGGGAGTGTATGCTGCTGATTGGCTGGAATGTGTCTGCTGACTGTGAGGTGCAGGGTCAATGTTTCCTCAATGATAAAGAATAAGGGGCGAACCCAAAAGCGTATATGTGTTCACCGTCCACTGCGGACTCGAACATGCCAAAAACACAGCGAATAGTCCGCAGGCGAACTGTCTGCGACATCTCAATTCCTCAATATATACCTCTGTGCAATTGTTCTGAAAACTACCAGATACATCAGTTTTCCTAACACTGTGGTGGAGGTCTTGAAGGTCAAATCAGATTTCTATCGATTAGGAGGTGTCCCCAATGTGCTCGGTGCTATTGATTATACACATGTAGCATTGCTACCTCCTAAAGATCAGTAAGCGTTATCATTCAATCAATGTCCAGGTTGTTTGTGATGCAAACATGCGCATACAAAGTGTGTTTGCTGGCTCCCCAGGAAGTGCTCATGTTCCACATATGCCTGCGTCACTCATCTACCCATCACTACTTCCAGTCTGGCCAAGCTCCGTCTGGTTGAGTACTCATAAAGACTCACAGGCAATCATGTCTTACCAAGAGAGAATACCCTAACATATACATCATGTTCCACTGTAATGCTACAACATTCACATGTGACTAAGGGAGTTCCACTAGCTGAGCCTTTGTATCATAGCTTGTTGTTGTGCATAACCCGATGTGATCTGGTCATAGAAATATGAAGTTCAGACCCACAGATCCATAAACTAACGTCACATGAATCATTATGTATATGTTTATTCGCTTTAACAAACATCACATTAATATTGACATTTCCCATTTTGTTTCCTTCAGGTGATGCAGGATATGGGTGTTTGTTGTGGTTGTTGACCCAAGTGAACAATCCACACACAGAGGGGAAGGCATTCCACATTCCGGAATGTAATAGAGTGCAGCTTTGGGCTCCTGAAGATGTGCTTCAGATATTTACATTCCAGTGGAGGGGTGCTACAGTATACCCCAGATAAGGTTTGTCAGATCATCATGGCCTGCTGTTGTCTGTACAATATAGCAGTACAGGCCAACGGTCTGGGGGACATTAATGAGGCTCGGCTCCATGCGGAGGAGCATTCCATACCTCCCCCTGCTGTGGATTATGTTCAGGGGTCACAACTATCCACCTGCATCACAACCAACTATTATGTACCTTGATTATGCCTAACTAATACAACTCTTTTCTCCTTCCCCATTGTCATACAGAATATCAAACAGTCCACAGTAGAGGAGAACTTCCTGATATGATGTTTGTGAGCCCTGTGAAACGAGGCTAGCCGTCGACCGCGCAGGACTTAGGCTGCAATTGCAGCCCATAGGGCCGCAACTGCGAACCTTGCAAAGTCAGGAGAGCCATCAACCACGCGGGACAGGCTTCAATGAGCACCGAAGCCGCTCATTGTACTGCAAGCCTCGCAAAGCAAGGCGAGCGGTTGAAGCACAACTGCGAGCCAAGAGCGTAACTCTAAAACCCCAAAAACCACCAACATAATTAAACAAAAATAAGAACACACTCACACACAGCACAGGGGGAGAGCAGTGAAGTCTGGGAGTGAGGTTGCAAGCGAATTTAAGCCATATTTGGCGTTTTTAGTCAATCCAAAATCGCCTAAGCAAGGAAAAATATGGCGGGCGAAAAATGTAAAAATTCTGAAGCTGGATGAAAACGAGGCTGAACAAAGCCAAGCACGCAGCACTTAGAAAAAACACAATGGCGCAGACAGTAACACTTACACCAACAATGCCAGGCACGCAGGACTTTGAAAATAAAAAACAACGGCAGTCAGCGAGTAACATGCAAACATATAGTAGACACACAGTGGAGAAAGAGACAGGGAAGGGACAGGGGGGAGATGGTGGAAAGAGACACATGACGTTCCCAAGCACAAAACTTGCAGGTTAACGAACCCTGCAATGAGAGGGACATACAGTAGGTCAGGGCAAAGGCTTGCAATGAGCACAGCGAGCTGGAGAGGCTTGCAATGAGCGCAGAAGGCACTCAGTGTGGGGCTTGCACTGATCGCCGAAGGTGATCAGTGCAAAGCAGGAAAGTTGAAGTACACTGGAGAGAGGCTTGCAATGAGCGCCGAAAGTGCTCAGAGGAGCAAAAGCCTCACATTGTGTGGCAAACAGCATTGCCAGCCTTACAATTTTATTCCTGTCATTTTTGACGGGCAGGTTCCTAGTTATTGATTAACACTGGATCAACTACAACCTGCTATGATATCTGTTAATGGTAAGTATGCACACATTCCCATACACAGCATATATACTGATATATGCAAACCTCCATAAACTCTGCTAAATGGATGGTATTATATACTCCACCATGTCAATGTATATCGGCCCAACAATCATATTCGAAAACCTCTTCACAGTACAGCGCAGTAATGTTCCCATTGTCTGATCATGCTAATCCACATCCGATAGAGGGCAATGCAATGAATAGCAATCTGTGAATAGCAACATACCCGCAGATCGGAAATCATAATCAATGTTCAGCATGGGATGAAAAGAAGGGATCTCTCCGGTTATGTAACAGTGAATGCTGGCACAAGCACTCCCAGTCTGAAAACAGGAAAGATCCCAAACATGTGATAACCCTTTAAAGTAGGAATCATTATGCAAAAAATAATGATTGAAGTGGATTGTTAGTGACTCTCATCATATCATCATATTGCCATTACAAAACTGCTGCCGTGTGTCAACACATCGGTTAACCACACAGACGTGGGAAACAACATGTCCAGCAACAGAACATCAGCTACATCAATGTTGTCTACATTGTAAGTAAGTATTTGCAGTAAACATGTGCATGTATGCATGAGAAGAAATAACTACTCCATTAATGTAGGCCTATCTTTCTTTTCCCAAAGACATCCCCTACATATTGCTGAATCAGTCACAAAACATAATCATACCATGCAGACATTGTGGATATCTCCTCTTGACCACATCCAAGATAAAGCGCCACATGTGAATCTCCAAACATGCATCAATGTGTAATATTTGGGATATTTCCACTTAAGAACCAATTAGACTTATCCATCATTATCATCTCACAGATGGTTAGCTTGTTCGAGATCCCAATTAATAACATGTTATCATGTGTGCCAACATACCTGCATCTGTTGGTGGCTGCTCATATCGCATGCGCAATGTTAACTCTAATATATTATTTGTGTGTTTGTATTCCAGATGAGGAACTAGACATGTAAGATAGAATTCCTGCGGAACTTTGGACCGAAGTTTGCAACATAATCCAGGAAACAACAACAAAGAATATCCCTAAAAGAAAGAAAAGTAAGAAGTCAAACTGACTGATGAAGGTTTGAAAGTAGCCCAGGAAAGAAGAAAAGGGGAAGGCAGTGGAGATAAGAAAAGATTTGTCCAACTGAATGCAGAATTCCAGAGGATAGCAAGAAGAGACAATGAGACATTCTACAATGAGCAATGTAAAGAGATTGAAGAAGATAACTGAATGAGTAAATCAAGTGATCTCTTCAAGAAAATTGGGAACCTAAAAGGCACTTTTCATGCAAAAGTGGGTGTGATAAAAGACAAAAATGGTATGGACTTAACAGAAGAAGATCAGATAAAAAAGAGGTGGCAGGAATACACTGAAGTATTACACTATAAAGGAAGGATCTTAACAGCAGTGATGACCTCAATAATGTGTCCAATGAGTTGGAGCCAGACATCTTGGAGAGTGCAGTGAGATTGGCCCTAGGATGTCTTGCTGATAAGCCTGCAGGAGGTGATGGAATCCCAATTGAACTATTCAAAGTTACTTGCCTTATGCCAACACATTTGGAAAACTCAGCAATGGCCAATAGACTGGAAAATGTCAGTCTACATCCCAATCCCAAAAAAAGGAAGGGCCAAAGAGTGCTCCAATTATCGAATAATTGCACTCATTTTACATGCCAGCAAGGTAATGCTTAAAATTCTACAAGCTTGACTCCAACAATATATGGACCAAGAACTACCAGATGTGCAAGCCCTGTTCCGCAGAGGAAGAGGTACAACAGATCAAATTGCCAATATCCCCTGGATGATAAAGAAAGCAAGAGATTTCCAAAAAAACATTTACTTCTGCTTCATAGACTATTCTAAAGCCTTTGACTGTGTGGATGACAACAAAATGTGGCATGTCCTTAAAGAGATGGGAGTACCAAATCATCTCATTCTCCTCCTAAAGAATTTGTAGGTCGACAAGAAGCCACGGTCAGAACAGAACATGGGACAACAGAATGGTTCAAGATCGGAAAAGGAGTGCAACAAGGTTGTATAGTGTCACCTTATTTATTCAACTTATATGCAGAATACATCAAGCGTAAGGCTGGACTGGATGAATCCAAAGCTGGAATCAATTTTGCTGGAAGGAATATCAACAACCTCAGATATGCCGATGAAACTACTCCGATGGCTAAAAGTGAGGAGGAACTAAAGGACTTATTGATGAGGGTAAAAGAAGAAAGTGAGAAAGTTGACCTGCTGCTCAACGTTAAAAAGACGAAGATCATGGCAAACGGCAATCTCACTTCCTGGCAAATAGATGGGGAAGAAGTGGAGGTAGTGAGCGATTTCATTTTTCTTGGATCCAAGATCTCTGCAGATGGTGACTGTAGTCATGAACTTCAAAGATGTTTGCTTCTGGGAAGGGAAGCTATGGCACTCTTGGACAAGCTTGTAAAAAGTAAAGGTATTAAACTATCAACAAATGTCTGCATAGTTTGGACTATGGTATTCCCAGTAGTAACATACGGATGTGAGAGCAGGACCATAAAGAAATCCTAGTGCTGTAGAATTGATGACTTTGAATTGTGGTGTTGGAGAAGACTTTATAGAGTCCCTTGGACTGCAAGAAGATTCAATAAATCAATACTTCAGGAAATCAAGACAAACTGTTCACTAGAAGGTATGATCATGAGGCTGAAGCTGAAATATTTTGGCCATATAATGAGATTCCCTAGAAAAGACTGGGAAAAATGTAAGGCTCAAGAAGAAGGGGACTACAGAGGCGGAGATGGATAGATGAGGTAACTAAAGCAATGAACATGAACTTGATGGAGCTCAGAGGGGCAGTGGCTGAGAGATGCACCTGGTATGCTGTGGTCTATAGAGTCACGGAGAGTCAGATGTGACTGAACAACTAAACAACAATAGCAACAAATTCCAGATCACGGTCAATACAAGGCAGGAAGATAAGCATCCCGACATTCCATGGTCATGCCAATATCATCATGGATGTGCATGTCTCCGTTTCATTTAGTGGTTGCATCCAGTGTGAAATCTGATTACCATTCCTGAATAGTCAATATATGTAAAGAGACAGTTTCACAATGCAATGCAGATGTCACTTGACATCGGTCGTTTGATGTTGCTTGCATATCAACAGCAGGTGTATGTTCACATGCTCTACGTAGATTCATGTGTACCCATTGCTTTAGAAATTCTATATTATTCTCTACTTGGATTGTTGTGAAGCCTGCAACATACTTCCTTCCAGATCTCTTCTTCAGTGCTGATGTAACCCTCCGTGTACATATGGGGAAGAGTAACTCCAGGCTTGGAACATAACTGTTAATGAGGTTACGTTAATTTTTAGTTATGCATATGCAACAACAGATTGTATAGATGCTCAATCAGAGAATAGAATTCCCCACATTTTGCCCGGTTTCTTGTGAGTGAATCAATCAGACTGATATGGTCCTGGTCAGGCCCTTATCTGTTTGTCCAAGGTTATGTATGGAGAGGCTGCTCTCATAGTGGATAATCATTGCCAAGAACTGACCATAATGGGTGCATAACATTCACTGATTGAGCACTTATACTTCTGAAGTTGCACCGGGGTGTCTGTTGGACACACAAGCCTACATTTTGATTCTCCCCAAAGTATATCACCTTATTCTGTATTATTGTGTTGCTTGCTTTTTGACTGTTATATATGTCTTGGTATATGTAATAATAATCTGATGTAAATGATATTGCCTCATGTTGGCTGATACACTGTAGATGCCCCTCAACTGATCGTCCATATCAATGTCATTCCCCCAGCCTGCATTCTGCTCTTGTATCCCTATTTCCCTGTGTTATTTGAATTCTGTATCCTACCTTCCTCCACCATGATACTTTGCATCCATGTGATGATTAGTCCATGTGTGGCTTTGTTGATTGGTTTATTTGTTAATTTTGCAAAATATTAAATATGATTTAGCATATGTTGTTTTTGTGTAACTTGCCAATGTTGATACCATAGCATTTCCATCACACCAATGAAAGGACCATGATAGTCAACATCTGTGCTCTGCACTATCAGTTAGTGGTGTAAATAGTATTTTCACAGTTTGTTTGTAATACTGAATTAACCCATGATGGGAGATAGGTGTTGACAGCCATGCCACAAAACCCGACAAATAGAATGAGACAGGTGTGTTTGCTGTGTGTTTCCATATCCCTGACATCATAGTGACTTGTAATTGGGTGTGTGTGTTTTAAGCAGATAAAGATTGATCTGTATCATAAGAATTGTGGATCCTGGCTAGGATCTTTCCTGTTATGTGACCGCAACTGCTGACAGCAGCAGTTGTGGCTAGGGACTGCCAGAAGGTGCTGCTGTTATTATATACATTTTCACCTTACACACAAACCCAAAAGCCCTAGCCCTCACCCTAATCCTAAACCCTTACCTTAATCCCCACCTTCACCTACTAAATCTGCGGAACAATCTAATCTCCAGTAATATGCAGCGACATCTAGAGGCTACTCACTGCAACTGCTGCTACCAGCAGTCACGGTCAAATAACTGGAAAGGTCCCATGGATCATATCAATATATGTAATGCTGGTGTGCCATCTGAAGTTCATTAGGACAAGTGTTCATCTGAATCTGCTGGGCAGTGTATGAGACAGACCAATCTGTGACCAATCCTCAGCAATGTGTGTTAACATGCTAATTAGACATGGTCCAGGTTAGGCTAGTACACGACACGCTCTTGCAGTCTATCAGAGTCTGTATCCACATATGCTGGAATGTGCACACCCATATATGTAGTCTCATGGGGATGTATAATCAATCTGGATCTACAACTATACCTAGCTTAAAGATGTAGGTGGATTCAAAGCAGTAGGAGAGTTAAGCAAAACAGCTATGAACCCGCCAGTTTAACATGGGGTAGAGAAGGATAGGGGAACTAATTACAATAAATACACAATTGCTATGGAGATAATGTATTTTTTACATGCACTCTGAAATAAACAGCGAACAAAACACTAACATAGATTGCTTTGCAAAATGTTATTTATAATCAGTTGTAACTGAAGATATTGTACATACATTTCATTGATAACAATTCTGACAACTATATTTAAGGAAGGATTAATATGGTTATTGCTGCCCCATATACTTGTAGTCACAACAAGAGATCTTACAGTACAATTAAATGTCAGTTATCTATGTGTGTGGGGTTCATGTGTGTGAATAAGGGTGTAAATGTGTATATGGTACTTACATTTCAGTGTTTCTGGAAACCCAGAGTCCAGCTGTCCAGAGTGGCCCACTACTGCCGCTGGCTGGATACACTCCTTAATAATGCGCTACAATTCAGTGTATGTGATATTGCATGGCGGCCCACCACCAGTTGCACATGCTGAAAATGCCTCCTCCAAAATCTTCCTCTTGACTTTCATTCGGCAGCCCTAGTAACGATGGTTTACAGACTTGGCAACACTTCAACTGTAATCTCTTTCCAGGAACGTTTCTTGTCACTGGGCCTCACAGACCTCCCGCCATGGATAATGTCATAGCAGGAACGGACTGCCCTTAGGAGGACATTGATCTCAGGGCTGTAATTGAGTGCCCTGGTCTTGGACACAGCTGCTTGTGGGCCAGCCTGTGCCTGGGATTTCTGGCGTCCCTGTCCTTTCCCCGAACTGCCTCCTCCACTCCCTCCATGCCTCTACCTCTCCTCACTCTCCTCCTCTCCTCACTCTCCTCCTTGCCTCACTCTCTAGCTCTCTCTAGCACTCTATATTTCTCTCTCTCACAATCGCACTCGCTTTCTCTAATACTTTCTATCTCTCTTTTTCTAATGCTCTCTCAGTCTATCTCTCTATCTTTTTCTCATGCTCAAAAACCCACCAACGCCTAGACCTGTGTATTCACTTACTCAGCTACAACACAGTGACAAATTTCTAAATTTAGCTGCCTTTTAGCAGCCTTAATTGTCATCCTTCGCTTCCTATAGGTTAATTGTCATGTGCCTGGCTCGTAAATGACAGCCTTGGCGCTGTCTGATTGGGGACCAGTAAGCGTTACATCTGAAAACAGGGTTTTCGGCGTTGAGGCTGTGGCCGTAACTCATGCCCAGCTTGATTTTAATTTCAACCCCCAGCGATTGTGGGTCTCACATTACACTTTATATTTAATCGGGCTGATGAAGGTGACATGTTAATCAAATAGCAAATCAATATATATGAAAATGAATGAAGCCAATGTAGTAGTACATTTGGGTGGCCTGATATGTAGCAACTCATTGATTCCCAAGCTTGAACTAACCACAAAAATTACTCATTATACTTTTTATTTTATATTGCAGATTTACGGGCTGGAGACTTTAGTGCAATTGATTATAATACCTGACATCACTTTCCCCATATTATGGAGTACAGTATTGATTTTTTATTTACATTTCAAGTGCTCCGGACTTGTAATTAAGCCCTTTGCGAGTCTTCCTTGGTACTATTAACTTGTGGTTTGATTTTGGCCATTCGGGGGTTTGATGGAGTGGTTAGCGAGGGTGAATCAGAGCAATTGAATAGCAATTTGCGATTTTAGCAATCGGAACTCTTGCAGCCATGAAATATCAAAGGCTTGGAGGGCATTAACTTGCGATTTTACAAATCGCTATAAATCACAGCTCGGAGCCCGTAAAAATAAGTAAATAAATATGTTGTCATGATGTCACAACTGTTTCATGTCATGGAAACATAGTATTGCAGTGATAAAATGCATAAAGACAATACATGTATTACCATCAGTCATTATTGGTATATAAATAAATGATGCTGTTATCCATATTGTCTACAAATATCAATAATATACATCCACCATACATTAAAATAGGATGGGTATACTGAAATATGCTCTGTGTACAACAGTCTGATAGTTAAGCAAATATAATGTATGTTGATGTTCCTAATCAATAACCATTATAAACATGCGCATGTTAATAAAACAGTTTATTATACACACAGTGCGCGTTCATAAATTTATCCAAGCGTGCATTAATATCATTTGTGTGGTTTGCACGAATCCCAAGAAGACATGAGGCTTTGTGGAAAACAGGACAAATGGTAAGGGTAAAGGTAACACTGTATTATAATAATAAAAATAGTAATAATGCATATCATCTACTACAGCCAAATGTGATCATAACACCAAGGTAATGATAATCAGATGAATATAAATCTAATCATTTATCACTTCATATAATAGAAGTAACCAGTAATGTGGCTAGCACTTACATTGTGTCTTCATCTGCTCAATTAAATAGATGCATGAACTCCCGGATTATGTAATCCAAATCAATTACATACAGTCAGTCTGATCAGAAAAAAAATAAAAAAAATAAATATGATCAGTGAATGGTCATAATCTAAAAGAGGAGGAGAAAAAGCTAGCTATATCTGTATTAAAGTACATTGCTTTATACTGTTACTGTAACAAAAAACCAACTGACCTGATGTTCATCTCCAAGCAGTGCAAACCATGCTGTATCTGACATGATAAATCATTGCCATGACCAATAGTAATGATGTCTGATCTCACAAGGAATGCTTAGCTGTGACCACATTCAGTAGGCCAAGTCTACTATCACTATCTCTATATGAAATTATTTAGCCACTCTAATATCACATTGAATAGGTTTACAGATGTAATCAGATGACAACTTATTTTTACGATATCATGACTTCTAAAAACGTACCCTTTAATATTAATAGAAATCAAATTCATCAGCCTTAATGTCTGTGAATTACATCAGACAAAAGAGTCTGGTCTCATTTTGTTTAACTAACATGTTTAACTAACGCATGTATAATTGCTGGGTTTGATAAACATAGTATTTTTAGTCCATTGGTACAAATTAATCCTAACCACAATTATATATTATTAGAACATGATATATTTGTTTATTTATGTAATGTGAGATCATTCTTCGGGGGGGGGTCACTAGTCTACATTTTTTTTTGTTAAGCAATTTCTGTTTTGATTGTGCAGTGGCCTTTTAACTCTTATAATTATTACATTTTTATGTGTGATGCAAGTGATCATGATTTGTGTGAATGCACTGTGAATGTTTACATGGTGTGTTCAATAACAACATGGCAACATTTAATACTTTGTGTGTTATTTGTTTAAGCAGACTGTGATTGTCTATTGTTGTGACTTAGATGAAGATCAGATCAAATTTTTTGACCAATTTGTGCAGAAATCCATATCATTCCAAAGGGTTCACATACTTTTGCTTGCAACTGTATTTGCTATGTATACTCATTGTAAAGTGTTATCTCTAAGTATTTAATATAAACTTGATGCTGCCCACCAATGAAAGTGATATGTAAGCTTCATGGATTTAACTAGGGAAATATTATACATCTATCCCTATTCAAATCCAGGAAGCTTACATATAATCTTTTCTACACAGATTTAGTATTTTGAAGACTATGAGCCTCATTCAATTTGAAGCCCGCATCTTGCGGTATACAGGCCGTATGTCTGCAGGCTTGCTGCAGACTCGCACTCTGCTACAATTCCGGTGCTATTCAATTGAACAAGCCAAGACGAAACCCAGAACCGTAAACCATGCATTTGTATGTAGCATTTCAGGGTGGGAACATGATCAATTAAGCAAGGCTGTAACTACCCATTTAGAAACAGCCAACAGAAATTGAGACTGTCATCATTAGGTCAGTAAAACATGAAGGTTACAGGTCAATCAATTAACGTTTGGAGGTCTGATATGCGATTGAACTCGCAAAACCGCAACACACAAAATAAAAAAAAATAATGTCGATAATGTTCTAGTCCATGTGGGTGGCCTGATATGTATTAAATCATTGATTCCCAAGATCAATATAACCGGGAAATGAAACATGGAATAAAATGTTTTTGATTGCCAATTTGTTGTGAAATTAATTCTAATGTCTTTCATTGCTTTCCCCATCATTTACAATGCAGTATTGATTTTTTATTTGCTTTTACAGTGCTAACCCCTTGTCGAGTCCTCTCTACTACTCGTAGTATTACCTTCTACATTTGCCATTTATGGGTTTGAAAACATTTCCAGGCTTGAGGAATTGTAGCAATTGAAAAGCGATTTGCGAACTCTGCTGACATGAAAGATCAAAGGCTCAAATTGGGTGTAAGTTACAGTTGTAAAAACTGCAAGGATTTCAAGCCCGTAACACGTTGCCCATTTGAGGCATGCAAAAAAACTCCAATTGAATAGCAAATTAACTTACGGTCTACTGTAACTTACAATTGCTCAATTGAATGAGGCTCTATGTTCATAACATATCCATAACATATTCACCTTTTGCAGTTTAGAAATATAAAAGCTCAATCCCCATTCCCTATAAATATTTCATAAGGCTCTTCTTCCTATAACGTAGCATTTGTAAAGTATATTTTGCAAGACATAATATGAAGGACTCTAAGTGTGTGTCCCAGAAGGGATTATGAATAACATGTAGTAGGACGATATCAGTTGAATATTTAATATAAGACTGAAGGTGATTCTTTCAAAGTTAAACGTACAGTTAATTTTATCTGTGTATACTATTGAAAAGCAATTCCATGTTCAGAATACCATACTGAGAGTAAATGTGCATTCCTCTAAATAACAATAAAACAATAAAAGCATTTCTGGCATCCAGTCATAGTACTAGTCAGAACTAACCTAATTGTATTCCATCAACATATTTACCAAAGTTGTAATGCTTGGATATATCAGTTCTTTGGAAATAGGACGCTACTGTATTTTAAGCTCTGCTAGAAATTGCCAAAATTATGAAAAATACCAGTTTGTAAATATAAGTACAGATACATTCTCAGCTAATTTTGCATAAGTGAAAAGAATGAACGTCTGGATATAATTGCTGTAAAAATCAGGCTTGTTGATACGTCCAGTAGAAATGAATATCAGGAACAGGGAAAACTGCCAATCAACAGCCCAATTCTATTAGAAGCCCGCAAATTAATCTAACTTGTAATTTTTGCTTTTTTGCTTTTTTTTTTCTCTAAATGTTGATGTATTCTATATACTCAAGCCTGCAATTTACCTCCTTTAGCCTAAACACATAAACCTTGCCTTTTTAAGTAAGATTTCAAAGGAACGTGATCATATCATCTAACAGGCTTTAAGCAAGCCTGCAATTCACTTCTTAGACACAGCCAATAGTAAATGAGATTGTCATCATGACGTCAGTAAAACATGGAAGTTAGACGTAATCTACAATTGTAGGCTACAAATGAATGAATGCCAATAAGTAATGTTTGCCGCTCACAATCAAGCAATCTAGCAATCTATAAAATGCATTAGCTTATTTATTTAAGTCCATGTCGGTTTCATGATATGTATTAACCCCTTGAGACCCAAGATCGATATGTCTCAAAAATAACAGTTAAAAATAGTATTTTTTAATTGCATATTTGTGGGTTTGAGACTGTTCTGCAACCATTCTACTGTATTTCTATGCCTTCCCATGCGTTTAAAGTAAAGTATTGTGTGTTTAATTGCTGCTACAACTATAATAAGTGTTTGAAAAAGCCCTTGCGAGTCCTATTTAGTTTTGACAGATACTTTTTTCAGTTGGGGTTAGACTTTATTTGCGAGTTAGAAGAATATCGATTTTGGGTAACTTTAATTATTTAGAGCTTGTAATATTTAAGCTTTGCTAAAACCAATGGAGTTCGAAGGCCACATATACATCTTTGGTGGCTTGTAGCGATTGTTGTTGGGTAACTTGGGTGGGTGGGTAATTACACCAATCCACACATTTTACTTAATTTCTTGTTGTGACTAATCTTTAGGAACTAATGGAAACCAATGGAAAATGTAATCGTCACAATTAGAATACACATTGCATGCAAGCCTGTAAATCTGAATCCAACCCTCATTGCTGATGAACATGTACACAGTTTCAATATACATTATCTTTTTATTTAGTGTGGGTCAGCAAGAATCGCCTTGCATTGATTGGTACCCCACCCTAAAATATTTAGAATAAATAAAATATAGCAACTTGTATAAATCAGTAAACCAGTAATTACATTTCAAAATGAACTGAAGGACCCAGTCTAGTGTTCAGAGATGAGAACATTGTTCAGCTTTATTATATATTCAAATATTTTAGTCAATCACATTAAAACAATAGGTAGCATAAATAAACATTAGACAGCTATCATATCTAATTATTTCTCTTGGTTACATAATATAAAGTTAATGAAGTTGAATTCAAAGACTAATAATGAAGTCATATTTTAATGAAGAGTTAATGTTTTCCAATATTGTTTCCAAATATGCAAAAAAAATGTATTGAAAAAACAGAAAATGTGAAACATTAAATACTGAAAATAAAAGGGTTGACTTAGGGGGGGGTGGGAATACTCAATACAAATTGGTTGTGCTAGAGGTCTTTTTTTTTACCAAAGGTGAAAAATACAATGCAAAACTGAATTTCTGCCCTTTCTTGTTCCTCAATAAGAAACAGTTCAAAGCCTATGGCTTACTCTATGTGTGGACATGTAACCAGAAAAAAAGCACTTCTTCTTGGGCTACTTATTAATCTATAGAAATATAAACAATATCATATCATTATATTTCCGTATATTACCTTTTGTCCAAAGAACAGTTACTATAGCAGACAGTACATAAATAAAGCCACTCGTTTTCAAGTTGGTATTTTAAAATCTAAGCAAGTAAAGTATTCTGTTAGTGACTTTGAATCTATAGAAACTTAAAAGAATGGAGAAAATGTTGGCATGTATAGTTCATGTTGTTGAGGGAGCAGTTACAGTAGATTAGATATGCACTCCACTTAAGAACCAGTGAGTACATTTACTGATAATAATAATAATAATAATAATAACCATTAAAAGTAGACCATATTTGACCTATAGATAAAAAAATAGTCACCAATGTTTTACATTTTTGAATTAGGATTAATAAAACCCTGTGTTGCCATATTCCCACTAATTGGCTATATAAGCCTGTCAATACCCGTTTTTGGTGGCCATGGTGGGACTCCCCTGACCCCCTCAACCAATGACCCTACAGAGCCCAACGGGCTTTTCTTTAACCACAGACTATTTTTTCCCCCAGTTGATCTAACCATCATCTAAGCTCTCCTTGTCACAAATTCCAGGACACTTGGACTTTTGGATCTAACAACTGAATCCTAATGGTAATTAGCCACGTAGCCCGGTGAATCAAAGTGGTATTATAATGGCCATAAGGAACTTGTGAAATGTTTTACCACCTGTTGATTTGAGAATCTGTGTGGGAGGAGATCAACTTGGAAGATGAGTATGATGACCTGGTTACCGCATTACAACGGTCCTCCTACTTCAGGCTGAAGCTGATAGAAGGGCTCCAGGATGTACTGCATGGCGGTCTAGAGTGTGGCATCGAAACTGCAGAGCACCATCAATAATTGGAAGCTGAACCAGGGACAGAAAATGGATTTGGAAGAAGAGCATGAGGATATGCTGCAGCATGTGGCCCCAGGTGGGAACTGGCTCAAAAGCTGGAAGAGGCCCCACCAATCAGGGGGAGGATGAAGAGGACTCAGCCTGGCACCTCAAGGCAGTTCAAGCCTAAAGCTGGTTGGATCATTGTTAAGAGTGCACAGATTGTCTGGACTGAGTGGTCCTGGATTGTGTCATGGTGGAGCGATGACTGAGCTCATGCCTAGAGGAAGAGGTGGACAAAGAGGTGCCAGAATAACCGATTGTTACACAAAGGGTGAGGTCAGGGGTATTGCTGGTAGCCAGTCATAATCTAACAATAGTAGAAGCCAAGGAGTCTCCTGCAGTGGCAAGTATAACCACTGGCACCAAGAATCCCTCCCCCTCACAATTCTGAGGGAGAATTGCTGTAGCAATCCCTCTTCCTATGTTACTCTTTCCCTCTCCCCATCCCTCTCCTTTCCTACCTCTCTCCCTCCCTATCTCTATCCTTCCCTACCTACCTCCCTCCCTACCTTTCTCCCTCCTTTCCTATCTCTTTCCCTTCCTGTCCCTATCTCCCTAACTCTCCCTATCTCTTTCTCCCTCCATCCCTCTATCTCCCTCCATACCTCTCCCTATCTCTCTCCCTCCCCTCCCTATGTCTCTCTCCGTACCTCTCCCTATCTCTCCCTCCCTATCTCTCTCTCCCCATCTCTCTCCCTCCCCCTTCCTATCTTTCTCTCCATCCCTCTCCCTATTTCCCCACTCCCTATCTCTCTCGCTATCCCTTTTCCCTATCTCTCCCTATCCCTCTCCCTATCCCCCTCTCCCTATATCCCCCTATCCCTCTCCCTATATTTCTCTTTCCCTCTCCCCCATCCCTCTCCCTCCCTCCCTCTCTCCCTTCCTACCTCTCTCCCTCCCTCCCTATCTCTTTCCCTCCCTGTTCCTAGCTCCCTATTTCTCTCTCCCTCCATCCCTCTATCTCCCTCCATCCCTCTCCCTATCTCCCTCCCTCCCCTTCCCTATCTCTCTCTCCGTCTCTCTCCCTATCTCTCCCTCCCTATCTCTCTCTCCTCATTCCTTCCCTATTTTACCCTCCCTATCTCTCTTCCTATCCCTTTTCCATATCCCCCTCTATCTCTCGCTCCTTCCCTATAATACCTCTTCCCCTATCTATCTCTCTATCTCTCCCTTTCTCTCTCTATCTCCTTCTCTATCACTCTATCTCTCTAGCTCTCTATCTATGCCTCTCTCTTTCCCTATCTATTCCTTTCTCTCTTCTTCCCTCTTTCTCCTCCTTCTTTATCTACCCCCTCTCCTTCTCTCCCTTTCAATTCTTCTATATATCTATCCCTCTCTCTATCTATCATGAAGGATAGGTTGTGTCAGACCAATCTAATTAGTTTTTATGAGGAGGTTAGTAGGAACTTGGATCAGGGCAACTCAGTGGATGTAGTATTTTTAGATTTTTCAAAGGCATTTGATACAGTGCCACATGGAAGACTAGTGAGCAAACTAAGGGATACAGGAATTATAGGAAATATCTGCTCATAGATCGAGAGCTGGCTAAAAGACAGGAAGCAAAGGGTTGTTGTGAATGGAACATACTCCGATTGGTCTAATGTGATAAGTGGGGTTCCTCAAGGTTCAGTATTAGGTCCTCTCCTTTTTAACATATTTATTAATGACATTGAAGTAGGACTCAAATGTAGTGTCTCCATTTTTGCTGATGACACTAAGTTGTGCAAGGTAATAAAATCAGATAATGATGTACTTTCCCTACAAAAGGATTTGCATAAATTAGAGAAATGGGCGGCTAAATGGCAGATGAGATTTAATACAAATAAATGTATGCATTTGGGAAGGAACAATAGCCAAGAAATCTATAATCTTAATGGAGCAAATCTAGGGGTATCAGATATTGAAAGGGATTTGGGAGTACTAGTGGACAACCACCTAGGTAACAGCGCTCAAAGCCAAGCAGCGGCTGCAAAGGCAAATAAAATATTAGCATGTATTAGGAAGGGTATAGAAGCCAGGGAAGAAGATATAATTCTGCCACTATACAAATCTCTAGTACGTCCTCATTTGGAATATGGAGTACAATTTTGGGCACCACCTCATAAAAAAAACATTTTAGAGCTGGAAAAAGTACAGAGAAGGGCTACAAAACTAATAAGGGGAATGGAGGGGCTAAGTTATGAAGAAAGACTAACAAAATTAAACTTATTTCGTCTAAGAGGAGATATGATTACGTTATATAAATACATCAAGGGTCAATATAAGGCTTTGTCAAGTGAACTTTTTGTAGCAAGAGATTTTCAACTGACAAGAGGACATCCTTTGAGGTTAGAGGAAAAAAGATTTCACCTTAAACAAAGAAAAGGGTTCTTCACAGTTAGGGTGGTTAAACTGTGGAATTCTCTACCAAAGGAGGTGGTGACAGCGAATTCGATAGACAACTTCAAAAATGGGTTAGATATATTTTTGAATAAAGAGGGCATTCAAGGCTATCCTAGATAACTAGCAAAGGAATATTGATCCAGGAAGGAATGTTGCTTTATTTTCCCCTTATGAGACAATTGGCAAAGTTTCAATGTTTTTTTTTCTGTTTGCCTTCCTCTGGATCAAATAACAATTAACAAATAATAATAAATAGTCCACATTAAAAAGATCAATAGAGATCTAAAATACTTGATGGACTAACTCTTTATTCATCCTCCAGTACTATACTATTAATAATTATTTAATCAATAATTTAATTAATAACTAATCCGCATATTGCAGATCAGAGGAGATCTTAACAGGTTGAACTTGATGGACTGAAAGTCTTTTTTCAACCTTAATTACTATGTAACTATGTAACTATGTAACTATCACTCTATCCTTCTCACCACCCTTATTTCTATCTATCCCTCTTTATCTTTTCCCACTCTTTATACATTTCTATCCCTCTCTACCCCCTCTCCTTCTCTCTATCCCCCTCTCTCTCTACCCCCTCTATATGTATTCCTCTCCATCCCTCTCTCCCTATCCCTTATCCCTCCATTTCCTCCTTTCCCTTAATATTCCTCTGTATCACTCTATCCCCCTCTCCAACTCTCTTTCTATCTATCCCTCTTTATCTACCACCACTCACTATCTCTCTGTACATTTTATCCCTCTCCATCCCCCTCTCACTCCCTCTCCTTCTCTCTATCCCCCTCTCACTCTCTCTATCCCCTCACCATCCCTATCCCTCCCTCTCCTTCTCTCCCTTTCTATTCCTTTATCTATCCCTCTCTCTATCTATCACTCTATTCCTCACTCAAACCCTCTTTCTATCTATCCCTCTTTATCTACCCCCACTCTATATCTCTCTCTGTACATTCTTATCCATCTCCATCCCCTCGCACATCCTCTACTTCTCTCTATCCCCCTCTCTCTCTCTCTATCCCCCTCTATATCTATCCCTCTCCATCCCTATCCCTCCCTCTCCTTTTCTACCTTTCTATGCCTCTATCTGTACCTCTCTATCACTCTATCCCTCTCTCCATCCCTCTTTCTATCTATCCCACTTCATCTACCACCACTCTTTATCCTCCATACATTTGTATCCCTCTCCATCCCCCTCTCACTCCCTCTCCTTCTCTCTCCCCCTTATCTCTCCCTTTTTCTCTCCCCCTACACACAAAAACAATTATGCTGCTGGTAATCTGGTCCTGCTGCTGTGGAACAGGATCCAGGCCTGCAGGTAATCTGGGCCTGCTGCTGAGGGGGTATCCAGAACTGCTTTTTCGGGGGGATCAAGGCCTTCTAGGGATCCAGAACTTCTGGCGACCCAGAACTGCTAGGGATCAAGGCCTGCTGCTTTAGGGGGAATCCAGGACCCTTCGGGGTCTGCTGTTGTGAGGGCGAATCTGGCAAGGGTCTGCAGTCAGGGAATCTAGAGAGGTCTACAGCAGCAAACTCCTGCACATCTCCCACTGGAGGTGAACTGTTAGAGAGAACTACATCTCCCAGCATAGACAGACATAGAGGGATGGAGAGAGGGATGGATAGAGGGAGAGAGGGAGAGCCTCTATAGGCTTGGGAGCAATCAGAGGGAACGATCAGAGGGCATATTCCTAGTCACATGACAGCTTGCATCACTGATTGGTTGATGCTGCAAGCTGCCAGTCAGAAAAGTTGATACATTTCCTATAACACTGAATTTATATTCACCCAAGTTGAGCGGTACAGCACAACGCTCTCACTGTACTATAGCAGCACTAGGGAGAGACACCAGGCAAGGGGGAAGTCACACAAAGGGTTAATTCAAAGTGATAGATGCATATTTTTAACAAAATCATGTGAAAGAAGACATGAAAGCTGATATACAGATATAATTAAATTGTATTATCTATATAAATTTAAAATACAATATTAAAGTAATTGTTAATTTTTCGGGGGTGCCTGCTCATTTGCCCCTATGCACCAGCCGCCCCTGGGTATATTTGTACTGTAAGTTTTTGAAGAGGCCGATAGATTTTACGTCTTCTTCTGTAGTTTGGGAGGGTATTGCTAAAACTGTGTTGGCCAAGGTAATAAAACACATCCCAAGATAGTCAGGTCTGAAGGCTTTTTTTCTTTGAAATGGGGTCAAAATTTATAAAAATGTTGTGGAAATGTCATGTTCCTAGAGTATCTTTCATAATTGATGAGGTGGAACATTTTATTGGTACCGGGGTAATATTTGAAAATAAAATTCCCTTTAAGATGAAAGAGTGAATCAATTCTCCTTATAAATCTAAGCTCACTGTTGTTTTTAGTCAAGAGCCTAACCTTTTATTAGCTTAAAGACATGCTAGATTATACTTATGTAACACTATCCGCTAACTCTCAGGTAACACTTCACCACCCTCCAGACTACAAAGAAATTATTTATTTTGGTTTATTCAGTGTTTTGTTGTGTTGGGAAATGAAGGGAGCAAAAAGACTATGTACAACATTACAGTGGGCCCTCACCAACAGGATTGGCAGCATAAGTAACTTGTGCAGCAGATTAGAGAATACATAGGTTTTTATTGCTGTAACTCGTAAGAAAAAAGAAGAGCTTTACATGTCTCTTACATTAATTTTTTTTTCAGAATTGCTATAGTTGAACATATATCAAGTATGTATAACTGTCTAAGAGTCCTAAGTGTTTTATGTGCAATTGTATTTGTTTACATTTAACCAAGAGAGCTAATTGAAAATATGGTAGTTGGCCTGATGCATGCCAGATAATCTTTAATTTATAGTTTATTTTCTTTCCAGAGAAACTCCTGTATTTGTTTAGAAGGCTAATATTTGCTGGGATTGATCTCTTAAAAAATGTTGCAAACAGAAGCAGATAAATAAACATTGAAATCATGTATTCCTAATTTGATAAAGGAAAAGTCATTGTCTAGTCTAAGTGCTTCTCAGGGCAACTGTGAATAAGCCAGTACTTATCTCTTCTATTGACAAGGACCGTCAATCGAGAATCCTTACTGCAGCTCCGGTATTAATCCATGTGAGATCAATCACATGAATTGATACCGGAGCTGCAGTAAGGAGTCTCGATTGAGGGTCCTTGCCTATAGAAGGGATAAGTACTGGCTTATTCACAGTTGCCCTGAGAGTCCCCTCTGCGCATAGAGGTGCAGTATACCGCGCATAGTGGTGCAGTATATATTTGGGTAAATCTCATGTTTTATTATATTAGTGATGGAATTCTATTATGTGTTATGAGTAACAAGTATTGCTGTGTTTACACTGCTGGACACAGAGAGGTTTTTTTTTTTTCATAGTCTTCTCTGCTCTAGGCTGGCCTGCAACAAGGGCGAGGCGGTGTCCTTTCCCTTTAGATTGCGGGACTATAGCAACAGCTTAATAGCTGTAACTGTGCAGGACAGCCTGAGTTGACCCGGGGTCCACTGCAGGGATTCCCTGTGTGTGTCATCCACTTACTTGACTATAGTCACATTTTAGATATCCTTTGCCATGGTATTAACTCTTTACCTGGTATCTTGTCTAGCATGTTACTAGATATAGGAGTGTAATTATATATATATGATAAAACATTTTCAGCATATATATCTCCTACTTATTATATATTTTTGGGGGTACCAGTATTTCATTATATACAAGACACTATAGTAGGGAGTTAGTTCCTTTACTTCATCTTGGTATTTAAAAGGTAAATGGTGGTTCGTCCTAGATTAGCTCTCTTGAGATAGGGAACTCCACCATATTTTGTCAGGGTTTCTTATGTGTCTTGTTAGGCATGTTTCTATCTGCATTCCCCTTATCTCCTGGACCTCTTCACACTAGTATATTTGGGATGAGTAGTGGCCTATAAAATAGGAGATTCTTAATCCCTTAGGCCCTACCCTGTATTTATAGTGTATCATTGATACTGCGGCTCTGGGATATATCTCCATTTGTATATAATATTTTAATTGTCGTTGTAATTCACTTTTTAATTATTATTTTTGTTTTAATCATTTATTAAAGGGTATGTTTTACCTTTTCCTTGCCTTTGGGCATTAGTCTGATCCCTATACCACCATTTTACTGTGAGTATCAGGTGTATAGTTGCTCTAGTTAATATTTGGTGTGCTTTTTTCTTTTGGTCTTTCCCTTACATATATACACATGTATTGCTTTACACCACTAGTGCACCTACTTAGTCCCTTCCTTCCGTGTTGAAACCAAGTGATGGATATTGCAGGCATACTATGGTATGTTTATTTAGTCAAGGACTTATAAATCTGTTAGGTTATGCTTGTTTTTTGTTGTGATTTATAGTCTAAGTGCCTGCAATCACCAGTGCTGTATTGTGCAAGGCTAAGAATCAATAGTGAATGTGAGGGTAATATATTTTTGGAGGATTCACTAGCTGTTAAAGTTTTTCTTATATTTTTTGGCCCAGGTTACAAAGTCAGTAAGATACTCAAACATAAAGTCTGACATCTGATTTACTCAGACAAGTAAAGTGTGTTTTTTTTTCCCTGTGTGCAGGTGTGAGCGAGTGTTTTTGCCTGGGTTAAAATTGCATATGAATTTGAGCCTTGTGTCTGACTGTTTGCATCTGATTTACTCATACAAGTAAAGTGTTTTTTTTTTTTTCCTGGTTGCAGTGATTTGGTACTGGTGAGAGGGGAGTGTTTTTGCCTTGGGTAAAATCGCATATAAGTTTGGGCCTTCTGTCTGACTTTTGCATCTGATTTACTCGGAAAAGTAAAGTGTGTTTTTTTTCCTGTATGTCGTGATTTGATACAGGTGAGAGGGGTGTGTTTTTGCCTGGGTTAAAATTGCATATAAGTTTGGGCCTTGTGTGTGACTGTTTGCATCTGACTTACTCGGACAAGTAAAGTTTTTTTTTTTCCTGTGTGCAGTGATTTGGTACTGGTGTGATGGGAGTTTTTTTTTGCCTGGATTAAACTTGCATATAATTTTGGACCTTCTGTGTGACTGTTTGCAGGAGGAAGTTCAAAGAAAAGGGTCAAATTGTAGTATTTTTTGTAATTTGTAATTATGAGTGAGTTTAGTGGCAACCTCACTCAGTGTACATCCGGTCACATGTATGAACTGCTGGAACAACTGATCCAGGGTCCATACCTCTGTGAGAGGTGTGAGCATGTTGCCTCTCTGGAAGCTCAGATTAAAGAACTGGAGAGGAGAATTGCAGTGCTTAGTGATATTACTCCACTGGAAAGGGAGCTAGTGCGTACTGAGCACAGTTTAGCTGGGCCTAGCAGAGAGAGTGGAGCTGGGGCTATTGAGGATGTCCAGGGAGGTAGCTGGGTTACAGTTAGAAGGGGAAGCAGGGGGGAACAGGAGCAGGAGGCAGGCCAATACTGAGTTGGCAAGCACCAACATATTTGCCAGATTGAGTGAAACTGTTGAGGATGTCCATTCAGGAATGGCAATGCCAGATAGAGCTGTTCCCTCTAATAGCCAAAAGAACAGTTCTACTGGAGGAGTGGGAGGGCAGAATAGGCAGAGAAACAGACAGGATTTGGTGGTAGGGGATTCTATTATTAGGAAGGTAGGAAGGTTGATTTCTCAAACAGATCCCAGCAATCAAACAGTTTGCTGTCTCCCGTTTGCTCAAGTTTGACATGTTGTGGATCGGGTAGATAAATTATTGGGAGGGGCTGTGAACCAATGACAAAATTAGTGGAAGATGGAGTGTCCTAAAGAATGATTTCAGAGAATTTAGGAATAAGCTTAAGGTAAGGACCTCCAAGGTACTATTTTCTGAGATACTACCAGTGCCACATGCTAAACCAGGGAGACAGAAGGAGCTTAGGAAGGTAATGTGTGGCTAAAAAGGGGGTGCACTAAGGAGGGGTTTGGGTTTTTAGAGCACTGGGCTTACTTCTCACTTGCGTACAATCTCTATAGCAGGGATGGATTGCACCTTACTACGGGGGAGCTGCTGTGCTAGGAGGGAGTTTTTAAACTAATAAGTGAGGGGAGGGACTAAATAGATGTAATGGGGTAATAAGTGTAGAGGGGGTAAGGAATGAATTAACTAGTCATGTGGGAGGAGATGGGGAGGGCTAGTATAGTCAATAGGTATGTACCGCTAAGTAACTCAAGATAAGTGGAGGGCACTCCAGAAGTACATACTCATAACATAAGGTGTATGCTTGCTAATGCCAAAAGCTTGCCAGGGAAAATGGGATAGTTAATAATAATAAGTTAAAAATAATTAGCAGTAAATGAGAAATTGAAACATGGTGGGATGATTATCATGACTGGACTGTTAATCTGGATGGTTATAAACTATTTAGGAAAGATTGGGGCAATGGTAAAAGGGGAGGAGGGATTTGTCTGTATGTTAAGCCTGAATTTAAGCCTATAGTCAAAGAAGATATTTTTGCTGAAACTAGTCATAATATTGAATGTGTGTTAGTAGAATTAAATAGTGGAGCAGCAAATTCCAAAATAATATTTGTATGAGTATGCTATAAACACCCAAATATAACTGAAAGTGAGGAAATGCAATAATTATTACAGATTGGAAATGCAGCTAAGCATGGGCAAGTTCTAATAATGGGATATTTTAACTACCCTGAAATAAACTGTATGAGTGAAACCAGAGGTTTGGGTGAAGGGGGCAGGTTCTTGAGTACACTCAGGGATCATTATCTGGCCCAGGTTATACAAGAGCCAACTAGAAATGAAGCTATCTTGGATTTAGTAATCACAAATATTATTGATATAGTATCAAAAGTTGAAATAGGGCAACCATTGGGAAACAGTGATCACAACATTCTCATTTGAGATTGAATTAAAAAAAACAAAACTGTAAGGGGCAACAAAAACTCTGGATTTTAAAAGGGCAGATTTTAACAGTCTAAGGGCAGCAATACTAAGTATAGACTGGGACAAAAAACTGACAGGTAAAAATACTGAACATAATTGGACAACATTTAAATATACCGTGTGGGAATAAAAGTAAAAAGAGTAAATACCATCCAATGTGGCTTAACAATGATTTAAAGATCAAGATACGGAGTAAAAAACAGGCATTTAAATTATACAAACAAGAGGGGACAGAGACTGCTTTACATGAATACAAGGAAATCACTAAGTCTTGCAAAAGGGCTATTAGACTGGCTAAAGTAGAAAATAAAAAAATAGTTGCAAAGGAGAGTAAGACTAACTCTAAAATATTTTTTAAAATATATTAATGGGAAGAAGGCCAGGAAGGAAGCTATAGGAGCATTAAAATGTGAAATGGGCCATCTGACAATTAGTGACCAGGAAAAGGCAGATGAGCTAAATAGGTACATTTCAAGGAAGGTACCAGTGGTTAGGACAACATAATGGGGATACACTATCTTTACTAAATAATTGGTTAACGCAGGAAGAAATCCAAAAGAGGTTGGAAAAAATAAATGTTAATAGAGCCCTAGGTCCTGATGGAATACATCCACAAGTACTGAGGGAACTGGGTTCTGTAATAGCCAAACCATTATATCAAATTTTTCAAGATTCACTCAACACAGGGTCTCTACCAGATGACTGGAGAAAAGCAGAGGTGATACCTATATTTAAGAAGGGAGCAAGAGCAAATCCGTGGAATTATAGACCTGTAAGCCTCACATCTGTAGTGTGAAAACTTTTAGAAGGGTTAATAAGGGATAACATACAAGAATATGTCTATTCAAACAGGATTATAAGTAGGTGCCAACATGGATTTATGAGTGATAGGTCATGTCAAACAAATCGAATTAGTTTCTATGAGGAGGTTAGTAGGAACTTGGATCAAGGCAACTCAGTGGATGTAGTCTTTTTAGATTTTGCAAAGGCTTTTGATACAGTGCCACTTGAAAGACTATTGTGCAAACTAAGGGATATAGGAATTTCAGTAAAAATATGCACATGGATTAAGAGCTGGCTAAAAGACAGAAAGCAAAGGGTTGTGGTAAATGGAACATACTCAGAATGGACTAATGTGGAAAATGGGTTTCCTCAGGGCTCAATATAAGTTCCTCTCCGTTTTAACATATTTATTAATGACTTCAAAGTAGGACTGGAAAGTATTGTCTCCATTTTTGCTGATGACACAAATTTGTGCAAGGTAATTAAATCAGAAAATTATGTACTTTCCCTCCAAAGGGATTTGCATAAATTAGAGAAATAGGCAATTAAATGGCAGATGAGCTTTAATACGAATAAATGTAAGGTTATGCATCTGGGAAGGAAAAATAACCATGCAATTTATAAAATCTAGGCTCCTCAGATATTGAAAGGGAGTTGGGAGTGCTTGTGGACAACGACCTACGTAACAGTGGAATATAAAGTACAGTTTTGGGCACCACTTCATTAAAAGAACATTTTAGAACTGTAAAAATGACAGAGAAGGACAACAAAACTAATAAGGGGACTGGAGGGGCTAAGTTATGAAGAAACCAAATTAAACATATTTTCTCTAGAAAAAAGGCATCTAAGAGGGGATATGATTACCCTATATAAATACATCCAGGGTCAGTATAAAGATTTGTCAAGGGAGCTTTTTGTGCCAGGAGGTTTTAAATTGACACAAGGACATCCTTTGAGGTTAGAAGTAAAAAGATTCCACCTTAAAGAAAGATAAGGGTTCTGCACAGTAAGGGTGGTTAATCTGTGGAATTCTCTACCAGGTGGTGGCAGTGGAACCATTAGATAACTTTAAAAAGGGATTGGATACATTTTTTAATTAAAAGGGTATTCAGGGTTATCCGTGTTAATTAGAGAGGGAGCATTGATCCAGGAAGGAATTCATTTTTTTCTATTTTGAGACAATTGGCAACATTTTAATTGTTATTGTTTTCTGTTTGCCTTCCTCTGGATCAGTTAATAACTAATCTGCATATTGCAGATCAGAGATCTTGAACTTGATGGGCTAAAAGTCTTTTTTCAACCTCAATTACTATGGCCCTCATTCAATTGCGATTTGGCTAATTGAACATGGATCTAAATAAGCATATTTTTTTTAAGAAGTTTTTAGTTAGTAAGCATCTATCTAAAAGCGAGGTTTTCACTAACTAAAAACTTCTTTAAAAAAATATGCTATGTGCTTATTTAGAGCCCTGTTCAATTGGCCAAATCACAATTTAATGAGGGCCTTTGTAAATATGTCACTATGTAAAAAATGTGTTTCAGATGATTTGCTAAGATTTTGGTGAAATATTTTAATCAATGAAATTAAAGCTCCATAGGATTCCTTCCTGGTTTATGGACGATCATTATTATAAGCATTTTAAGTTACTTATCCAGAGTATGGTTAGCAACGATGTCAAATTGGTGCTTTATTGAACTTGGAAATGTCATTAATTAAGGTTAGGAGTATATAGGATAAGTAAAAGTTATCTTTTTGTTTTCAACTATTGTATTTAGGATCAAGTAGTGTCCTTTTGTGTCTGGTATCTGGTTCAACATCTGTATGTCCAAATACTGTTTAAACATAATTGCTACTCTCCTAATTCTTATTTGAGTATAATGCAGAGAATCCCTTGGGAAAACAGGTTGATTGTAACTTTATGTGGATAATATCCTCCTTTATAAAAGTCTGCATTTTGACCAATTTCTTTTCATGGGATATCCTGTGAGCTCATGTAGGCCATAACATACCTATTATATGCTGTCTCTCTCAAACCCTAGCATGAGCTCTATGTCTGTACTGTTCTCTGCTCTACTTGTGTTTTTACCTAAATCTCAATTTTATGTCTCCGATAAGTGCTTACGGATAATGCTACGTTTTCTCTGAAGTATCTGCTGGTGAGTAAAAATACCTGTAAACCTGTAAACTGTAAAGGAGCTGCTAGTCCCTTACAAGAACGATACACATTAAAAGACCAGTGTCAAACAAAAATGAAAACAGCCTAGGACTCTAATAAAATAGAAAATAGGCCTACACACCTTAAAGCATAAAGTAAACATTTGCAATGGTTAACCCTACCCTCTACAAAAAAAAGAATAACAAAAGAACAACCAATTCAATTCCAATGTCAATTACAAATGCCTGCTCACACAATAAAACACAGAAAACTAATGCTAAGCCCCAGGGGTTAATACCTACCCACCTGCCAAAAACAAATACATTTACAACCTCCCTAAACAACAATCTTGTCTTAGCATTCAATATTTATTCCATGATGTTTTATAGTATGTAATATATGTGAAAATAACAAATGATGTTGTATTTCTAAACGACAATGTTCAGGTGCAATGATAATAAACCACATCAGCTGTTCTCAATTAGTATGTGATTCTTAACACCCTAAAATATGACAAAATGCTCAATAGTACAATGACTAGCAGTGCAGAATTGCAGGAGCATTATGCTTATGTATTCAGGTTCACTCAATCTGGGTGCAGATACGTACCTACAATGAATATCATAGAGTTACTCACCTGGGCTTAATCAAAGAAAACCAAAACACAAAAGTAGAAACATCTGTATCTGACAAACTGATTTTTCCCCTAAAAAATTGTATATTTTTGTATAATTCTTTCACCTAAGCAGCATAATTTAACTTCACAGAAATTTGGTTACATTGTTAGCAAATTGTGCAAAATGAAGCCCTTCAAGCTATTTTTCAAATAAGGTAAGTCCTCACTGTGAGGATGACAAATGTGGGTAATTCACTTTGTGTTTGGATTTATATGTGATTCCTGTGATGTATGCTAGGCAAAAATAACAATCTGATGAATGATTGTAGGGTGCCCTCCAAACCATGGGAAATGCCAAGAGCATGTGGTGATTTACCCATCCTGTCAGAAGCCTAACATATGTGATACAGCAAATATGGGTGAGAGGACAAACTCTTATCTTGGTCACCTACTTTGCAACCAAAATACAGCACCTAAAATATTTTTTTAATAAACTGAGTGAAATTTTCATTATTGCGCTTTAAATGTCAGTTTTCCACACATGTAACAGAAAGTACCTAGAGGAGGCACTTACCAGATTTGTTGTTTGTTTACATGACAACTCTGGGAGGAGACAACTACATCATACTGGTGGAGTACTGATATGGCAGCCGATTGGATCTTGTTGCACACCAATAAACTTTTCATATTATGACGGGCCCCTTTCTTATCCAATAGATATGTGGTCCCAATTAGATGACACTGTGTTTGTCGGCTTTAAATCCCACCAGACGATGGGGTTCACTTACTATAGACTGTGCCTTTGAGAAAGCTGCAGATAACAGCATTGAAATAGTGATGATCAGGCTTTATTGAGATCTAGGAATTTAGCAACACTTAGAACTTTATTATTTGACTGAGTGTATGTCCTAGCATTGTTAGGCTCCTGCGGCAGCTGAGGGAAATTTATTTTTTTCTTAGAGAGGTCTGTTACAGCCTACAATGTTCTAGCACCCTACTTGTACAACTTGTATGGTCTAATAGTCAATTATTACCTTATATCCCAGGGATCACTATTTTGTTTTTAAGTGTTTGTAAGCATGGAGCCCTAGTACAACCTTATTTAGGCTATATGGTGATTAACACAACACATATGTCTTAACCATTAGGCTACTATTAGGCTACACTAGTTCAAACAAAAGTGTCTGAAGTAAAAGTAGTGAAGGAATAGAAAGATCTCCCATGTGTATGGCTCAAAGTGATATCACTGTGGCAGCAGTGGAGAAATAGAAATCGTCCCCTCATATTCATGGCCAGAAGTGAAGTGACTGTGGTAGCAGTGGAGGAATAAAAATACTACCCCCATGTTTATGGCTTGAAGTGAAACTATTGTGGTAGCTACCTGTTGTGTTCCCTATTCAGCCTATGATTTGTAAAAGTACTTTTGAACTCCTGTATGTGTTTTTAATTCGGAGTTGCTTTTTCTGAAGTGTCAATAAAGATTCCAGTTTTATTGTTGTTTGAATAGTTATAGAGGTGTTAGGCACCTGGAACAATGTATTTGTTTGTTTATGAACATTTTCAGTTTAAGATTTTGAATCAAGCTAAGTACTGGTAAACAAGCAGAAGTTAAGTTCAGAGTAAAAGCAGTAAAATAAAAGACAGAGGGTCAGTGACGTCTCATATTAACAATAATATATTTTTAAGAACAGGTCTTCATAATGAAAAATGGTTTTAGAAAATAAATGTAGTCTTTAAATGATTAACTATTACATGTATATTTTATCTACTGACAACTGCCTTTACTTTGTTGCACTTCCATTCAGTTATGTTGTAAAATGCACATACTATACTTGTGACAGTATTAAAAAACATGCTAATATTCTCCTGGGACTACAGTAAACCTCTTATTGTGTTCTTTTTTCTTGGTATAATTAAGGGTAGTCACTTAAAGGGACATTGAAATAATAATTTTCTTTATTTCATCTGAAAGAGGGTATTTCATAATGTACAACTGGGTGTTTTTTTTTTACAAGCAAAGTACTGAAAGAACTGATTAAAGTGCCCCATCAGTCAGTAAGCATTAATACAGCTTTAAGAGCCACACTTTTTTGACCATGAAATCTACATAAATGTATATGTTCTGTGTATTTCCTTTTACTTTAATAAAGTCTTAACAACTATGGTAATGCTTAAAGTGTGCTATTTTAAATGTATATAAAACTAATTACCATATGTTCAATGGCCGTAGATATAAAGAATAGAAGGACTTCTCAGAAAACAATATTTGTTAACAGGATAATTCCATGAATTCTCCAATCCAGACTCACTACAAACTTCAAAGGCTTTGAAGAGGTTTACTGAGGCTGCTATGATGGGGTTCAATGCATTTTTTTCATAGAAACAATAATTTACATTAAGTATTGTAATAAACATTTCACATTGTCTGCTAATGTGGAAATATTAGCAGTAAGACAGTGTAAATATTAATGACAAGTTATGTTTTTGAAATAGTGAAAAAAATATTTGTTGATTTCAAGTAGATATTTTAAGAAACTGTTTCTTTAAATTGATCAAACTAATTGTCCCCTCATACATGAAAAACATTATCATTTTGTACTTACAATTAAAAGAAATAGATAATGTTTGAAATAAAATATATTTTTTGCACACCAATCTATTCCCAAAGCCTTTGTAGCAGAAATAATATAATCCACTCTCTAAACATTTCACCATTTATACTTATACCGTATTCTGGAAGTCTCTTTATTGTTTATAGGTAGTGCAATATTTGTTACAGACAGAAGAACCCGAACTTTGCTATTTAATTGTCGTCTTTTTGCTAGCCGCAAATTATTTGCGGGTTAGAAGCTCAAAATCGCTGTGACTTTTAAAATCGTAACTCCGACCCAGCTAAGCCTTTGATCTTTCAAGTCCCAAACGTGTTACAATCGCAAATCGTTATTCAATTGCTACAATTCCTCAAGCCCGCAAATATTCTCACACCCTTAAATGGCAAATGTTGAAGGAAATCATACCAGATAGGTTTTGCAAGGGGGTTAAACACCTGTCTGTAGCACTGTAAAAGCAAATGAAAAATCAATACTGCACTTTAAAAGACGGGTAAAGCGATGAAAGACATTAGAATTAATTGCATAACAGTCTGAAGCTCACAAATCTGCAATAAAAATCATTGTTTTTTATGTTTAATTTCTGTGTCATATCAATCGCGGGAATCAATTAGTTAATACATATCAGGCCACCCACATGGACTACAACAGTATCGTCATTCATTTTTATTATTTTCTACAATGCCGGATTGCGAGTCTGATCGCATATCGGACTTCTAAAAGCTAATTAATTAATGTTTCACCTCCATGTTTTACTGGCATAATGATGACGGTCTCATTTACTATTGGCTGTTTCTAACAGCCCCATTAAATTGCTGCGATTTTATGAATCATAGCTCGTAGCGTAGCCTGTAAGACGTACTGCTATTAAATTAACATCTCAAAGCAACCCGCAGACGACTTGTGGATTAAGTCACAGCAAGGCCAAAAAAAGCCTACTGGACGTGGAACATGGAACTTCACAGCCGCAAATTCTTTGTTCTTTCAAACTCGCAACCGCTACATTCCAATTGAGCTAGTAAAATGCATCAAAATCAACGGCCTTCAAACTCGTAACTCGAGCCAAGAAGCCAACAAGTGAAGCTCACAAGGGGGGTAAAGTCCCTTTAAATGCACATATACACACACTACTGTACTTTTATGAACAGGGAAAGTGATGTTAGGTCTTAGAATTAATAGTCCAACATTCTCAACCTCGAAAATCGGCCCAAAAAAATATTTAATTCCATGTTTCATTTTTGTGTTATCTCGATCTTGGCAATCAATGTGTTAATACATATAATGTAACTTGCATGTGACATAATTATTAATTTATGAATATTGCATTATATCTGGAATGTGGGTCCGATTGTAACTCGTAATTGAACCCCGTAGGACTTTGAAAATCCCACCTCCATTTTTCAGTGACGTAATTCTGCTAATCTCTTTTGCCATTGGCTCCTTCCCAACTCATAACTACGAGTTAGACTAATTGATCCCATTCACGGCCACACATCCGACAAGCGAAAAATGGTTTATGGGCTTGTCTCTCAAGCCCGTAACTTGCAGCATGTTCTAATTTAATAGCACCCTAAATCCGCAACTCATAAAGCTTGCAGCCATTGCGGGTCTCATGTTGCACATACGAGCTTCGAATTTAATGTGGCTGCAAATCGGTAGTTACGCCTTGCTTAATTGATTATGATCATGCTCTGAAATACTACTTACAATTGCATAGTTTGTGGTTTTGGCTTTCGACCCTTAAATTGTGGGCTTGTTCAATTGAATCACTCTGTGGTTGTAGCAAGTACCTAGAAGTTTTTTTTAATTGGAATTATCAGAAGATGTTATGTTTATGTTAGGAAAGTAGTAAGTGAGGAAAACAGCTACTGTACTATATAAAACTATACTTTTTTATTTTGTGGTAGTGACTATTTAAATGTTTTAAATTGTACAGCATATAATACTGTGCATTATATGCAAACATTCTAGTAATAACATGTATGGTATATTGTAAAAGTAAGAATACAGTAGATTACGCAACACAGCTCTTTGCAGTCTTGAATACATAATGCAAAGAAAACCACAGCAGAAGGTTGTCAAGCTGATAAAGTTCTTTGAACTTTAAACTTTAAAATCATATGCATGTTTGAACAGTGATCCTTGGAAATGCCAAGGCTTGATAGATAACATTCCAGACATATAAATTAAATTATGTCAAGGTCCCCATCAGCTGTGACTGTTTTGATAACTAGCATCATAAAATTAAATGTGATTATAATCTTTATAATAAAAATAATAAAATAAGACTTTTAGTCCAGTGCCAATATCGTTAAAGATTTTTTCTCAGAATCAAAGAGAAACTATATTTTTGCTGGCCCAGTTTTTAAACTAATAGCACTGATCTATGTTGCAATAAATGAAGAATGAAGTACCACATCATTTTCTTACCAACAGTATCTAAGCAACCATGTAGCATATGACAAAATGGTAATTTACAATTATGATGAAAATAAGCATACATCTGAATACTATTTGGAGCTGTAGCTAATGCAAAACCATTCTTGTTTATTTTGAGCAAATTATTTATGTACAGTATTTTATAGATAAGCCAAATCATATATAAATTATTTTAAGCTATTATTTTGAATGTTATTTAAGAAAGGTTGCCATTTAATTGTATTCACATAAGTCTGTGCAATGGTTGCATCCCAGTGCCCAAAGTATATAACTTCTTAATAACTAATTTTCATTGTTATTTATAACATTGTCTCATATATTATGTTAATGCATAATATAAATTATACTAGTTGTCTTCTGTTAAAATAGTAATATGCATTAAATGTATAACCTAGGAAATCATGAATCTGGGTATATTCATCCTGATATTTATCCTTTCAATGTACAAAAAAAATTGGAATAACCAATAACGTTTGCACCTCTATCAAAAAGGAAGAGGTGTACTTCACTCAAATTGCTAATTTAAACCAAATCTCAGAACATTATAGTTTACATTTTGTGTATAAATTTCTTAAGCATTGTGTGATGTGGTGAATTGGGTTTGATAAAACAAATACAGAATTGCTAGACAATGTATGCTGTGACCCACTGGAGAAGGAACTGGCAACCCACTCCAGTATCTCTGCTATGAATACCAAGTGGATCAGCATGATGTGTTATGGTCCATAAGATCATGAAGAGTCGACTGAACAACACAAACACACACAAAAATTTCCATTGCTTTTGTGATTGAGCTTCATGAAAATACAAACAGGGTAGTAGGAACATACACACCAATCCAAAGTCTAATAAGCAAGTAATTAAAAGGAGAGATTAAATCATATATTATTGTCATTATTATTCTTTAATTGTAAACTCATAACATTTTCCATAGCACTATTACAAAGTAGAACAGAGATACAGCTACAGTGCAATACAAATATGAAACAAATGGGTCTGTAGACTGCTTGATTGAACACAAGTGAGAAACATACTGAAGAGTAAGTGAGGGTGTAGTGTGAGGGTGCAGGAGGGTGATAGATGCAAGATGGTAGTGATGTCTGTTACATTGTAGATTGTATGTGTGACCAATTTTATGCAGTATGGGTCCGAATTAAGCTTGGTGCAACAAAAGTGAGGTCCTACTCTGAAGCGCTTACAGTCTAGAAGGTAAGAGTGTGGTGTGATACAGGAGGGTGATATATGCAAGATGGTAGTGATTATGGTTGTGATAAAGGTTTTGTGTCAATAAGTCTGATGGAGCAAGGTAAGAAGTTCCATAGGGTAAGTTCATTTCAAAAAATGTTCTGAAGGCGGTAGTGTAAGGAGTGACAAGAGAGGAGGAAAGAAGAAGGTCATTAGCAAAACGAAGAAGGTAGGGGAGGAATATTTTTAAACAAGGGCATTGATATAAGAGGGTGCAATGTTGTTAAGTGCTTTATATTGTAGGATTCTAATTTTACATTTTATTCTGGAGGCGATGGGAAGCCAGTGCAGTAACTGGCAGAGAGGTGCTGCAGACATGGTAGATGAGTCTACCTGAGGCATTTATAATCTATTGGAGTGGAGACAGCCCAGTTATGGTAAGGCAAGCAAAGAGCGTATTGCAGTATTGCAGTAGTCAAAGTGTGATACGATAAGGCAATTGATTCACATTTTAGTTGTATTTTGTGCAAGATAGTGACATATTTTGAAGATGTGTTTAGGTGAAGATGACATAATTTGGCTATTGATTGTATGTGAGAAATGAAAGAGAGGGCAGGATCCAATAGAACCCCCAGGCAATGGGACTGAGTGGTATACAGAGTGTGAAGAATAGGAGATCAGTCTTTAAAATGTTGAGTTGCTGGGTGGGCATCTAGGAGGATATGCTTGAGGGCCAGGAGATATATCTGGTGCTCATAGGTAGATTTGAGTGTCATCTGTATGTAGATGATACTAAAATCCAAAAGATTTTATTAGGGTACCAAGGGAACATGTATAGACGGAGAAGAGGAGGGGGCCTAGGACTGAGCTTAGCACAGCCTTGTCATGTGCCTACATAGTATCGGTTGCTTAATCACTAAGTCAAACTTTCATGGGTTAAATTTGTTATCATTATCAAATCTAATTCTAAAACTTGTCCTCCACACAAATTATCGCTGAGCAAGCTCTACAGGTGCAACACCTATTATCCAGCAACAAATGGTCTGGCACCTTCTTTAATATCGACAAATGTACAGCAGAAACTTCCTCTGGGGGCTGCCGGTATGTACATGTGCAGCTGTGGCGTTGGTTGGGTGGCGGGCACCCATTTCAGATTCTCTCGGTGCTGGTGTCTCCTCTCCGTGAAGGACTGTTTGCTGTCTCCTAGCTTCAGCATGTTGTGGATTGGGTGGAGAAATTATTGGGAGGGGCTGGAAATTAACCAGCAGTCTTGGTACATTTTGGTACCAATGAAAGGTTTTAGAGAACTAGGGAATAAGCTTAAAGCAAGGACCTACAAGTCCATGGAGACAGAATGAGCTTAGGGAGGTTAATACATGGCTAAAAATGTGGTGCTAAGGAGTGGTTTCGGTTTTTAGAGCACTGGGCTGACTTCTCACTGGGCTTACAATCTCTATAGCAGGGATGGATTGTACCTTAATGATGAGGTAGCTTTTGTGCTAGGGGATAGGATGGTAGAAAGGTGGAGGAGTTTTGAAACTAGTAGGAGGAGTGGAGGGACTACATGAATGCAATGGGGTAGAAAGTGTAGAGGGAATAAGGGATGAATTAACTACTCATGGGGGAGGAGATGGAGGAAGGGTTAGTATAGTCAATAGGTAGGTATTGTCAAGTAACTGACGTACAGTAGCAGGCACTTCAGAACTACAGACTCATAACATAAAATGTATGCTTGCTAATGCCAGAAGCTTGCCAGGAAAGACGAGAGTTAGAATTATTAGCAGTTAATGAGAAATGGGATTTAGTAGGCATTACTGAAACATGGTGGGAGGAATCTCATGACTGGACTGTTAATCTGGATGGTTATAACCTATTTAGGAAAGATAGGGGCAATAGAAAAGAGGAGGAGCGATTTGTCTTTATGCTTAGCCTGAATTTAAGCCTATAGTCAGAGAAGATATTTATGCTGGAACTAGCGGTAATGTTGAATGCTTGTGGGTAGAGATAAATGGAGGAGCAGAAAATTCTAAAAGAATATTGGTTGGAGTATGCTTTAAACCCCCAAATATAAATGAAATCGAGGGAATGCAATTATTGCTACAGATTGGAAATGCAGCTAAGCATGGACAAGATCTAATAATGAGAGTTATTACTCAACTAACTGGAGCAGGTTCTTGAGTAAACTCAGACACCTGGCCCACGTTATACAATAACCTAATAGAAATTAGGCTATCTTGAATTTACTCATCATGAATAATATTGATACAGTATCCAATGTTGAAATAGGGGAAACTGTGGGAATAGTAATCACAACACAGTATCCTTTTAGGTAGAATTCAAGAAACAAACTTATATTGGGCCAAAAAAAATCAGTTTTAAATTTTAATGGTCAAAGGGACTCAATACAATGTACAGACTAGTACTAATAATTGAAAGTAAAAATACTGAAAATAAATGGACAACATTTAAAAACCTTAATAAATATGCATTCCTTTCTAGATCACTACTCTGTCGTGGTGAAGGGGCTGGCATATCTTAATGAAGCTGTGAGATATACCATGTAGGGTATATTATAGAGAGGTCACACAAATTGTGATCCACTGGAGAAGGAACGGGCAACTAACTCCAATATCTTTACCATGAAAACCTTGTGGATTAGCACAAACAGACATGGAGAGGGAGATACGACTGAACGACTAAACAAATAAACCATCAAAATATACATACATATCAGTTTACCAGAAGGAAATAAAAGTAAAGAGAGTAAATCAAATCCTATGTGGCATAACAATGATTTAAAGATCAAGATAAGGAAAGCATTTAAATTATAAAAGAAAGAGGGAACAGATGCAGCTTTACACAAGTACAAGGAATTTAACAAGGGGTAAAATGCCTTCTCTAATTGAATATTAAAAATGAATTACTCTCTTAATGAGAGTAATACTAACCCTAAAATCTTTTTTAAGTATATTATTTGGAAGAAGGATAGGAACATTACAATGTGAAACAGGATGACTGATAAAAGGCAGTTGAGCTAAACATAAGGGTGTAAGTGGTTGGATTACTGCTACAAAATGGGGCTACATTACCTTTACCAAATAATTAGTTAACACAGAAGAAATCCAAAAGAGCTTGGAAAAATATATCTTAAGAAAGCACCAAATGCTGATGAAATATATACAGGGGTACTGAAGGGAACTACCTTATGTATTACCTAACAATTATGTTTTTTATGAAGGGAGCCAGAGCAAATTCAGGGACCTATATATCAGTAAGCTTCACTTCTGTAATGGGGAAGCTTTTAGAAGGGTTTATAAGGGATAGTATGCAAGAACATGTCCATTTGACCAAGATAATAAGTAGAAGTTAACAGAGATTTATGAGGGATTGGTCACAAATCTAATTCACTTCTAGGAGGAGCTAAGTAGGAACTTGGATCTAGACATCTTATTAGATGTACTCTTTTTGGATTTTGCAAAGGCTTTTGATACTGTAAAACATCAGTGACTATTTTTTAAACTAAGAGTTACAGGAATTGCAGTAAATATATCCCCCTGGCTAAAATATAGAAAGCAAAGGGTTGTTGTAAATGGAACAAACTCAGATTGGACTAATGTGTTAAGTTGGGTTCATCAGTGTTCAGTGGTAAGTCATCTTTCTTTAAATTATTTATTAATTATTTCTAAATAGGGCTCAAAAGAATTGTTTCCATTTCTGCTGAAGACACAAAGTTGTTCTAAGTAGTTAAATCAGAAAATGTTGACCTTTCCCTCCAAATAGACTTAAATTATAAGAATACTAAATTAAATGGCAAATGAGATTTAACACAAATAAATGTAAAGTTATGCAATTGGGTAGGAAAAATAAGCATGCAATGTATAATCTTAAAGGAGCAAATCTAGGAAATGGCCACTATTCAGTTGCCACAGTTTACGTTATACAGGCCGTAAGTTTACAGGCTTGAAATTTGCTACAGTTACAGATTGATTCAATTGAACAAGCCCGCAATTTAAGAAACGAAAGCTGAAACCGTAAACCATGCAATTGTAAGTAACATTTCAGAGCGTGATCATGATCAATTAAGCAAGGCCGTAACTACCAATTTAGAAACATCCAACAGTAAATGATTACGTCATCATTACTTCAGTAAAACATGGAGGTTAAACGTCAATCGATTAGCATTTAGAGGTCCAATATGCGATCGGACTCGCAATCCGTCAATGTAAAAAATAGTAAAAATAATTGGCGATACTGTTTTAGTACATGTGGGTGGCCCAATATGTATTAACTCATTGATTCCCAAAATTGACATGACACAGACATAAATCATTAAAAAAAACTTGATTGCAGATTTACAAGCTTGAGACTGCTGTCCAATTAATTCTAATGTCTTTCATCGCTTTCCCTGTCTTTTAAAGTGCTAAATTTAAATTGATTTTTTTATTTGCTTTTACAGTTATTTAACCTCCTTGCTAATCCTATCTGGTACCAGTAAGATTTTCTTCTACATTTGCCATTTACAGGTGTGAGAACATTTGTGGGCTTGAGGAATTGAAGCAATTGAATAGTGATATGCGATTGTAACATTTACAGGCTTGAAAGATCAAAGCTTAGCTGGGTTGGAGTTACGATTTTAACAATCTCATGCAGTTTGAGCCTCTAACCTGCAAATCGTTTACAGCTAGAGAAAAGATGCCAATAGAATAGCAAATTAGTTAATTAGAATAGCAAATCCATTACAGGTTCCAGTAACTTACAATTGCTCAAATGAATTGGTGCCGATGTCAGGCTACATCTGCAAAGGCAAGAAACATATTTACATGTATTAAGAGGGTTATAGAAAACTTGGGAAACAAATACAATTCTACCTAGTATTCTCTAATTAGTATGGAGTACAATTTTGGGCACCATTTCATAAAAAATGTTTTAGAATTGGAAAAAGTACAGAGAAGGTCAACAGAACTAATAAGGGGAATAGATAAACTAAGCTAAGAAGAAAAGTATCCTATGAAGGGATATGATTACCTTCTATAAAGACATCCAGGGTCAATATAAGGCTTTGGCAAATGGACTGTTTGTGCCAAGAGGTTTTCTGTGGATAAGAGGATATCCCTTGAGGTCAGAAGAAAACATATTGAATCTTAAAGAAAAGGGATCTTCACAGTAAAGACAGTTAAACTGTGGAATTTTCTGCCAAAGAAGATTGTGACTGCATATTGGAAGTATAACTTTAAAAAGGTGTTGGATATATTCTTGAATAAATAGGTTACTAGAGAATGATGAGTATTGATCCAGGGACCAATGATTGCCAGTATCTGGGGTCAGGAAGGATTTTTTTCTGCCTATGAGACAATTGCACTCTTTTTCTGTTTGTCTTCTACTGGATCAATTAACAATTAATCCACACATTAGAAGATTTAAAAAGGTTATACTTGATGGACGAAAAGTATTTTTTCAACCTTAAGTATGTAACTATGTAACTATAAATATGGAAGCTTGTTACAGATCGCAAACGTAAATTGCAATTTTAACTATTGTTGTAATTTACTAGGGTTGAATATATGCATACTGTAATTTGTACTGTAAACCATTACAAACTTTGTGAATTAATGTTGTTTATCACTAGCGTTGTTGGGGCATCATCATGTATGTGGTGGCTATGTTTCCAGTCCCTTCATTCATTTTTATATGGCCTGTGGGTTTGTTGAACATATAGCAAAAACTGTTTAATGTGCCCAGCAATGAATAGTGAGGCTACATTTTCTATAGGTTTATTATGGAATGGGTATAGTTATTTATACACATTCAACATCACAATAAATAAATACTTCAATATTTAAACCACTTTTGTAGAATATGATTTTCTTTCTCTTTTCTGAAATGTATCAGTCAAAACCGTGACTTCTGTGATTGTACCAGAAATATTGACATGCAGTACTTAATATTCTTGTTAATAATGAGTACTCAAGGGCTGACCCATCTGTGAGAAGTCTCTGAGGTTAAGTGTTGGAATAACAACATAAAAGTGTGAAGTGATTGAAATTCATTCAGGGGACTGGAGCGTGAAAAGTTTTTCTAGGATTGTTTAAAAAGAAAAGTAGCAGTATATTAATATTGTTTTACTCCTAATCATAATAGTATTCATTTTTGTAGTTTTAAATGTGACTTTAACTACAAGGTCCAACCATGTTAAAGACTTAATCAAATTGCAAGTGACATGTCTGAGAAAAACAGAAAAGAGAGCAGTGCTACCTAAACAAATAATTGAATATGGAAAATGCTTGCTAGATGTAATTGTGACCACTGGAGTCTCTGAGGATTGATTCAACCAATCTGTGCCCTGGGAGGGCATGGGGTGTGTGGCAGAAGGAGTCTCTTTCAAGGCAAATATTTCACCTCCAAATGGATATCTGAACTGTACAAATGGATATATGGACTGTATCTGGACTGTTATTTCCTTGTGAGCAGGCTGGTAATAACTGTAACCCCCTGGATGTGTGGGTTAGAGTTGCCATGCTGGCATGAGTTAGCTAATATTGCCTGTGGTAACATAGGTTACTTATATATGTACTGTTGTGTATGAGAATCCCCATATCATTTTTGGTATCAAAATTATTTTTTTTCCCCTGAGGAATATAATAAAGCATGTCGTCTGAATCCTCGGGGACAGAATCAGAATTATGGGGTAACAGGTTGAGGGGGTTTGGGTAGTCTTTATAGATGCAAGGGAATTTGGTTCAGGTGGGAAGGGGAGATCTAATTACCCAGTGTTTCCTTGTGACATATGGTTGTTACTACTTTGGGAGCTTGTCACTAAGACATGCCCTCTCTGACTGCAGGTGGGGTTTCATCTAAATGAGAGGCCAGGCTACATAGTCTACCACATTAGCTAGCTAGCCCCCCACCCCCATTGCATACATAATGTTGTGCACTGATGAGCACATGTAAAGCATTGACACATGATCACCCACTTTCCTGCACACATCCAATCGCTCCTGCCCCCTTCACTACCAATTGCCCATATACATAATGTTCCATGCGCGGCCGTGAACACGATCAATTAATCAAACCAGAGTTACAGGTTTAGATGGAGCCAATGGAAACAGAGATCGTCATCATTTCGTCACAGAAAAATGGAGGTTGGATTTCAAAGTCTTACAGGGGTTCAATTACGAGTTACCATCGGACACACATTCCAGATATAATGCAATATTGATAAAGCAGTAAATATCATATTCTATTACATCTGAGTTTGATTATATGTATTAACACATTGATTGCAGGGATTGATATAACACGTAAATTAAACATGAAATACATTTTTGGGGACGATTTGCGAGCTTGTGAATGTTGTGCTATTAATTCTAAGACCTAACATCACTTTCCCTTTTAATAAAAGTACAGTAGTGTGTTTATATGTGCATTTACAGTGCTACGGATAGGACTTTACCCCTCTAGCGGATCCTCTCTATTACCTTTTGGCTTTTGGGCTTTATTTGCGGCTTACAGGCTTGAATGCCAGGGAATTTGTTGCAATTTAATAGCATGATTGGAAACGTAATAGTGACAGGCTTGACACATGAAAGGATTTGTGGCCGTGCAATTCAACTTTCCACTTCCCATAGCCCTTTCTCGGCCCTACCCCGCAAGTCGTTGATGGGTTGCTTTACGGGTCTAATTTAATAGCTGTAAGTCATGCAGGCTATGTTATGGGCTACGTTTTTACATGTTGAGCTAATTTAATAGGGCTGATGGTGTGGGGATAATTTTTAGGTGCGGTGGAGGTCCTACGTGGCATTAGTTAACTTTTAGTAACATGGAGGTTCTTGAAGGACTTCCATGACATTGGATTTTGATTAGGATCCCCAAGGCATCAGGGATTAAGGTTAATGCCAATGGAAGTCCCTTAGCTTAAAATGGTAGGATTGGTGCCATGGAGGTCCTTGTAGTATATATCACATAGTATATATTACATATCACCTCCATACTTGCATACAAATAGAGTGTACTTTCCTATTACAATGTATAGCAGTTACAGGCTCCAGCCTAATTCTTAATCAATTTTAAAAAATTAAACACATTTGACACATGATTTTCCACCCTCTAACTGGTTGTGCAGAGGACATATTGCAACTTTTATGATTGTTTAAGGTGAAATCTTCACTGCTATAAAGCATGTCCCCGAACGTGAAGTCAGCCCAGTGCTTTAAACACTCCACCACCTTCCTATACTACATGTTTGGCTATGCATTTACCTCCATAAGCTCCCTCTGTCTCCCTGGACTAGCATGTGCATTGGTAATATCTTGGAAAATAATACCTTGGAGGTCCTAGCCTATGCTTGTTTCATAGACCCCTAAAATCTTTTTTTTAGGACACTCCATCTTCAACTTACTTTGCCTTGGCACCAATATGTACCAAGACCACTGGGTTATTTCTAGCCACTTTAAATATTTAAACATGAGCTGCTGTTTCCTGTTTTAGGTGAGTTCTAGTCTTTAGTACCTACACATATATATTTGGTAAGGGTTACATTTGTGTTTGTTGATACTTTATCTCCCTCCCTTCTACTCCAGAGCAGGTCAGTGAACTTGCTAGGGGGATCAGTGCACAGAGCAATAAACCTGTTGCTGGTTAGGGATAAACTTGATTTATGATGTTATAGGAGATACTGAGCAGTCTAAAAGCATAGTTCAAATTCCATAGAGGCAAGAGTTCAGAACAGTAATTTTTTGCTGGTAAGAAAAAATAAACAATAGCATATCATGAAAAGCTTATATGAGTTATGTAAGCACTTCAAAATATCAGTACAAATGTGACATGGAAATACTATTAAGTATTCTTGTAATACAGTTTTAAATAAGTGCCATGTCAATATCTTAAAAATATGTAAATATATATGTGTATTATAACAATGTATTACTAGGTTCTAAGCATGAAGTCTGTTTAAGTGATCCCAGGGGTAAGAGACGAGAGTTTACAGTTTGGTGGCATGATGCTTTTATTTTGCAAATACAGTAAAATTCTGAAGAACCACAATGTGAATTTTAAAATGGAAAAATAAAGAGTCTGACAAAAACCTTACCATTGACTTGAATGGCTAAAACACCCTATTCAACCTGATTGGTTGCAGTAGCCTGGTAGAACAGAGGCCCCTAGGCTTGAGTATTTAAGCTGCATGTGGGCAGACTTGCACACACATAAACACAGATTGATTTGATTTTATTGGACTTTCAGTGAAAAATGCATGTACAGTGAGGGCAAAAAGTATTTGATCCATTGCGGATTTTGAACGTTTGTCCCCTGACAAAGAAATGATCAGTCTATAATTTTAATGGTTGGTGTATTTTAACAGTGAAAGACAGAATAACAACCCCCCCCCCCCCAAAAAAAAACAAGAAAAATACATGAGAAAAAAGTTATAAATTGATTTGCAAATCAATGAGTGAAATAAGTATTTGACCCCTTCGACTTAGTACTTGGTGGTAAAACCCTTGTTGGCAATCAAAGAGGTCAGACGTTTCTTGTAGTTGGCCACCAGGTTTGCACACATCTCAGCAGGCAATTTGTCCCACTCCCCTTTGCAGATCCTCTCCAAGTCATTAAGGTTTTGAGTCTGATGTTGCAACTTGAACCTTCAGCTCCCTCCACAGATTTTCTATGGGATCAAGGTCTAGAGACTGGCTAGGCCACTCCAGGACCTTAAAGTGCTTCTTCTTGAGCCCCTCCTTTGTTGCCTTGGCTGTGTGTTTTTGGGTCATTGTCATGCTGGAATACTCATCCACGACCCATTTTCAATGCCCTGGCTGAGAGGAGGAGGTTCTCATCCAAGATTTGATGGCACATGGCTCCGTCCATTGTCCCTTTGATACGGTGCAGTTGTCCTGTCCCCTTTGCATAAAAACACCCCCAAAGCATAATGTTTCCACCTCCATGTTTGACCGTGGGGATGGTGTTCTTGGGCAGTATTTCTCCTCCTCCAATCATGGCTAGTTTAGTTCACGCCAAAGAGCTCAATTTTGGTCTCATCTGACCACAACACTTTCACCCAGTTCTCCTCTGAATCATTCAGATGTTCATTGGCAATCTTCAGATGGGCCTGTACAGGTGCTTTCTTGAGCAGGGGGACCTTACAGGTGATGCAGGATTTCAGTCCTTCACGGCATAGGGTGTTACCAATTTTTTTCTTATGGACTATGGTCCCAGCTGCCTTGAGATCATTAACAAGATCCTCCCATGTATTTCTGGGCTGATTCCCCACCGTACTCATAATCACTGAAACTCCACAAGCTGAGATCTTGCATGGAGCACCAGACAGAGGGAGACTGGCAGTTATTTTGTGTTTCTTCCATTTGCGAATAATCGCACCAACTGTTGTCACCTTCTCACGAAGCTGCTTGGCGATTGTCTTGTAGCCCATTTAAGAGAGTTTAAGAGCGTGCTCCAAATCTCAACTTGTTACCTGTATAAAATACACCTGGGAACCAGAGATCTTGCTTATTGATAGGGGATCAAATACTTATTTTACTCGTTGACCTGCAAATCAATTTATAACTTTTTGACATGCGCTTTTCTTGCTTTTTTTTTTTGTTTTGTTATTTTTGTCTCTCACTGTTAAAATACATCTACCATTAAATTTATAGACTGATTATTTCTTTGTCAGTGGACAAACGTTCAAAATCAGCAGGGGATCAAAAACTTTTTTCCCTCACTGTATTTCAAAAATTAAAATAAAATGTCAACATGTTTTTAAAAGCTCTCTACTGTGATGTAGTCCAAGTTGTACTCAATTAAGTGGTCCTTTAAGTACAAATCACCAAATACCTCATAAATAAAACCAAATCCCCTGATGGCTTTACTATGTAAGAGTCTCTTTCAACTGCAAGCATGTAATTACCTCCAAGCTGAACTTTTGGCTATGGGTCATATTTTTTCTAAACATTTAGAGGTATTCAATTGTCACTAATCCATAATTACAGGCTCAAAGCCTCCACACACAATTTATGATCGACCTTCGCATTCCAGCAATGTATAAATAAATAAAAATATTTAAAGCAACTGTTCTAGTCCATGCCAGCTCAATGATATGTATTAACACCTTGATTTTAAAAAGTATTTTGTATTGCAGATTTGCAAGCTTGAGACTGTTGTGCAATTAATTCTGATGCCTTTCATTTCTTTACCAGTATTTTAAAGTACATTCGGGTGTATTTATTTGCTGCTGCAGCTACACGAACAGGTGTTTAACCCACTTGCGAATCCTATCCAGTGCTCGTATAATTCTTTGATCCATTTGACATTTACTGGTTTGAAAAACAATTGTGGGCTTGCTGAATTTTTGTAATTGAATATCGATTTTGCGTCTTTAGCACTGGTAACATTTGCGGGGTTGGAAAATCAATGGAGGAGATAGCAGAGAGTTACGGTTTTGACAACCGCAGTGCTTTTTAGCCTGTATTGGAATGCGAGTAGCGATGTATCCAATTGAATATCAACAACATTTATAGGCTACTTTATGGCTCATGTATTTGTAATTTAGCCAATTGAATGAGGCCCTGATTCTGTAAATAAATCACAAACTATGGACAGAAGTAGTCTTTTTACTAAACTAACATTTTATCTCATATGTGAACTAGTTTATAAAACAGCAACATAGTGAGACATAGGTCCTTATTTATTACAAGCCCACAGATAGTTTTGTACAGGCCGTATGTCTGTGGGCTTGAAATTTGCTACAATTCCAGAGTGATTCAATTGAACAAGCCTGCAACTTATGGGCCGAAAGCCAAAAGAGTAAACCATGCAATCATATGAAGCATTTCAGAGCGTGATCATGTTCAATTAAGCAAGGCCATAATACCCAGTTTAGAAACAGCCAATAGAAAATGAGTCCGTCATAATTACATGGAGGTTACATGTCAATCAATTTGCGTTTAGGGGCCAATAGGCGATCAGACTCGCAATCCTGCAATGTACAAAATGATAAAACTGAATGAAGAAAATGGTGTAGTCCATATGGATGGCCTCATATGTATTAACTCCTTGATTCCTGGGAGAAATATAACATGGAAATGACACGTATAAAAAATGATTTTTTACTGCAGATTTGCGAGCTTGAGACTGTTGTGCAATTAATTCTACAGACTTTCATCGCTTTCCACAGCTTTTAAACTGCAGTATTGAATTTTTTATTTGCATTTACATTGCTACAAATAAGTGTTTAACCCACTTGTCCTATAATGTACCTGTAGGATTTCCTTCTACATTTGACATTTACCGGTGTGAAAATATTTGCGGGCTTAAGGAACTGTAGCAATTGAATAGCGATTTGCGATTGTAACTGTTGCGGGCTTGAAAAATCAAAGGCTTAAGTTACAATCTTGACAACAGGGATTTTCAGCCTGTAACCCGTAGATCATTTGCGGCTCGCAAAAAGCCATAAAGTTTATTTTTAAATAAACATGCAAGATAAATATATTTTTCATACATATACATATTCAATGTTTATTTGTTTGTTTTCTTCAAACATTAAAAAAGCACCTCTTTTTAACCATCATTTCTTTTTCCTCATGATCTTTAAATATGTCTATATTTGATCTGTAATTAGTTGTGTTTCTGCTATAAACAGTTTAGGAAAAACATTTTTGGGGGGTTACCGCTTTACCTAATTGAAAAGAATATCTATAAATAAATTCTATAAATACACACACTCATTATAAGTAAGGGCTCTTATTGTATTGCCTCCAGAATCACTATGAATCCCTTCAATGTATGTTGATAATGAATACATAATTATCTAAGCCAAGATTCAATCATTCAATACTAAAGGAAATAAAAAAATGGGTGTAAGACCTGGCGGGGGGATGAGGGGGACGAATCCCGCCCAAATTTTCCACTGTTTGTGTTTATGTGTAAATAAGCAGTTGTGTAGTATTTTTATACTATATGCGGTATCCCTCTCAGATTTTGTTTGGCTCCTGTACCAATGAAATTAAGCAAACTGTTCACTGGGAGGTTTGATCATGAGGTTAAACCTCAGAGATTTTTGCAATATCATGAGAAGTCAGAATTCAGTAGAGAAGACTCCGGTGCTGGGAAAAAATGAAAGCACACCAAGAAGGGGACAGCAGAGGCAGAGATAGATTGATGCAATCATTGAAGCAATGAACATGAGCTTGATGGATCTCAGGAGGCAGTAGCTGACAGATTGAAAATGTAAATAACTTTTTTTCACATGATTTTTCCACCCTCTATCTTATGGCGCAGAGCTAAAAAAATATTGTACACTGTATTTATGAATGTTTTTTTCAGTTAATTCTCTAAAGGTAATCACACAATTAACCTGCTTACTGAAATAACTATTTACTACTGCATCTTTCTTTGGCATTACACATTGTCCTGCTTTTTCCTTCTTAACCCTCCTAATGCAATAAAAAGTATAATTTATAAAAACAATGAGCTCTATGTAATTCAGGTGCACTAAGTTAAGGAACTGCCGTAAAACGGCTGCAGGAGATTTTTTGACCCAAGTTGAGCGTTGATGTAAAAAATTCACTCCTTCAAATTGCGTCACTCGGTCAAAGTCTGTAAACCTTGCTATCCACTGTAGATGTGACTTCCTTCACCCTCCAAAACCACTGCCGCGATCATGATTAATACAAGTAATGGCTGTGAAGGAGCCATAGTGACCAATGGGCTACCAAAAAGGGCTAATTAACTGCCAGGTACAGCCTTTAAAAGGAGTGTCCAAAGGCTTACAATTTGACGGTGTTTAAACTGAGCAAGTCATCATACAGGTCTCAGAAGTTTGGAGGGTTTTTGAACAACAGGCCTCAGGGACGGATCAGGGCCCCTAACTACTCTTATGGTGAAAGGATAGTTCTCATTGAGGAGAGACGTGCAAAATATTATATCATTGGTGGTGGTAGGGACATGAGGCCTGGAGAAGGGTGGCTACAAGCGTAACTGCTGTGGAGGTTGCCATAAGAGATGGGAAATCAGTGAGGCACAGATATGATGATAGCAAGGCTAAAGTAAGGAAGAAAATGGCAGAGGAGACCAGGCAGCCAGAGCATCTGGTAGTGAACCCCCAAATGGCAGAGGAGGCCAGGGCAGCCAGAGCATCTGGTGGTGGTCCCCCAGTCAACACACAATATAACACACAATATAATCAGTCAGAGAGGATGCTGAAGGAATGTATCTCACCAGCTATTGTTGTGGGACTACCAGGCGTGTTGGATATGCAGGATCAAGACACCCTACAAGGTGAATATCTTATACAACATCATACCTTATCAGACACATACATTTACTTCACACACACATAGATAACACACATAATATAAATATTTTGTAACAATGAAAGGGATATGTAAGTTTGTTTGATATTAATGAGAAAAGATGTATAATGTATCGACAGTGCAATTCATGGACCTCAAATATCACTCTCAGAAGTGGACAGATACAAATGTTATTCCAAGATTTTTACATGACAAATAATTTTAAATTATTAAACATAACAATAAAATCTTTGTATGTGTGTGCCCAATGTAGCAAATGCAGATTCTGACTCTGACTCTGTAGGGCTGCACATGCACTATAATGTACTATCCTATCAGGGACAAAGTCTCAGCAGCATGTTAACAACTCTTGCTGAGAGAGGTTCACTGAATGATCAGTCTTACACACTGCACAGCAAGTTCAACTGAGCAAGTGTCCACATGAGATGCAGATGGTAGACCGCAGCAGCGTCAGTTTTTTTTGCCACAAGCCAGAAACAATCTTGCAATATCAAATACTACAATGATCACCTTGGTAATACAATACTTTCTGGTGATTACACTATGTGAATCCTCATTCTCTCAGTTTATCCTCATTCATCCAGGAGCAGCCACGGGCCCCTTGCCACACCTCCAATAACACCTCCAAACACACCTGTTACACAATATCCAACAGGTCAATAATTATAGAAGAGGGACAGCATCCAATAAATTTAAGATTATATTTCTATGAAACACAAATAATTAGTAAGTGTAAATATGAGCAGAAAACTAAAAATGAAAGAAAGACACTTAATCTAATTATAACCCTTATATTGCTGAATTACAACAAGGAGGTTTGTCTAAAACATAATATTTATTTCTTCATTAAAATAATGTACAAAATCACGATGAATAAAAAAAATAAAAATATATAAAGCAAACATTTCCAACAGATCATCACATTATTATTATTCCACTAGCGACTTGCCCGTCAAAAAATGACGGCATCAAGATTGTAAGGCAGGTAATGTTGTTTGTGTGCAAAATTAATTTTGTTGGTGTTTTAAGATCCTTCGGCGCTCATTGCGAGGCTCTTGGTTGTTTGTGTGCTATGAGCAGCGTTGGTGGTTTTTTTTGGTATGGCAATGAATAATTAATAAAATAAGAAATTAATATACTTTACCTATTGTGAAGTAATATATGCAGGAATCATTGTGTTGAAGAGCTGGCAATCTGTTTTCATGTTGCTGCAGCATCAGTGCTGTGGAGCTGCTGTGTAAGCGTCATGAATGTGTGCAGTGTGTAGTGTAATAGTGTGCGCGCGGGAGGCAAATCTGTTAGGGTAGCTGTGGACTTCCAGATTGTATAAGTTAGTGTTCTAAAATGGCGCCTAATGTGTGGTATGCGGCTGTGGCTGATTTAGCGTCCTTGTTTTCGGATGTTGTCTGACTTTTTCGGAAAATCCATAGGTGTTTGGTGGTGTTTTGCGTGTTTAGGGTTCTTTAGCTTTGTTTTTGTTTTGTTCGAGGTGTAACTTCACTTGCAGAGGTCTTGGGTGACCCCCCTTGCTGTGGGTAAGCTTTTTATGTATTTGTTGTGTGTATTTATTGTGTTTTTCATGTTTTCATGTGCGTGGGTTTCGGGCGTTTTTTGTGCGGTCGTAATGGGTCGTAACACGTCTTGTATTTTTGTTTCATAACTCCGTAAGTTTTGCAAGGTCCGCAGTTGCTGGCAAGGAGCCCGCAGCGTTAGCAACAGCCCGCATGCTCACAACTATATATGTGATTAAATCTAGTGTTACATACTCCAAAATTTAGTTGACAAAATACAGGATACAGTCCTAATACTCTATATTGTAACACTATATGTTAATACAAAGAGCAATTAATAATAAATATATCCCCTCACCATAATATTAAATACTACTTAGCGTAAATAAAAGTAGGTCTCTGTTAAATGCTGGCGTAAATAGACAAGCCTATTAATTATTAACTTGCAATAGATCGGTTCTAAACTTTTTAAAAAAATAAATAGATAACAGGGACAACACTGGACTTGCCCAGCACCCTGAAATATCATTAATTAAAGTGCACTGTGCTAAAAAAATAATTCAACTACTAAATTTATAATTTTATATAGGAAAAGTGCTCAGTCCTCAGTTATTGTGTATTATTATTATGAAATGGGAAATCTATACTTCCATAACATTAAACCTAAAATTTATATTGAAAAACAAAATCAATATTTCAGATAATTATTAAGAGGACGCTAGACAGATTCAATGTAGGCCCTTACCAATATATTAATGTAATCAGATAAAGATGAAGAAAAATATAATTACAAATTTACATAAAGTGCATTTTGTTAGAATAAATCAATTATTACAGATATGTACCATTAATATATATTGTTGACTTAAATTCTTATTATATTTAATGTCACCATTCAATAGCATGGATTAATATTATACAGATAAATACCATTGATACATATATATCTAACATCAATTCTTATTATATTTAATTTCACCATTCAATAACACGTGGTGTAAGCAAATAATATAATCTGCATCTATATCCTAATGAGTATAATATCCATTAGGCAAAAAAAAAACATCAATAAGTATCCTCTTAATCACACTGAACAGTATACTTTAGTATGACATCTTTTATATAAAAAAAAAAAGTCTTGTTCACAAGTCCTTAGAGTATTGTTAATCCATATCAAAAACAGCAAGACACGCCGCTAGTGATCAGCATGGCATTGCGGCATGTGACGTCATCGGAAATGCGCCGCAAGTAGGTTGATGCACATTTCGCGGGTGCTTCCTCGGGACCTAGCGAATGAGCAATTGAAAAGCTTTAAATACGTTGGGGTAAGTATGCTATTGGTCAGTTGTTAACCATCATTAATTTTCTTGTTTTTTTCAGACTTTCACTTGAGGCCAGGGACAATCCACTCTGAATCTCAGGAATCATGGCAATTCTGCAACTTCAAAATATGTGTGTGACTGCCTCACCATCTATTCTAGACATGGCATCACAAATGGAAGAAATCTGGCAAACAACACATCAAGAAAAATAATACATAAAATGAAAATAAAATGAAACAATATCCAACAGGCTCACGCCCAGCAGTCACTGGATCCTCAGCAACTCCCCACTCTGGCAGCAAAACCACCTCCGCCTTACGCACCCACTTGTATGCCCGGCACATCTCAGGACATTTCCAATCCTAAAATGGAAAGGCTTGTTACAGAAGCCACAGCAAATATGGATTCCTCACTGCAACACGTTCTAACACACATGGCAGATCAGCAAGCTGAGGTCATCAACACCAACAACATCCTGAAAAGTGCAAATAGGGAGAGAAGGAGGCACAACCTCCAAAAGGAGCATTTACAACAAATGTGGTTCAATGAAATGCAGGATCAGAGTGTGCTGTTAAACCCACATATAGACCTAATGCGGCGCACTCTGGATACTGTTATTTAATTGAACCTTAGGCGCTCATTGCAAGCCTCTCCTTTTGTCTACTGTACATGCTTCTCAATGAGCACCTTCAACACTCATTGCAGGCCTCGTTAACCTGCAAATTTGCTTCGGAATGCCATGTGTGTCTTTACACCATCTCCCCCCTGTCCCTTCCCTGTTTCTTTCCCCTCAGTGTGTCTGCTGAATCTTTGCGTGGCGTGCGCAGACTGCTGTTGGTTTTATTTTCAAAGTTCTGCGTGCTTGTTCCTGTGTGTTACTGTCTTTGCCATCATGTATTTTTTAAGTCCTGCATGCCTCGCGTTGCTCAGCCTCATTTTCATCCTGTTGCAGAATATTAAGGTTTTCTCGGCCGCCATTTTTCCCTCGCTTAAGCAATTTTTGATTGTCGAAAAAACCCAAATAGTGCTCAAACTCACTTGCAACCTCACTCACTGCCTTCCTGGCTCTCCCCCTGTGCTGTGTGTGAGTGTGTTATTATTTTTTTAAATTATTTGGCTGTTTTTGGTGGTCTTTCAAGTTACGCGCTTGAAACTATTTTGGATGTTAAATTAGTAAACTGCGTGCCTCGCGATCAGTGGCAAAGTGTAAAAACTTTTGGCGTCTATCGCGGCTATCGCGGCCATCGACATTAGCGGCATCTGTGCTCATGTCTACGCATTCATTGCAGTCTAAGTCCTGCGTGTCTCAACTGCTCGCTTCGCAAGGCTCGCAGTCTACAGCTCGCCTCACTATATATGTGATATATTCACACAGTGGCGATCTGTAATCTGTATGACATCCCTCTTCCAGATTAAAGATACATGGCATATATAAACAGACATTTTGAAAATGAAATCAAATTCTACATTACTGTGGCTTACCAAAATCAGAGGTAGTTAGTGATATTCCAATTGGCAAACTCAATGTGTTCATAGCTAAGCCATCAATGTGAAATGCCACATCATGACAATTGGTCATGCCTAGTTATTACTGCTTGGAGATGAATTTCCTAAAAGGTTTTACCGTTGCAGTGTGATTAAAGTTACTGTAAATACACACTGTTAGATATATGTATCCTCTTCTAGCTCATATTTTTTTAGCTTCTAACCATATATAGATACATAGTTACATAGTTACATAGTTACATAGTATTTAAGGTTGAAAAAAGACTTTCATTCCATCAAGTTCAACCTTTTAAGATCTCCTCTGATCTGCAATTTGAAGATTAACTATTAATTAATTAGTTGTATAAAAAAAAAAAAATCAATTCCCTCCTGATCCCAGACACCGGCGACCGGACATCTGCCTGGATCAATACTGCCTCTCTAATTATCCATGATAACCATGAATTCTCTTTTTAATTAGAAATAAATCCAGTCCTCTTTTAAAGTTAACTATTGAATCTGCTGTCACCACCTCCTCTGGTAGAGAATTCCACAGATTAACCACCCTTACTGTGAAGAACCCTTTTCTTTCTTTGAGGTGGAATCTTTTTACTTCTAACCTCAAGGGAAGTCCTCTTGTAAGTTGAAAACCTCTTGGCACTAAAAGCTCCCTTGACAAATCTTTATACTGACCCTGGATGTATTTATATAAGGTAATCATATCTCCTCTTAGACACCTTTTTTCTAGAGAAAATATGTTTAATTTGGCTAGTCTTTCTTCATAACTTAGCCCCTCCATTCCCCTTATTAGTTTTGTTGCCCTCATCTGTACCTTTTCCAGCTCCAAAATATTCTTTTTATAAAGTGGTGCCCAAAATTGTACTCCATATTCCAAATGAGGGCGTACTAGAGATTTGTATAGTGGCAGAATTATATTTGCTTCCCTTGCTTCTATACCCTTCTTAATACATGCTAATATTTTATTTGCCTTTGCAGCTGCTTCTTGGCTTTGAGCACTGTTACCTAGGTGGTTGTCCACAAGCACTCCCAAATTCCTTTCAATATCTGATACACCTAGATTTGCTCCATTAAGATTATACATTTCATGGCTATTTTTCCTTCCCAGATGCATAACTTTACATTTATTCGTATTAAATCTCATCTGCCATTTAGATGCCCATTCCTCAATTTTATGTAAATCCGTTTGGAGGAAAAGCAAATCATTATCTGATTTAATTACCTTGCACAACTTTGTGTCATCAGCGAATCCTATCAGCGAAGTCATTAATAAATATGTTAAAAAGGAGAGAACCTAATACTGAACCCTGAGGAACCCCACTTACCACATTAATCCAAACGGAGTATGTTCCATTTACAACAACCCTTTGCTTCCTGTCTTTTAGCCAGCTCTCAATCCATGAGCAGATATTTACTGCAACTCCTGTATCTCTTAGTTTGCCCAATAGTCTCTCGTGGTACTGTATCAAAAGCCTTTGAAGTGAGGCTCACTAGTCTATAATTCCCCGGATTTGCTCTTGCTCCCTGTTTAAATATAGGTATCACATCAGCTTTTCTCCAGTCATCTGGTAGAGACCCTGTGTTGAGTGAATCTTGAAAAATTAAATATAATGGTTTTGCTATTACAGAACCCAGTTCCCTTAGTACTTTTGGATGTATTCCATCAGGACCCGGGGCTTTATTAACATTTATTTTTTCCAATCTCTTTTGGATTACTTCCTGTGTTAACCAATTATTTGGCAAAGGTAGTATAGCCCCATTATGCTGCCGTGTCCCAACCACTGGTACCTAGCTTGTGTATACCGAAGAAAAGAACCTATTTAGCTCATCTGCCTTTTCCTGGTCACTAATTATCAGACAGCCTGTGTCACATTGTAATGTTCCTATAGCTTCCTTCCTCGCCTTCTTCCTATTAATATACTTAAAAAATATTTTAGGGTTAGTCTTACTCTCTTTTGCAATTAATTTTTCATTTTCTATTTTAGCCAGTCTAATCGCCTTTTTGCAAGCCTTGTTGATTTCCTTGTAATCATGTAAAGCAGTCTCTGTCCCCTCTTGTTTGTATAATTTAAATGCCTGTTTTTTACTCCGTATCTTGATCTTTAAATCATTGTTAAGCCACATTGGATGGGATTTACTCCTTTTACTTTTATTCCCACACGGTATATGCTGATGTGTATGTATATTTAGTAAGGATTTAAATGTTGTCCATTTATGTTCAGTATTTTTACCTGGCAGTTCTCTGTCCCAGTCTATACTTTGTATTGCTGCCCTTAGACCGTTAAAATCTGCACTTTTAAAATTAAGAGTTTTCGTTGGCCCCTTTAAATTTTGTTTTTGTAATTCAATCTCAAAGGAGACTGTGTTGTGATCACTGTTTCCCAAAGGTTGCCCTATTCCAACATTTGATACTATATCAATATTATTTGTGACGACTAAATTCAAGATAGCTTCATTTCTATTAGGCTCTTGTACAACCTTGGCCAGATAATGATCCCTGAGTGTACTCAAGTACCTGATCCCCTTAGCTGAACTGCTGGTCTCATTTATCCAGTTTATTTCAGGGTAATTAAAATCTCCCTTTATTAGAACTTGCCCATGCTTAGCTGCATTTTCAATCTGTAACAATAATTGTAGTTCCTCACTTTCATCTATATTTGGGGGTTTATAGCATACTCCTATTAATATTCTTTTGGAATTTGCTGCTTCACTATTTAACTCTACCCACAAACATTCAGCTTTATCACTAGGTCCACCATAAATATTTTAAATATTCCAAGTTCATGTGAATGATTGAATTGGATCCACAACACAATCCATGAATTCATGCATATGCTTAACTGAGCAGCTGATGAAACAATGTATGTGCTATTAATGGTTACCTCTATTTCATGAGGTGAGGACAGATACTATATGTTTTCCTCTGCTTATTTTGGTTTAATGTCCATGTGTTACTATAGTCGACTCTATGCTATGACTTTCTATTAGTCCTTTTTTCAAAGCAGTCTCTTGCCCTCTTCAGAGTGGACCCAAATACACAAGTTATCGATGCACAGTTGTTTCAATATGTGACTGCGATATGTGTATATAATAAACTTCTGTTTGTTTATGTATCACTTATCACAATATAACAGGGTGTTATACATCGCTAAGAATTCATACATGTGATTACTGTACTACACAGTTCAGGTTTGGATATTTAGGTATTTATTAATATACCTCAATTAGGGCAAATGTTAACACATTCCATGTTAAATCTGATGTTAATATCATCATTATTTAACACAAAAAAACATATTGGTACACATAACACTAAACATATGCATTTATTTAGCCTTACTTTTTGTGATGTACTTGGCTTCCCCCTGACTAATGTTGAATGTTCAAGCAGTTACATTGTTAACCATAATTATAAAATACTAGTGACCTGCCCATTAAAAATGACGGCAATAAAATTTGAAGGCTGACAATGCTGTTTGCCACACAATGCAAGGCTCTCCCCTTCTAACTTGTGGGCCTCTTGATAAGCACCTTCAATGCTTATGGTGGGCCCCACAATGAGCGCCTCCCACCGTCTACTTTACAGGCTTCGACGCTCATTGCAAGCCTCTCCGGCTCTCGTGTTCATCGCGAGCCCTGCGCTCATTGTGAGCCTTTCCTCCCGCCTACTGTATGGGCCGCTCATTGCAGGGTTTGTTAACCTGCAAGTTTTTTATTTGGGAATGCAATGTGTCTTTTTCCACCATCTCCCCCCAACCCGTCCCTTCCCTGTGTCTTTCTCCTTTGTGTGTTTGTTTTATTTTCAAAGTCCCGCGTGCTTGGCGTTGTTGGTGTAAGTGTTACTGTCTTTGCCGTTGTGTATTTTCTAAGTCCTGTGTTCCAGGCTTTGCTCAACTTCGTTTTCATCCTGTTTCAGACTTTTTACGTTTTTTCATCAGCCATTTTTTTCCCCGCTTCAGGGATTTTTGATAGTTAAAAAAGACAAATTAACTTGCAACGCTTATTTACAGGCTCCCTGGCTCTCCCCCTGTGCTGTGTGTGAATGTGTAAATTTATTTGAGGCATATTTGTATATTTTTGCAGTCTTTTCTAGTTTGGTGGTTTGGCTGTTAAAGTCGTATTTTTGCGATCCCCTCAGTCCATCATACGGGCCGTAATTTTGCATTCGTCCAGGGGCCTCGAGATGAGGCCTCATTGGAGCTAAGTCATGCGTGATTCAGGATGAGCATCAGATAAGTACCGCGTGCCTCAACTGCTAGCCTCGCGAGGCACGCAAAAAGAGACAACTTGCAGTACAACAACTTTATAGGTGATATACATGTGACATAAGCAATAATGCAGATATTCCATGCATTAAGTCATTATCACAAGAACCATATTTTTCTGTGTATAAGACGGTATAGCCTAAAATAGGGGGACCGTCTTATACACGGAATGTTGCAATTACATACCCTGGTCTGGTACTGCAATGGTGCATCTGGCCACTAGATTTAAGGCAGGAGAAAAGACACACATTTTGGAAATGCTGTTTCAGTTAGAGTGCATTACACTGCAAGTGTGCATAAAAATCTGTATTTTATAAGTTTTTTTTGTGTTTATATTTCCATTCCAGCTGAATAGCCTTGTGATCACATATTACTCAGTCTTGATGTGCAATTGCATTTTTCCGGTTTAACACAGGATCACAAAGCTATTGAGCTGGAATGGAAATCAGTGAAAATCATGACAGAAAGTGCCCTTAAATATATGTATAACATTGTAAAAACATATAAAATACACATTTTTAAGCTCACAAGCAGTGTAATACAATCTAATTGGAACAAGCATTTCTAATCCGTGTGTGTTTTCTCCTGCCTTAAAACATCTAGTGGCCAGATGCAGCATTACAGTGTGATACACCTTGCAAGTGAACTGATCAGCTTGTGTGTGATATGTGTGTGGCATGTGTGTGATGCTTGTGTGCATATAAATGTGTTCAACGTATATTTAAGGGCACTTCCTATCATGATTTTCACTGATTTCCTTTCCATTCCTAACTCAATATCTTTGTGATCATGTGTTAAACAGGAAAAATGCAATTGAGCTGGAATGGAAACCAGTGAAAATCATGAAAGAAGGTGGCCTTAAATATATGTGTAACACAATAAAAAACTTATAAAATACACATTTGCATATTTATTTATTTCTGAATTTAGGGCTCCAACAATAGGGGTTGTCTTATAGACGGAAAAATACGGTATTCACTGTATCATGGTATGGGCATGGGAGGAAGATAGTTTAAATACACTAAGGAAGAGGGATATGAAAACACAATGCTAGCACTAAGGATTACAATGACATGGATGTACATGATGTACAGTCAGGTCCATAAACATTGGGACATCGACACAATTCTAATCTTTTTGGCTCTATTCACCACCACAATGGATTTGAAATGAAACGAACAAGATGTGCTGTAACTGCAGACTTTCAGCTTTAATTTGAGGGTATTTACATCCATCTCTGGTGAAAGGTGAAGGAATTACAACAGTTTGTATATGTGCCTCCCACTTTTTAAGGGACCAGCTGTTTCATTGCCAGGTGTGTGTTATTCCCTCATTATCCCATTTACAAAGAGCAGATAAAAGGCCCAGAGTTCATTTCAAGTGTGCTATTTGCATTTGTTGCTGTTAACTCTCAATATGAGATCCAAAGAGCTGTCACTATCAGTGAAGCAAGCCATCATTAGGCTGAAAAAACAAAACAAACCCATCAGAGAGACAGCAAAAACATTAGGTGTGGCCAAATCAACTGTTTGGAACATCCTTAAAAATAAAGAACGCACTGGTGAGCTCAGCAACACCAAACGGCCCGGAAGACCACGGAAAAACACTGTGATGGATGACCGAAGAATTCTTTCCCTGGTGAAGAAAACACCCTTCACAACAGTTGGCCAGATCAAGAACACTCTCCAGGAGGTAGGTGTATGTGTGACGAAGTCAACAATCAAGAGAAGACTTCACCAGAGTGAATACAGAGGGTTCACCACAAGATGTAAATCATTGGTGAGCCTCAAAAACAGGGGGGCCAGATTAGAGTTTGCCAAACAACATCTATAAAAGCCTTCACAGTTCTGGAACAACATCCATGGACAGATGAGACTAAGATCAACATGTACCAGAGTGATGGGAAGAGAAGAGTATGGAGAAGGAAAGGAACTGCTCATGATCCAAAGCGTACCACCTCATCAGTGAAGCATGGTGGTGGTAGTGTCATGGCGTGGGCATGTATAGTTGCAATGGAACTGGTTCTCTTGTATTTATTGATAATGTGACTGCTGCCAAAAGCAGCAGGATGAATTCTTAAGTTTTTCCGGCAATATTATCTGCTCATATTCAGCCAAATGCTTCAGAACTCATTGGACGGTGCTTCACAGTGCAGATGGACAATGACCCGAAGCATACTGCAAAAGCAACCAAAGATTTTTTTAAGGTAAATAAGTGGAATATTGTGTAATGGCCAAGTCAATCACCTGACCTGAATCCGATTGAGCATGCATTTCACTTGCTGAAAAAAAAAACTGAAGGGAAAATGCCCCAAGAACAAACAGGAACTGAAGACAGTTGCAATAGAGGTCTGGCAGAGAATCACCAGGGATGAAACCCAGCGTCTGGTGATGTCTATGCGTTCCAGACTTCAGGCTGTAATTGACTGCACAGGATTTGCAACCAAGTATTAAAAAGTGAAAGTTTGATTTATGACTGTTAATCTATCCCATTACTTTTGGTCCCTTAAAAAGTGGGAGGCACATATACAAATTGTTGTAATTCCTACACCGTTCACCTGACTTGGATGTAAATACCCTCAAATGAAAGCTGAAAATCTGCAGTTAAAGCACATGTTGTTTGTTTCATTTCAAATCCATTGTGGTGGTGTATAGAGCCAAAAAGATTAGAATTGTATCGATGTTTCAATATTTATGGACCTGACTGTATATAATATCTGTACAGATCTAGGCACCAACTTGAAGGTGATTGTCAGTAATTGCATGAAGATTAACATTTTATAATAACAGATGATAATTGCTACTAGAATGTTTCAATATATAATATATACATTCAACAATAACATGCATGAAACAAAAGCACAATATGAACAAACAAATAGATATGCATATGTGGATGACATTAACAGAGGCGTGTGTATCCACAACAAGCCAAGGAACAGATGCTGATTCAGTGAACAAATATATATATTGCTAGGTTGGTGCAATGAACATGACGATCCAGTGTGAGATCAGCTGTTTCTTTCATCACATGTTTAAATATGTATAATGTGAAGATGGTCACATACTTGCAAATTGATTTTGTTTTTGTGTTTTGATTGAAAACCTCTATTTCTGTTGTTGCATAGATTAACTATTTTAATCATAACATACCCTTAATAGCAGATATTTTCTAAGCCTGCAGTTATTGTTTCTCATATGAACAGGGAAAGTCACAATAGCAGTAGGAAATCTTGAAGGAAGTATAGCACAGGTGTCCACATAGGACAGGTAGAGGAGTGGAGCAAATATAGAAACCAGAAGGTTCAGATTACATAATGCAGAGTAAACACATTTGCTGACAGTATGCAAGAAACAATAGCTGACATATATAAAATTACATACTGGATACAAAGTAATCTGACAATAAGCTTTTGAAGCAAGTATGTGATCATTATTAATGAGGCAGAATGACACTGGATTCCAATCCACTCAATCGACATCTACCATCCCATGCATGTATGTTTGCACATCCCTGTATGTACAGGGAGTGCAGAATTATTAGGCAAGTTGTATTTTTGAGGATTAATTTTATTATTGAACAACAACCATGTTCTCAATGAACCCAAAAAACTCAATATCAAAGCTGAATATTTTTGGAAGTAGTTTTTAGTTTTAGCTATTTTAGGGGGATATCTGTATGTGCAGGTGACTATTACTGTGCATAATTATTAGGCAACTTAACAAAAAACCAATATATACCCATTTCAATTATTTATTTTTACCAGTGAAACCAATATAACATCTCAACATTCACAAATATACATTTCTGACATTCAAAAACAAAACAAAAACAAATCAGTGACCAGTATAGCCACCTTTCTTTGCAATGACATTCAAAAGCCTGCCATCCATGGATTCTGTCAGTGTTTTGATCTGTTCACCATCAACATTGCGTGCAGCAGCAACCACAGCCTCCCAGACACTGTTCAGAGAGGTGTACTGTTTTCCCTCCTTGTAAATCTCACATTTGATGATGGACCACAGGTTCTCAATGGGGTTCAGATCAGGTGAACGAGGCCATGTCATTAGATTTTCTTCTTTTATACCCTTTCTTGCCAGCCACGCTGTGGAGTACTTAGACGCGTGTGATGGAGCATTGTCCTGCATGAAAATCATGTTTTTCTTGAAGGATGCAAACTTCTTCCTGTACCACTGCTTGAAGAAGGTGTCTTCCAGGAACTGGCAGTAGGACTGGGAGTTGAGCTTGACTCCATCCTCAACCCGAAAAGGCCCCACAAGCTCATCTTTGATGATACCAGCCCAAACCAGTACTCCACCTCCACCTTGCTGGCGTCTGAGTCGGACTGGAGGTCTCTGCCCTTTACCAATCCAGCCACGGGCCCATCCATCTGGCCCATCAAGACTCAGTCTTATTTCGTCAGTCCATAAAACCTTAGAAAAATCAGTCTTGAGATATTTCTTGGCCCAGTCTTGACGTTTCAGTTTGTGTGTCTTGTTCAGTGGTGGTCGTCTTTCAGCCTTTCTTAGCTTGGCCATGTCTCTGAGTATTGCACACCTTGTGCTTTTGGGCACTCCAGTGATGTTGCAGCTCTGAAATATGGCCAAACTGGTGACAAGTGGCATCGTGGCAGCTGCACGCTTGACTTTTCTCAGTTCATGGGCAGTTATTTTGCGCCTTGGTTTTTCCACACGCTTCTTGCGACCCTGTTGACTATTTTGAATGAAACGCTTGATTGTTCGATGATCATTCTTCAGAAGCTTTGCAATTTTAAGAGTGCTGCATCCCTCTGCAAGATATCTCACTATTTTTGACTTTTCTGAGCCTGTCAAGTCCTTCTTTTGACCCATTTTGCCAAAGGAAAGGAAGTTGCCTAATAATTATGCACACCTGATATAGGGTGTTGGTGTCATTAGACCACACCCCTTCTCATTACAGAGATGCACATCACCTAATATGCTTAATTGGTAGTAGGCTTTCGAGCCTATACAGCTTGGAGTAAGACAACATGCATAAAGAGGATGATGTGGTCAAAATACTCATTTGCCTAATAATTCTGCACTCCCTGTTTGTTTCAGATATATCCCAAACTTGAATGATATTTAGAACAATGTGGGGAGATATGTAAAAATACTCACAACATCTCAATAAATAATCTTTAAACATTTTAACATATTTTGAGAGCCACATGTTCTGGTTACCTTAAACGTGATCATAAAGATATCATGGAAAGGAATGTCTGCATGATATGAAAGGTAAGCCTATTATGCATTTTTTTGGATAATATTCACAGCATACATGCATACGTTATAGATGTCATATCCTAATGTCTTTCCAATACTATGGATAATTGTATTTTTTCAATCCTGGCCATTTATCTATCAATCTTAAATTTGATTTAATAAATCTCTACCTATGATGGTTATGAGACCGTGGCCATACGTATCATTATGTGATAGCAGAACAGTTTCTAGTTTATCCAGTGTATCATGATTCTCTCCTCTACTGTGGCCCATTCAATATTCTACATAATCATGATCAAACAGATAATAGATCAATGAATCATCCATTATCCAGATACATTATCTTGTGCTGTATGTCACATCTGAAGTACTCTAGAATGATCCTTGTACGTTGTGATCCAGAGTAGCGGGAGGACGGGCTCCTGATTAGGTTCTTCATGAGCCTCCTGAATGTCACCCAGACAGTTACCTGCTATTTTATGGAGACAAGAGCAGGCAATGATGATCTGACAAATCTTGTCTGGGCTGTGTTGTAAGGCACCAACAGATTTATGTAAGCATCGGAAACGCATCTTAAGCACACAAAAGTGTGCTCTATCACATTCTGACATGCTTTGTGTTCCTCATTGTACCTCTCCTCTTCCTGTCACTGTGCATTGTTCACAGGGGTCAACAACCATGGCAGACACAAATATCCTGTTTCACCTGACATGACACAAATGTGATATGTATATATTAGTAACATGTTGTACCTCGTATTCTAAATATGGAGGATTGTATGTGAATGTGTATTTTGTGTGATGATTCATGTAGTAATTCCTTTGTTCAGGTTCGTTTAATCTATGTTAAAACTTTAAGATGCAAGTATTTCACTAGAAGTGTTGAAAACCCTGTTAGTGATTGCTGTCCATGGTTCTTGTATTGTTTTCTCAGGCACAGTTATGTAATGGATGTTTCATCCCCAGTGATCCATAAGACTATCAGACAAGCTTATTACATGCAGCTGAGATGATCATAAAACATAACATCACATTGGATTACCTTTGGATGAGACATTGTGCATGAGAATGATAGCTTGGATATGGTTACAGGATTCAATTGATGTGTGTGTTAACATACCGTATATATTTGAGTATAAGCCGACCCGAGTATAAGCCGAGGCACCCTTTTTTACCACAAAATACTGGGTAAAATGAGTGACTCGAGTATAAGCCGAGGGTGCTGCCCCCTGTGTCCCTCTTGTGCCCTATGTGTCCCCCTCTCTCTCCGTGTCTCTTCTCCCCTCTCCCTTCCCTGTGTCTCTTCTCCCCTTTCCCTTCCCTGTGTCTCTTCTCCCCTCTCCCTTCCCTGTGTCTCTTCCCCCCTCCCTTATCACCCTCCTCAACCTCCCTCCTCATCCTCAACCTCCCTCCTCATCCTCAACCTCCCTCCTCATCCTCAACCTCCCTCCTATTCCTCAACCTCCCTCATCATCCTCAACCTCCCTCATCATCCTCAACCTCCCTCCTCGTCCTCAACCTCCCTCCTCATCCTCAACCTCCCTCCTCAACCTCCCTCCTCATCCTCAACATCCCTCCTCATCCTCAACCTCCCTCCTCATCCTCAACCCCCTCCTCAACCTCCCTCCTCATCCTCCCTCCTCAACCCTCCCATCCTCAACCCCCATCCTCAACCCCCCTCCTCAACCTCAACCCCCCTCATCAACCCCTCCTCCTCATCCTTAACCTCCCTCCTCATCCTTAACCTCCCTCCTCAACCCCCCATCCTCCACCTCCCTCCTCAACCCCCCATCCTCAACCCGCTCGTCAAGCCCCCCATGCTCAACCCCCTCCTCAAGCCCCCCATCCTCACCCTCCCTCCTCAACCCCCCCATCCTCATCCTCAACCCTCCTCAACCTCAATCCCCCCTTAACCCCAACCCCCCTCCTCAACCCCCTTCCTCAACCTCCCTCCTCAACCCCCCCATCCTCAACCCCATCCGCATCCTCTCTCCTCAACGCCCGATCCTCAAACCCCCTCCTCAACCCCTCCTCCTCATCCTCAACCTCCCTCCTCATCGTCAACCTCCCTCCTTATCCTCAACCACCCTCCTCATCGTCAACCTCCATCCTCATCTTCAACCCCCTTCTCATCCTCAACCCCCTCCTCAACCTCCCTCCTTATCCTCCCTCCTCAACCCCCCTCCTCAACCCCCATCCTCATCCTCTCTCCTCAACCCCCCATTCTCAACCCCCCATCCTCAACCCCCCTCCTCAACCCCTCCTCCTCATCCTCAACCTCCCTCCTCATCCTCAACCTCCCTCCTCAACCCCCCCATCCTCAACCCCCTCCTCAAGCCCCCATCCTCATCCTCCCTCCTCAACCCCCCATCCTCATACTCAATCCCCTCCTCAACCTCAACCCTCCTCAACATCAACCCTCCTCAACCTCAACCCCCCCTCCTCAACGAGCCTCCTCAACCCCCCCATCCTCAACCCCCCCATCCTCATCCTCTCTCCTCAACCCCCCTCCTCAACCCCTCCTCCTCAACCTCCCTCCTCATCCTCTCTCCTCAACCCCCCTCCTCATCTCCCCTCCTCAACCCCCTCCTCAACCTCCTCCTCAACCTCCTCCTCAACCTCCTTCCTCAACACCCCCATCCTCAACCCCCTCCTCAACCTTCCTCCTCAACCCCCAATCCTCAACCCCCTCCTCAACCCCCATCCTCATCCTCAAACCCCATCCTCAACCTCCCTTCTCAACCTCAACCCCTCTCCTCAACCTCAACCCCGTCCGCCACATTCTTAACACATGTTCAGACCTTCTGAGGGCCATCATTTGCAGCCACTCTCGCAAAAATCGAATGGTTTCTCCATACATGCTGGGCGTGACTGGAACCTGTCTTGAGTTTGGGGTTTGTATATCTGTTTGATTACTGCACCTGTTGTTAGGTACATTTACTTGTTGAATCTGTTAACCTCTTGTGTCCTCGTGACTTTCTTTATGGCATTTCATCTAATGTGTTATGCACAGATGAAGCCAATCAAAATAGTTGTTATGCAGGTTTAAGTTTAGCATGAACTGTTCCTGTTCCCAGTATCAGATAATGTTTGTGTGATAGCATATTTAGCATATTGCTATGGTATTATATGTTTTGGAGTGTTTCTTTTACTGTGATTACAGTCATCACCATGTCCTTGCAAGTTCACACTTGTTTCATGATGAATACATGTCATATGACATTATGTTTAGCACTGCTGTTCTGTTTCTCTGGGAATCTTATGCATGTTTTTGTACTGCTGTTATATGCTTTTCAAGGCCTTTATTATGGCGTGCTGTCTCTTTAATGGTTTATCCAAATTTGTTCTGATATTTCATATTTCCCTATGCCTGTTACATCACACATGGTAATAGTTGTTAAATTACTCATATGTGCAAAATAGCAATGTGAAATACAAATTTTGTAAGGATTTAGCATGTTTTTCCGTTGATTTATGATGTTGTCCGGTCCCTTTAAGAGGTGCTGCGTCAGTCCGCCATATTTTGTAAAAGCCACTGCGAGTGGTGTTTGGTACCCATAAGCTCTTATTTGTGAGTGATACTTAAAATCTTATTAGCATAGGGTTTAGGAGTGATGTTCTCTCACAGTAACTCATAATCTATAGCCAGTGTGAAAAGTCAATGGAAAAGTTATCCGTAATGTCAAATTGCACCTTGCCCCAGTGACTCTTAGCAGTTGTCTCGCACTGTTTTAAGGGTGGGTGATTAAAATAGCTAGGTAGAATTTTTTTGTGCCACTACTGCACTCGCTATTGGTTTTTCAGGGTATTGCATTAGGATCAATGTCCAGTAGTATCATCTGTCTTGAGAAAAGGAGCAAACCGAACTACAGCCTAAATTAAATATAAGTACAATACAAATATATCAGAATTTATTGTTACATATTTTAAATTGGTGTTAGCCTTTGAATTAGCAGTGATAGTAACTTATACTGTAGCATTCTATAACCACAGATACAAGCACTTATCATGTTAATCACAGCTCCCTGCTTTTGCATATTTTATAGCATGGTGACAATTTTAGAATTAAATTGCTTTGTACATCTGGTCATCAGTACAAAGCTGTCACACATATAATTAACTGGAAACAAACAAAATATATTTTGGCACAAGGTGAATTTAATTTATAACATACAGAGCTAACAGTAGTATCAATGGGTGACTCAGTTGGCATTACTAATTTTCCATTCCTTTTAACATTTTTGGCACTGAATTTCTCTTTAGGGTAACAGATGATTGTATCCTTAAACATTTTTGATAAATGTAATACATATATGTTGTCTTTAGAAACAAAATAAAAAGTAATATAGTATTACTATTGCATTCATTTTTATTTTATTTTAGAATAAAATGTATGTGTATTACATTTAGTAACAATGTACTAGGATACAATTATCTGGTACTCTACTTAATCAAATAATACATATCATAAATGAACATGATCTCACAAATAGAACATATCAAGATACAGTGCCTTGCAAAAGTATTCACCACTTGGCATTTTTCATGTTTTGTTGCCTCACAACCTGGAATTAACATGGATTGTTTGAGGATTTGCAACATTTCATTTACAAAACATGTACACAAATTTGAAGACGTTTTTTTTTTTTAATTGTGAAGCAATCTACAAATAGGACAACATGACAGAAAAAGTCAAGGTGCATAACTATTCACCTCCCTAAAGTCAATACTTTGTAGAGCACCTTTTGCGGCTCCAAGTCGCTTTGAATAAGTCTCTATGAGCTTGTCACATCTTACCACTGGGATTTTATGCCCATTCCTTCCTGCAAAACTGCTCCAGATCCTTCAAGTTGTATGGTTTGCTCTTGTGAACAGCAATCTTTAGGTCTGACCACAGATTTTCTATTGGATTGAGGTCTGGGCTTTGACTAGGCCATTCCAACACATGTTTCCCCTTAAACCACTCAAGTGTTGCTTTAGAGGTGTTTGGGGTCATTGTCCTGCTGGACGGTGAACCCCTGTCCTAGCCTCACATCACACACAGAGTGGTACAGGTTTTGCTCAAGAATATCCCTGTATTTAGCACCAACCATCTTTCCCTTAAACTCTGACCAGTTTCCCAGTCCTGCCTGCTGAAAAACATCCCCACAGCATGATGCTGCCACCACCATGTTTCACTGTGCGGATGGTGTTCTTTGGGTGATGTGTTGGGTTTGCTCCAGACATAGCGTTTTCTTTGATGGCCGAAAAGTTACATTTTAGTCTCATCAGACCAGACCACCTTCCTCCATACATTTTGGGAGTCTCCCACATGCCTTTTCACAAACTCAAAACATGCCATTTTGTTTTTTTGCTGAAAGTAATGGCTTTCTTCTGGCCACTCTGCCATAAAACCCAACTCTATTGAGCGTACGGCTTATTGTCGTCCTATGTACAGATACTCCAGTCTCTGCTATGGAACTCTGCAGCTCCTCCAAGGTTACCTTAGGTCTCTGTGCTGCCTCTCTCATTAATGCCCTCCTTGCCCGGTCCATGAGTTTTGGTGGGCGGCCGTTTCTTGGCCGGTTTTCTGTTGTGCCATATTCTTTCCATTTGTTTATGATAGATTTGATGGTGCTCCTGGGGATCATCAAAGATTTGGATATTTTTTTATAATCTAACCCTGACTTGTACTTCTCAACAACATTGTACCTTACTTGTTTGGAGAGTTCCTTGGTCTTAATAGCAGTGTTTGGTTAGTGGTGCCTCTTGCTTAGGTGTTGCAACCTCTGGGGCCTTTAAAAAAATGTAATGACAGATCCCGTGAGACTTAGATTGCACAGAGGTGGACATCATTTAACTAATTATGTGACTTCTGAAGGTAATTGGTTGCACCAGAGCTTTTTATGACTTCATAACAAAGGGGGTGAATACATACGCACATGCCAATTTTCTGTTTTCTATTTCTAAAAAATACTTTTATGTATATATTTTTCTCATTTCGCTTCACCAACTTAGACTATTGAGTTCTGATCCATCACATAAAATTCAGATTAACAAACATTGAACTTATGGCTGTAATTTAACAAAATAGGTAAAAAGTCAAAGGGGTGAATACTTTTGCAAGGCATTGTATATAAAATTTGCTTATATGTTGTTTAATTAACATAGACATGGTCAAAAACACACTCACATGTCAAACACAGAAGAAGAGTAGTTTATATACACACAGAGATATATTTTTATACCCACATTTTATACACATTTATACGTATGAGAATAAACAAAAATATATGCAAATACATTTGGACCTTTGTCCTTTTCTGTAAAAAAAATATGAATTGACTACCCAGTCAATTTAGTCATATAAAGTAAGAGTCCAAATAATACAAATTAAAAGAAACAAAAAAATAGAATCTCGGGATCACACAGCAATTTACAAAGAGTGTAATACCTGTAAAAAATCACACAGCAATTTACATAGTGTGTTACCGCTGTAAAAAAGAATGGGTAATTAATAACTAAATAATTAAATAATTAAATCTGCCCTAGACTAGGCCGGGCTAGCCAGCTTGATTGAAAAGAGTCCAGCCCTCTTCTTTCTTGCTTGAAGCCATTGATCCTTGTCTTCTGAACAAGCTAATAGAGCTCCTGCCGCAAATGGAGGTTGACACGCTTGTTCCTGCCTAAAAAAATGCATTTTTAAGCAGGAGCAAGTGCACCAAATACCAGTTACGACGGGGAGCTCCTTCTTGGTGGAGCAACGTTAGTTTAGTGCATATTTTTTTAGAATATAGTGGGTCAATGGATCAATGGCTTCAAGCAAGAAAAAACTGGACTCTTTTCAATCAAGCAAGATAGCGCACCTATTCCAGTGCAGAAGATTGCGGACAGGGGCTTCATTGATCCTCACTGGAGGGTCATTTTGAGCAGGTAAATGGAATTATTAACCTTTTTTTTTTACAAATATGATTTATTTTTTATTTTACCAGTGTTTTTTATTTTATGTATTACTTTTAATTTTTTATATTTAATGTTATGTTTAATGTTTTTATTTTATTTTATGTAAGTCTTTCTTTATGAATTGTAGGTTTTTTATTTTGTGTAATTTAGCTTTTTTATTTTTTGTAATTAGTGGGGTGTTTTTATTTTTTTGATTAGTGGGGTTTTTAAATAGGCATGTTAGTTGTTTAATTAGGGGGTTTAGTACTTTAATTAGGGGGTTAGTTCTTTAATTAAGGGTTTCATTATTTAGCTAGGGGGGTTAGTTGTTTAATTAGAGAGGGTTTAATTAAGGGGGTTAGGTAGTTTAATTAGAGGGGGTTAGGTAGGTTGTTTAGGGGATAATTAGGTAGTGGGGTATTGGGTAGGTTAATTATAGGGTTAATTAGGCGGTGAGGGGTTAATTATGTAGGGAGTTAATTTTAATTTATTAGTTTATTGGGGAGATGAATAGTGTAGTGTAGAGTAGTTTTAATTAAGTTATGTAGGTCTGTATAGACCCCCATGGTATGTGAGGAATTAATTATTGCCCCATAGGGGTTTATATAGACCCCTATGGGATTGATACGGTTAATTAGGTGCTCATGGGGGTCTGTATAAACCCCCATGAGTGATGGGGGTTCATTTTAGGAACCAGCGGGACATTACCCGCGGCCGGGGTTCAATTTAATGGTAGTGTGAATCCTTTAAAGACATTTTTATTTTTACCGGCCAGTCAAGGGTTAATGGTTTAGGGCCTGTGTGTGCCCTGATCTGGACCCCACAGCATAGGGGGGTTAATTGTAGGTCTAATTGTCGGGGTGTTAACTGTAGGGGGGGTGTTAACATTTAGATGCTGCGGGTCATATAAGGACCATTGGCTGGGGTTAATTTTCTGGCTCAGGTGGGGGTATAGATCCCCATTGTTATGTAGATGGGGCAATTGGGCAGTGAGCGGGGTAGGGGAGGCCAAGGATTCCTTCCAGCTGGGATTTAAATGGAAGGAAACCCCAGGGCATGATGTTCTCATTTTCTATTGGCTTCTGGAGCCATTTCTCATCCGTAAAGCTTGGTTTGGGTACCTCCCACACTGAAAACAAGGGGCAGTATGAGAATAGTCCTGATGGCAGGAATAAGGGCAGGAGAGATAGAATGAGGAAGGTCTTTAGCAGAATGAGTAGGGTGGGTGAGGGATTATTTGGAAATGAGAGCAGAAATATAAGGGAGTCTGCTGGTATTGAGGGCTTTGTAAGTTAGGGTCATCATTTTAAATTTTATTCTGAAGCCAGTGGAGTGAGTGACATAGAGGTGCTGTAGACAATGAACGTTGAGTACGGTCGATGAGTCTAGCGGAGGTGTTATTATGGATTGAAGTGTTGACTAGCGGGTAATGAGGAGGCCAACAAGGAGGTAGTTGCAGTAGTCAAGATGAGATAAGATGAGAGAATGTATTAGAATCTTAGTTGTGTCTTGTGTGAGGTAATGATAGTATTTTAGAACTGTTTTTGAGATGAAGCAGGCAAGATTTTGTTAGTGACTGTATGTGAGGAATGAAAGAGGGGGCAGGGTCCAGTGGAACCCCAAGACAATGGGCTTGGGAGCTGGGAGTGATGTTGGCATTGTCGACAGTGAGAGATATGTGAGGGATTGAAGCTAGTAGATGGTTGGAAGATTAGGAGTTCACTCTTGGACATGTTGAGTTTGAGGTTGTGGGTGGACATCCAGGAGGATATACTTGAGAGGCAGTTGGAGACATGTGTTAGAAGAGAGGTGGATAGATCTGGTGTTGAGAGATAGTTTTGAGTGTCATCTGCATACACATGATACTGGAATCTGAAAGAATTCATTAGGGTTCCAAGTGAAGAAGAGGGGGCCTAGGACAGAACCTTGCGGTACACCAACAATCAGAAGGTGAGGAGAAGAAGAGTTTCTGGAGAAGGAGACGCTAAATGTTCGATCTTGTAGGTATGATTTGAACCACTAGAGAGCAGTGTCTCAGATGCCGAGGGAGTAGAGGATTTTGATTAGAAGAGGGTGGTCAACTGTGTCAAAAGCAGCAGAGAGATTTAGAAATAGTAGAATAGAAAAGTGTCCCTTTTACTTAGCGGTGAGCAAGTCATTAGTCACTTTTGTAAGAGCTGTCTCAGTGGAGTGTTGGGGGTGGAAGGTTTCAAGAAGGTAGTTTGAGAAAATAAATTGGCTAAGGTCGTAGTAGACGAGCCGCTCAAGTAGTTTGCAAGCCAGGGGAAGGAGAAAGATAAGGCGATAGTTAGATACAGTCAGAATCAGATGAGGGTTTCTTTAGAATGGGTGTAAATAGATTGATTCAAATGTATTTTTTAAAGGTATTCTAAATAGCATGTGGGAGTTTTGAGATGCCTCTCCCAAATGCTATTTAAATTATCTTTAAAACGTCAGGAGAAACAAAACAGTACTGAGTCACACAGAACAAACTTGGGGTGCAACGTTCTTGTTCTGGTCTGTTGATGGTGAGTTATTAACCTGTTCTTCAATAGGAGGTGCAAGATGTTCACCTCATGCAGTTTAGTCTTAATTTGTTTAAGAAATCTATTTGCTCATTTAACAAATTATGTATTTATGTAGTTTTATTCTTTTTCAGTATATTTGCTGCTATCATTTCTCTATCCCCCTCTCTCTCTATTGCTCTCTCTCTATATATATCTTTATCCCTGCCTCTCTCTATTGGATCACTTTTGTCTATTTCTGTGAGCTGCCACAAACATAGACCCTGATCTAACATGTATTCTGTGTGTTCTATTTAATTAATGCATGTCATAAAGAAAATGAAGGAACTTCCCAGCAGAAGAAAAGTGAACAGAACCAGCAGCATCTTACCCTCATTAAGAAAATGCAGGCACTTCCCAGCATAAGAATAGTGAGTAGAACTAGCACCACCTCACTCTGAACAAGAAAATGCAGGCACTTCTCAGCATAAGAATAGTGAGCAGAACCAGCCCCACCTCACCCTCATCAAAATAAGCAAGTAAAAAGACAAAAACAGAAAATAAATTAAGTAAGTGGGTGGAGTCTGTGACAGTGGGCAGGACCTATAGAGGTAACATGTTGTGAAAGGGAGGGGTTTATACTGTTACGTGGAGTCAATGTAGGGGAGGGGCCAGGTCTCTGTCTTCCACCCCATCATCTTGGAAAGTCAGCATCCACCACTGAGGTGGGGGAGGGACTAGATGGAAGTAAAGGGGTAGAAAGTGTAGAGGGGTGAATTAATTAACTAATCATGTGGGCCGAAGATGGGGAGGGTTAGTATAGAGAATAGGGAGGTATTGCTGAGTAACTTAAACGCTGTGGCAAGCATTTCAATACAAATCAATATATTTATATAAATCTTGTTTTTTGTGTGCATTAATAAATAAAATAAATAAATAAATAGAAATATATATTTTTTTTAATTCTTTTTTCTTGTTCTTACTCCCCTTTTCTGCGCTAAGATTTAACCCTTTCCTTTGAACTCCCTCCTTTTATTTATACTACCATACTTATAACTGCACTTTTACTAAAACTGTTTGCAAGCTCACAATTTCACTGCTAAAAGAATATTGGTAGGAGTATGCTATAAACCCCCAAATATAATTAAAAATGAGTGATTATAACTACCCTGAAATAAACTAGATGAGACCAACAGTTCTGCTAATGGCAGTAGGTTTTTGAGTATACTCAGAGATCATTATCAGGCCCCGGATATACAAGAACCTGCAATGAGGCTATCTTCGATTTACTCATCACAAATACTATGTTGAAATAGGGGTAACCTTGGGAAATAGTGATCACAAACAAAGTTGTAAGGGGCCAGCAAAAATTCTTAATTTTAAAAGGGCAGATTTTAATGGTCTAAAGGCAGCAAAACATAGTTTAGACTGGAACAAAGAACTGATAGGTAAAAACACTGAACATAATTGGACAATGTTCAAATCCTTACTAAATATACATACTTATCCCCATATACAATATAATATTTGAAAATCAAGATACAGAGTAAAAAACAGGAATTTTAAAAAGAGGGAACAGTGACTGCTTTACATGAGTATAAGGAAATTAACAAGATTGGTAAAAGACTGGCTTAAATATAAAATGAAAAGTTAGTTGCAAAGGAGAGTAACACTAACCCTAAAATATCTTTAAATATATTAACGGGAAGAAGTCCAGGAAGGAAGCTATAGGAACATTATAATGTTAAACAGGCCATCTGATATTTAGTGACCAGGAAAAGGCAGATGAGCTAAATAAGTTATTTTCTTCGTTATACACAAAGGAGGTGGTTGGGACACTGCAACATAATGGGGCTATACTACATTTGACAAATAATTGTTTAATGTAGGAAGAAATCCAAAAGAGGTTGGAAAAAAAGAAATGTTAATAAAGGTCCTGATGGAATACATCCAAGTGTACTGAGGGAACTAGGTTCTTTAATAGCCAAACCATTATATATAACTAGCGACTTGCCCATCAAAAAATGACGGTCAATAAAATGTTAAAGCTGGAAATGCTGTTTGTGACACAATTTAAATCTCCAACCTTTTTGTTATCTACAAAGAAGTACAAAAATGTATTTTTTTATTTTTTTTACCAATGTACTGTTAAACCATATCAAACTTTGTAATTGTCATGTATCGAATAATAATATAACAATCCATCAAATTTCTCAGAATACGTATTGTGAACCATTACATAAAGGTTTCTAATATTCAACTTATATTGTAAACAGTGGTTAATGTTTTTTTGTTTTTTTAACAATACTAACATGAAATCATTGACCTTTTTGTAAATGAATCTCTTCAACCATGACAGAATGTTTTTTAACATACAAACGTGTATTTAAACTCCTGTTAAAGCACATAGGTATTGAATCCAGAGGAAGGCAAACAGTAAAAACACCCATTGCAACTTAGCCAATTGTCTCAAAAGGGGAAAAAATGAATTCCTTCCTGACTCCATTAAATGGTGATCGGATTACTCCCTGGATGAATACTTTCTATTTAATTATACATTGAATTTTGTAAACAAATGTTTCTGCTGCAAATGACATAAATCTTTTTTATCATTCAATAAATTAATTTTGCTACCTTTTTTAACATAAAATGCTAACAATGCAAACATTAACATAAAATAATAACATTTAACTTTAATTTATTCTCAACTATAGTGATCTTGAATATTGAATCCAGAGGAAGGCAAATTTCAATAAATGTAATTTCAACTTTGTAAATTTGTTGAAAGTGTTGTCCAACAATAATTCCTTCATGACTCCATTAACTGGCAATCGGATTTGTCCCTGGATCAATAATCTATATATCATGCACCATTTTACATTTTTCAACAAATGATGATGCTGCTACTAACATTAAGCCTTAATTAAAAAGAATGCATCAACTTATCAGTCCTTTTCAAACATATTTTTAAGCTTAGAAACCTGAAAGAAACATATTACATTTTAAACAGTAAAGGTAATACAATGCAAGCTAACTGTTTAGTGGAGCCAATCATGTCTAAAATGACTTCCAAGACATTGCATTTTTTTATTTTTCCTTGAAAGTGGTTTCCTTTCAAAGAGCACAGCAGACTTTGATTTCTGTATATGGGATGTAAGCTCTTTTTTTTTTCTTTTTTTCCTTTCTTCCTTTTTTGTTGATTATTACTGTATTTTTCTGAAATTGTTGACATATTTTTGTAACTGAAATAGTGTTCCACTAAGAAGAGGCCAATTGACCTTCAATTTCTTCCTTCAAATGAAACTATTATCTGTGATTACAAAACCTCGTAGTACACAATATTTTTTGTAAAAATACAGCCATCGTGTAGTAGGTCATGACTTGGGGTGTATGCAACTGAAACTTTAATCTTATCTGGATTTGTGCACCTTGATAAAGCAACGTAGAGTTGTCCATGTACAAAAACGGGTTTTTGTAAAAAAATACCCACAGACTTAAAAGTTTGTCCATGGGATTTATTGATGGTCATGGCAAAATGCAATGATAACTGGAAATTGTCTCTTTTTAAGAACAAAAGGCAAACCACTCTCACTTGGAGCTAAATCAATTCTTGGTATAAAAACTTGTTCACCTTTATGGGTCCCAGTCATAATTTCTGCATGTATAAAATGGTATTTTAAATGAGGCACAATTAATCTGGTCCCATTATAAAGTCTTTTTTTTGGATTCATATTTCTCAATAGCATGACAATTGCCCCTTTTTTCAGTTGCAAAACATGTGGTGGCATTCCAGATGGGGTTAAAGAATTAATAAATTTGATACTAAAATTCGATTCACTCTCTTTATCATCAGCCAGAACTGAATCTGCACTGTAATAATTATTTTGTGGTGCATTGATGAATTTAACAATGTTGTTATTTAGATTCAAGGCATCTATATTTTTTGATGTTAATATCACTTTGTTTGCAATGTCTGAGTAATCGTCGTTATTCAGAGTGTTTAGAAAGATTGCTGATATGAGTGATTCCTTGCAAACCATTGTTGATGGAATTTCAATGGTATCTTTGGGTAAATCATGTATTTATGGATGTTTTCCTTCTCCAATTTGAATGAGCCAATCATTGAATTTGTTTTGGTCTTCAGATCTCATATTTAATTCCAATTTGAGATGTGTAAATATTTTCCACAGTTTACTTGTCTTGATACATGTTTCAATTATATCAGTTCTATTTCCATGTGGCACAGGAGGTAATGTTTGCCTAAAATCTCCTCCTAACAACATCACCTTTCCACCAAATGGCAAATTATTATCCATCACTTCATTGAAAAGCATGACATGACATCATCGTTGCCTCGTCTATGATTAATCTACATTAAAAAAAATGTTTTGGCTTGTAAATAATTCTGTTGAATATCTGACACTGATGTTTCTAAAATGGGAACTGGCAGTTTAAATCCACTATGTACAGTTCTACCACAGTCTAACAAAAGTGCTGCAATTCCAGTTGTTGCAAATGACATTGCTATCTGACCCTGTGCTCAAATGTAACTCATCAAACAATTGAACAGATACGTTTTTCCTGATCCACCAGGGCCGTCTAGATAGAAATAATGGTCTTTGACCATTTCATCATCTGTAGCATTTGTGATGGCATTAAATGCTTTAATTGTAAAGTATTTAAAGTTGCCAGTTTTTCTTCTGTGTTTTGTTTTTGTAGCTCAGTGTCATAATCATCAAAGTTGATCCTGGAACAGGTAAATTAAAACTTGTACAGTTTAATCCATGAGCAAGCAATATTTCTTGAATTTCCATTAAAAAAATTAACAGTGCTATTGACTCATTGTAACATTTCAAGAAGTCTTTGGACATATTTAATTTAAATGTTTCCCACAAAGTAAATGCATCAGGGACATTGCAAAAGATGCAAATGAACGCAAATTGTTCTCTCATTTGCTTTGTCATTTGACATAGTGCTGCTTCTTCCAGACACCTCACTCATTCTGTATCATCAGCTATGAAGTTTTGATGTCTTGCAGCTAATAGGAAAGTCTCATAAACGATGTCATTCACTGTGCATAAATGTTCAAAACTTTGTGCACCGGGAACATGTAAAAGAAGTAATCTTAAACTGAAACGTTTAATGTCTCTTGGACTGACGGTATAAATTTGTGGTATAATTTTATGCGTATCTCTTCTTCATTGTCACCATAGACCATTTACATAGTGATATGGAATTTCAATGTATAAAATTGTCTGGCCTGCGTATCCTGGCAGTTTAATTTAAACCATTCAGTAAGTGTTGTATCTCTGTGTTCACTTTGAGCTAAGGCAGTTCTTTCATTGCCTGCAGTAAAGCAAACAAACTGACTTTGTGGCAAATGGACAGCTAATCGATACAGCATGTGACCGATCATGCATCTCAAATTTCAGAAGCCGCCACATTGCTTCAGGAGCACTGACATAGCGAGCATCTAAATAATTTGAAAGTTTATCATGTAAAATTGGATTTTCCTTTTCGTTTACTGCACCTTGCACAACAACAGTTGCTGCACCATATCCTTTGTATATATAGTTATACACATATTTGATGGATTTAATAGAAGTGCAAGCTTCCACATTTATGTGTGCATTGTACTTCATGAGCAGATGTTGATTGTATGGAACGACAAATCTATTGTCAACCTTTTGTCCACGTATAATAGCTGTTTGTCCTTGTCTTCTTTTATACAAAGGGTATCCATCACCATTAGCATAAGATTGAATTTGAAATTGTTTAGGAAATTCTTTTGTACATCTTTTATTTTCCATACATGGTGAATTAGGATTCATTTTTCCACATGGCCCATGAATCATTCTGTATGTCACAATCTCAAAAAGTTTGGAATGTTTTTCTGGATCTGGCAATTCAGCCGTAATGACTGAATCCACTGCCTCTGCAGTATTCAGCTTATCTTTTTCCTGCAGGATTAAAATTATGTAAGCATGTGGCAGTCCTCTTTTTTGAAATTCAATGGTATAAACAAAATCCACACATTTTCCAAATAACTGTGCTTTAGTTATATCATGTATTAATGAATTGAGTTTGATTTTGAATACTCTTGCCACTAAATCTGGGTGGTCCCAGATTAAAATTTTCCTTGATCTCTGGCCATTGTGTATTACATGTGAATGCAATGAATAAATCTGGTTTACCAAATTTTGTGACAATAGCCATGGCATCATTATATCTTTCTCGCATATTGCAAGGAGATGCTTGTAAAGTTGATGGCAAAATGATTGCTCTTCCAGCTGGAATGTCTCTGTGGTAGCCAATTCAGCGACATAATCCATCAATCCACAATACTTTTCTACTCAAAGCTTATTTTGTTGAAATGTTATGAAATTTAGATTATTTGCTTCGACTTGTAGATAGGAATTAATAATCCATTGTTGTATGAGTTTGCCCCCATATAAAATTGGATTAAAAGAATCTTGAATATCAGTTTGTGCCACGTTATATTCCAGCATAGAAATATTTCATCTAACATGGACTTTACTATTCGGATAACTTTGCAATTTTAATTTTGGTTCCCATCCAGGTTCCCAATTTGGAAAGAAAATGGGATATGTCATTGGATCTAAATTACAACTTAATATATTTACGTTTATAAAAGGTTGTTCTTTATTGCGTGGATATATTCTAATATCCCACTGAAAAGGTGGTTCACCATCTTCATTTTTAAAGACCATGGCAACCTCATTTACTGTTGGTAAATTATACCGTCTTTGATCAGTTTTGCTATCTCTTTTTAACACTATATTTACTCTTGGCATTGTCAATTGATGTCTTTGAGCATGTTCCTGTGGTTCTTTTTCAACCTGTGCTAATTGTTTTTGTATGCTTGAGTGTATGGGTTGTTGGACATAATTTTATCCAAATGTTCAAAGACTATGCGCAAACACTGTTTATTTTCTGGAAGCGTCATTCTTTGTTTAACAGCTTCCATTGTATCTAAGACATATAACTGTGCAAATTTTCTTTGCTCTCCTTCTTGTGGGTGTAAATGTGAAGTTTGGTGGTAAATTTGTCCTTGAACTCTAAAACAGTAAGGACCATGTCCTGGGACATTTTATGGTAATGTGGCACCCATTGAAGCAAAGAAATAGCACTGTTATAAGACCTTATGTTTTTTTTTAAATTGGCATAATTTGGAAATGTTGGATCGCTCATGATACTTTGTAAGTAATCTGGAAATGGGTGTCTTTGTGGAAATCTTACCTTTCCTTTCTGACAACAACTAATGAAGTCTCAGTCAGTTGGTCTTTCCTTTAGAGAATGATAGGCCCCACAAAACTGACAAACAACATTACATAATCCACAATAATGAGTGTCTACTGTTAGTGCTCTACTAAACACATTATCGTGAGCTTCCTCAATATAGATATCACTACATTTTTCTATATCCACATTGGGATCATGTTTCTGAACATTGGTGTCAATAGGCAATATAGTATCATTGGGCAATGGTTCACAGTCATGTTTTAGTTTACTTCTTCATTTCTTTGAAGCTCCAGCACACTCAATTTGTGCTTTCTTACTCATTTTTTTATTTTATTTAAAAGTCTCTGTCGTTCTTCTTCTCTTAAGCGTTGGGAAGTTTCAGGTGACTATGCATCTCTCCACCTTTGCTTCCTTTCCCTTGCCAATGTTCTTTTCCGTTCAATGTTGACTTCTCCATTATTCACCATTGTAATCTGTAATAGTAAATACAGGTGTAAGATTTCTTTTTTGGGGGGTTCTGTACATATTGTTTGTAGCTGGTCTCAATCTAAAGGTAAATAGCATGAATTAAAGAATGCAAAGATTTTTAAATTATTTTTATTTTTTCTCTGCAATAACTGAACCCATTTTTGGAGTGTTTTATTGACATACATTAAAAAGCAAAGGACTGCACAAATATATATTGATTTTTTTTATTTATTTTAGGAGTACTGAATTATTAATTCATTACTAAATGAATATACATTGCTAAATTAATCCAAAACTGAGATCAATGTTAAATCCAAAAAGTTACTTCTATTGTTGTAAAGAAGATCAAACAGAAACAGCTATTATTAAAGCATAGATGTGTCCTAAAAGAATCTTCAATTTTCTTAACGATGCAGTGAATATATGATGTCTAATTGAGGTTCTTTAAAAGGTAATTAGTTAAGCATATTTATATCTTCATCTTTTTTTTGTAATGACAAATTAAAATCTCAAAACCTCATTCATCTTCATGTTTTTTTTTTTGTTTGTTTTTTAATTAAAAATTTCATTCATTTGCAAGTTGTTCAAAGCAATCGGGCACTATATAAGCACATATTTTTTTTATTTTTTTATTAAAACCTTATTTTTGGATAGATATTCATTCACTAAAATGTTCATTTTAAATAATATACTATGTTGTTATATCAATCCCTATTAAATTTTTCAAATTGCAAATTAATGAGTCCCTAAATAAATATATTTTTATGAATTAATCATTAGGTGTCATCAATCCCAAACCATAAGGGCATGCTAAAATCATATACCTGTGAACTTGCTGTTCTTTGTGTAAACATCCTTTCTAATTCACTCTCTGTCTTCAGTCAGGTGCAGAGATGAGTAATCTGTGAAATAACATGAATATAAGTTTTAATCATTAAATTCCATTCCTTCTTGATTGAATGAACTCCATATATTTAAGTGTAATGTACAATGTTTTTAAGTCTTCTAACCTCATCTTGTTTTCTATCTTATTATTAATTAATATTTTCAAAAATAATGTACATAAATGAGCTGTAAGACAGATATATAAGTGCATATTAAAAATTGTTATTACTTTTATTGCATTCTCCTTTTTTTTTTAAATGATGACTTATTATGAATGACTTAAAATCTTATTATACGTTAATTTATCAATAACTGTTATCCATGTTAGCAACAAAAAATTTAGCCTTTTTTGTTCCCTAACTCCATAATTAAATGATATACATTTTTAAGGTGATCTTTATGATGTTAAAAGGCTGCAAACATCCCTGTGTTGACTCAGCTGCAGAGCCGATGAAACTGTGAAATAAGATTAAAATAATTTGTAATATTTTGCTTAATCCCTATCAGGCAATCAGCAGCAACACAGATATATACGCATAGATGCAAAACATAAAAGCATATTCCTCAATGTATTGTTAAATCAAACTTGTTTTTTTGTAATGATTATTAATTATTAATTTAATTAATATATTAATATACATTAATTAATCAATAAGTGTTATCAATTCCAAATAAATAAAGTGTAATCATTTTTTTAGCTCTAAGAACCTAATGTATTGTTATACCTGTCAAGATGATCCTTATGCTGTTGGCTGCAAACGTCACTCTCTGTGTTGAGTCAGCTGCAGGTACGCTGAAACTGTCAAATAAGAGGAAAAGCATTTGTAATATGTTGCTTTATCCCTATCAGTCAATCAGCAGCAACACAGATATACTAGCATAGATGGAAAACATAAAAGCATACTCATCAATGTATTGTTAAACCAAAACATTTTCTTGGTCCTGATTACTAATTATTAATTAATTAATATATTAATATATGTTAATTAATCAATAACTGTCATCAATTCCAACTAAGAAGACTTAAATCCTTTTTTCTAAGAAAAGAACATAATTTAATGATATACCTGTAAAGGTGCTGTTTATGGCGTTGAAAGGCGGCAAACGTCACTCTCTGTGTTGATTCAGCTGCAGCATCACTGAAACTGTCAAAAAAGAGGGAAAGCATTGTAATATTTGAATTAATCCCTATGATGCAATCCACATCATCACGGATATGTCAGTGCATCTTAAAATATACATCTTGTGTGTGGTCCTTTTTTTTTAATTTTAATAATCTATTAATCACTGACTAAATGTTTTCTAAAGATGTAAGCATTAATATAGTCCTAAACTAAAGGCATTGTAAAATCTTTTTTATTTTGTTCATAATGTTTACTAATAATTAATTGTCTAAATATATATTTAATTTTCTGGCAGCAAAAAATGTCCAGTCAGACTGTCATCACCTGAGGAGAAAGTATCAGTTCTGTGGCAAGTGTGCCCTATATATAGGCTTTTTTATTTTATTTCTAAGTCCCGCATCTCGTATTTTTTTTTCTAAGTCACGCATTAGTCAACTACTGTCAACCTAAGGCTGTTTATATGTAGACTAATTTGTTTGTAGGCTAAGTCCCGCATGTTTCATTCACACAACACTGCTCGCCTCGCTTTGCGCGGCTCGCAGGCAATGAGCACCTTTGGCGCTCATCACCTAAGTGCTCCGAGTTTAATGGCTCACCTCGCCACTTGAGGTTCACCGGCGATGAGCGCCTGCGGTGCTCATCACTTAGTCATGCGCACCACGCAAAACGTGACGACGTCTCATTGTTAGACAATTATAATATGAGATTTTTCAATATTCAATCAACACAGAGTCACTACCAGATGACTGGAGAAAAGCAGATGTGATACCTATATTTAAGAAGGGTGCAAGAGCAGATCCAGGGAATTATAGACCTGTAAGCCTTCTTTCTCTAATGGGAACGTTTTTAGAACGGATAATAAGGCATAGCATAAAAGCCTATGGGCCTGGTTCAATTGCATTGTAGAGGCTGTATGTCTGCGGGCTTGACATTTTGCTACAATTAAAGAGCAATTCAATTGGACAAGCCCATAAATTACATAAAGCCGAAACCGTAAACCATGCAATTGTATGCAGCATTTCAGAGCGTGAACATGATCAATTAGCATTTAGGAGTCCAATAAGACTACCATATCGATTTGCGATTATAACTCTTGCTGGCTTGAAAGAGGCTTTGATGAGTTGTAAATTGTGATCTTGACAACCACAGGGATTTTCAGCCTGTAACCCCTAGATCATTTGTGGCTTGCAAAAAGACGCCAATTGAATAGCAAATAGGTTTGCAGGTTCCATTACAAGCTCCCGTAAACAACAATAGCTCAATTGAATCAAGGCCAATGTCTGTTTGAACAAGATTATAAGTAGGAGTCAACATGGATTTATGAGGGATAGGTCATATGAAAAAAATAAAATAAGTTTCTATGAGGAAGTTAGTAGGAACAAGGATCAAGGCAACTCAGTGTATGTAGTGTTTTTGTATTTTGCAAAGGCTTTTGATACACTGCCACATGGAAGACCATTGTGGAAACTCAGGGATACAGGAATTCCAGTAAATATCTGCTCATGGATTGAGAGCTGGCTAAAAGACAGGAAGCAAAAGTTTGTGGGAAATGGAGCATAATCTGATTGGACTTATGTGGTAAGTGGGTTTCCTTAGGGTTCAGTATTAGGTCCTCTCCTTTTTAACATATTGATTAATGACTTAAAAGTAGGACTGGAAAGTATTGTCTCCATTTTCACTGATAACCCTAAGTTGTGCAAGGTAATTCAATTAGAAAATTAGATAATTTCCCTCCAAAGGGATTTGCATAAATTAGAGAAATGGGCATCTAAATGGAAGATGAGATTTAATACAAATACATGTACAGTTATGAATTGTAAAGGAGCAATAGCCATGCAATATGCATGTAATAAAGAACATGTAGGGGTGTTAGAGAGGGATTTAGGACTGCTGGTGGACAACCACCTATTTAACAGTGCTCAATGCTGAAAGTCAAGAAAAATATTTATTAAGAGGGGCATAGAAGCTTGGGAAACAAATATAAATTCTGAATATATGCAAATCCCTAGTATGTCCTCATTTGGAATATGGAGTACAATTTAAGGCACCACTTTATAAAAAGGAGATTTTAGAGATGGAAAAGGTACAGAGGAGGGCAACAAAACGAATAAGGGGGATGGAGAGGCTAAGGCTAAGACTAACCAAATTAAACATATTTTCTCTAGAAAAAAAAGGTATTTAAGAGGGGATATGATTACCCTTTATAAATAAAACCATGGTCAATATAATGCTTTGTCAAGTGAACTTTTTGTGCCAATAAGTTTTCCACTGACACAAGGACATCCTTTGAAGTTAGAAGTAAAAGGATTACACCATAAAAGAAAGGATTCTTCACCGTAAGTGTAGTTAAACTGTGGAATTCTCTACCAAAGGAGGTGGTGACAGTGGATTTGATAAATAACTTTAGAAAGGGATTGGATATATTTTTAAATAAGGATATTCAGGGTTATCCTTGATAACTAGAGAAAGAGTATTGATCCAGGGATGAATGCGATTGCCAGTATCTGGGGTCAGGAAATAATTGTTTCCACCTTTGTTTCTCTATTTGCTTTCCTCTAGATCAATAAACAATTAACTAACAATTAATTTGCATATTACAAAGAACAGAGGAAATAGACTAAAAGTAATTTTTCAACCTTTTACTTTGTAAAAAATACCAACAATCCTGAGCTGAGTCCAAACAACTCTATCTTATGAAAAACTATAAATTGCTCGATGACAATATTTTTTTGAAGCTTTGCTGCCTATTGATTCACAACATCTATTTCTGATCCCAGTGGTAAGGTTTATCATTAGGCAGAGCAATCAGAATGATTGACAGCAGGAGACCAAGTTCCATCACTTGAAAAATGTGAAATAATAAAAATGTGAATCCTACAGGAAGATACTCTATCCAGACAATTTCTGAATTGCTTAGAGGAGCAAATAATAAATCTCGTCTCTGGTTCAAATGTGCTGTAAACAAAGTGCCTATTTTCTTTAAATAGCATGCTGGGAGTTGTAGTTTATTTTAAGATCCATGAAGTCAACTAATGACAAAAGAACTACAGCTGCACAGGTCCACAGACATAACTAGTCAGTCAGTGATGGGGTCATATGTGGGGTAATTGAGCTGATGTTTTCCATGTGGCACAGTGAAATTGAAAGTAGCATGTGAACAAGTGGAAATCTGGATAGAGGAAAGTTTGAAAGTTCTCAGATCATCCAGTAAAGTATTTAAAATATATTTGTAGCACCTTCGCCCCATCTCTGCCAATGTATATTGTTTACTCCATGTTTCCCATGCCATTAGGATTGCAATGTCAAACTATGCCACTATCAGTGTAATAGAGAATAATGATTTATAAATTCCTGTTTTTAGCATAAAATACCAAGAAGTTAACTGTATTTCTATTGGGTGTTCTGGCTATTCACAAGCAAATAGGTATATAATTACACATGTATGCACATTTCATGTGACACACCCATCCAAGACTAAATCCAATGCATTTGTCTTGACAAATTAGTAAAAACTGACACAACTTTTATAATAAAATTAATATTTATATGGAGTGGGGGAGCTAAAGAATGACACCACAGTTGTAAATACATACAGCTTTATCATGATTTTGAATCCAATCTCTAATACAAGAAGATTTATATGAAAACAGGAAACAATAAATATAATATATGATCTAAGAGCCTCATTCAGTTTGAGACTTTTAACTTGCAATGGTAATTATTTTTAACTTTTTTCAGTAAAGTTACACATGTATTCAAATCACTTTACCCATATTATTACTTAGCTCATCCGCAAACCCAAGCCTTGTCAGTAAAGTTACAAGATTTAGGATTACGAGAAATGCTGTGCTTAGTAATATTATGTTTCTCAACAGTTAAAACCATATGCCACAGGGGGTCTTAGAAGGACCCTGTAAAATCAACTGCCTAATTAGCCTGCCATTATATGCCATGGTATTCCTAGAAGGACCTTCACTGGCAATAACATTAGCCCCTGATGCTATGGAGGGCCTAGAAGGACCACCATGGCATTACATATTGACCCCTATCCTGTAAGGATCCCCATGTAAGTTAATATAAATCCAATGTCACTAAAACCCCATTCCATGGGGGTCCCATTAGCCCCCCTATATAACACGGTGGTCTATATAGACCCCAATAGTATTCCTATTTACTCCTTGAGCACCATGGGGGTCTTTAAAGGCCAACTTTCCTATTCATTTTTCACTGCCGAAAGATTACTTGTTACTCTGTTAAACTTACAACAACATCCTATACTAATGAGACATTACCATAACTACAAAAAGCTGAAAAAGATATTACGGGAACCAAAAGCCACTTGCAAATGGTTTTAAAAGCAGTTAGAGACAGTACGGCATGAAAAAAACAATAGAAAATGATGAATGTTCATCATTAGTTGATGTACACATATGTATAATTAAAGTATGATATTTTAATTTATTCATTTTTATGTCCGTTTCATTATACAACATCAAGGGTATCAAACACAGTACTCAAGCATATCAGGAATCTACATGGACTAGGAATAAATGCTCTAATGCATTGACTCTCTCAAAGTATATATATATATATATATATATATATATATATATATATATATATATATATATATATATATATATATACTGGTAGATTAGCCTGTTACCTTATAAATTAACAGCCAGGAATTCAGGTATGCTTTTAAAATTGTATTAAAAGTCCAATATTTGCACCAAAATAATACACACTTCTTTTCAATATCTTCATCTGTAGAAAAAGGGGAGCATTCAGCCTGAAATGTTCCAACCTCCAGGGACCCTTTAAATAGTCTTTTGAAAAACTCTGTCACACTTGCAGTTATACTGCTGCCTTCTCCCTGTAGTTAATGTCCACAGTCTCTAAACAGGAAAACTGCTTTCTCTCAGCAGACTGACTTGCCTTGTAGACCTACGTTTCTCCTGTAGACAGCTCTGCTCTGTAAACCAATGTTGCTTTGCACTACAGACTGACTCTCCTTGCAGGCAGACAAATAATCTTTACTCTCGCTCCAAAAGCCAAACCCCTTAGTCCTGTCTGTAGGGCTTTTTAAATCATGAGGATCAGGTGCACTGGCTTGATTGAGCTGCAGTTCCAATTAATTCTTGCTTATCACAACTGGATATATAGCTCTGCTCAATGTCAGGCTTATATACACTCCTTGCTTGACTCTGTTACAATATATATTCAGTATATATATATATATATATATATATATATATATATATATATATATATATATGTATATATACACACAAAATAAACACAATTACATATACATACAGTACTATACATACAGTTATCACATCTATTTAATTTAAATAAATAGAAATAAATAAAAAAAACTATAAATGCTTATGCTTGGTTTGGTGTAATATACTGTGTGAACACGTACTTTTTACACTGAAATCTCTGGCAGAAAAGGCAGGATTTATGAATGTAGGCTGAGTGCCGTAATTTTGCGAGTGTAAAGATTAACATAAGCACCCGCAGCAGATTTTCCAGTATACCACAAATTACACCACTCGATTAGTATGGCGGCCCAATTTGGTACACACACTTGGATCAGCAGTAGCATTTTTTGTAGCTGAAGATGGTCTCACTGGAGAAGAATATGAATAGATAAGTGAGTATAACTTTGATCAGAAATAGCAACACCTATGGGATATCGGGTAATAAAAGTTTTTTTTAGAAAGAAAAGACAAATCTATTCTGTGTCTGAAAAGGGGTTTTGGGGTGCTTTTAAGGAATCTGATTGATTGAAATGTGTGTCATTAATATTTTAACCAAGCAGAATTGAGTTTTTGATGTCACCATGCTCAATTTCTAAATTGACAAGGGTGGCATGGGGTCTATAAGGACCACCACAGCTACAGATAAATATATATGGGGTCTGTGGAGACCCCCATGTTATAGGGATTACTGTTAGGTGCCATGGAAGTCTATAGGAGCCCCCATGATTTTGATTTATATGAGTGATCCCTTGGGTCATAGGGGTAGGGGCTTGGGAAGGGGGAGTCCCAGAGGATCCCCTGGATCATAGTTCTTGGGCAAGGGTAATCATGGGGATCCCTGGGCTCATAGGGAGTAGTGGGGCATAGGCAGATGGGTTATAAACCCCTTCATTCATTTGTATTCTAATGTAACGCCTTTCCTGCCATAGAAGGATTTATATAGATAGATACGGCACAGTGAGGATGTTACGGCTAGTGTAATGTGTTCATGTAGTGGTTGCCATTCTGCAGCATTACTATGAAGAGCTTCAGACTCCTACGAGCAGGCTACAAGAAAACATTAAGGCTAGAGAGCAAAACCCTCATTGGTGCAAGTAACTTAGTTTTACTGAATTTAAACTTACCCCATTCAGTACTGGCTGCATTCATTCATGAGTATTATTATGGAGGCATAACCAACCAATTAGCCTGTGTGGTGCGTGAGAAGTTTTGTTATACCATGTCCAGTAAGATAATGCCATAATATTGATTTGAGGGATCATAAGTTCTCTTTGGCTATTATCTTTGATAATATGTATACCGGACACAATATTTAAACAAAAGGTTGGCTAGACTATTGTTTAATCTTGAAAAAAAATCAAACATGTTGGTTAAAAAAAGGGTTAGTTAACATGTAGGGCTGACTGGAGCAAAGAACCGTTTTGCCAGGGTGCTCCTTTTCACTCATGAGGTGACGGAGTTAGCATTAATATGATCATTTGAGAGCTGGGCCTATGGTTTGTTCATGTGATACTATAGTCTGTGTTTGATTGACTACTTCTTCATGTTTAATCACTCAGTGTGAAGGCAACTGGTAACAAAAGTGGTTTTCAGTAATTCACTTAGTAATGCATTTAATATAATAAAACATAAATTGGAAATATTTTATTATGATTAACAAAAAAAGGCTGTAAAATAAATCTTCAGACCCTATCCGAGTTAATGATCAGGGGATAATGATCAGAGGATGCAATCTTTGCTCTATAGGAACAGGCGTAAGTCTCCATGTGCCCAAGATCACAATAATAGCTGAAAGATGCAGAGAGTGAACCCTATGATGAACATATTCTTCTATCTGAAGGGTTCTACTAATTAGATGCCCTGAATCTGGATAAATGCCCTGAAATACCAACAAAAAGTTAAGCTTGTCTTGGAGAGCCGCAAATCAAAATAATCAACAGTCTGATAACCCAACTAGTGTGCTGTGAGCACTATTCACATTTATCCCCCAATCAAACTCTGAACAGTCCAAAATATTAAAAATATTTTAAAACAAAATGACAGTAATCAGGGAACAATCAAACTAATCCACTATAAATACATATACAGCATTGGGAGCCTCAAAGTCACATAGTTGGTATGCAATAATAGAGTGGGACTAGAGGCAAAACATGTCCCTGTAATACAAAAAGCCTGACGGCCATTTGATTGCAGACATGCAACTTTGTCAGAGGCAAAAACAATATAGTAATATATAGTAACAATATAGTAATACATTCAGGTGAAACTTTTTAGTGATATTCTTTTAAAAGTTAAGTCTTAAATAACGGTTTATTGTATCATTGGAGTTATTTGTGTGATCTATTGTTTTGTTCTGTGACTGGCTTTTTACTTATAACGTTGTTTTTCTGAATTATGCAACTTTTTTATGATTTTAAATTACAGTAATCAATAAAGCAGCGATACAAATAATTGCAAAATGCTAAAGATAATAATTAATAAAAATGTGACAATTTATAGGAAAAATTGTTCCACTGGGTTGGAAAAGTATAATTTAGTTTTCTTATTTTTACATTTTAAATTAAAACAATTACCAAATAGAAACATTTTTATGAAATATAAAGATGAAGGCATGCTGAGACTGATGAATATGATTACTGATGTGAGACACTCTAACAAATGAATCTCCTGCAGCTTGACTTCCTATGGCACACTCATTTAGATTACATGTATATCAAATAAATGAGCATTAAGGACAAGATTCTGGTTAAAGTGTGAAATCAAAAAAACCTGCAAATGTTATTAAATTAAGAAACTTAATGATTACGCCTTAATCTCAATAGGACAAACATTATGTATTTAGGAAATGTTTTTCATCTTCTGTAACACATAAATACATTTTCTGTTCTGCACAAATAGTTTTATCTAAAGGCAAAGAATTTTATGAATTACAACCTACTACTATAAGAAAATAATATTGAATACAATTTTAGGTTAAGGTTAAGGTTTACCAGTTAAAGGTGCTGTTGCAATCTATTTAAATCTAAATATAGCATTATGAAGATTAGACATAGAATTTTTCAAAGCCCCTACTGCATCTTTGAGTAAAATTAGCATAACTTGCAGAGATGTTGCAAAAAAATGGAGATCATTGATTGGCTGGCTGGACATGATGTCATTGCAACACTTTAGAAGCTCATTAAAACTTACTCCATACATACATTTTATGTGGTTGGGAGATGTCATTAAAAAACAAAGTGACACAAATATATATTGATATATCATTAACCCCCATTAGCTCTCATAATTATTTGTCTTAGAGGTGGAGCAACTTTAATTTTCACACTTCTTATAAGATACTAGCGACTTGCGCATCAAAAATGACGGCAATACACTTTGAAGACTGGCAATGCTGTTTGCCACACAATGCAAGGCTCTCCCCCCTCTAAGTTGCGGGCCTCGCGACGAGTGTCTTCGGCGTTCAATGCTGGCCTCGCAATGATCACCTTTGGCGTTCATTGTGAGCCTATACCACCATCTACTTTACAGTCCTCGCGATGAGCGCCTTTGGTGCTCATCGTGAGACATGCAATGAACACCTTCATCGCTCATTGCGAGCCTCTCCCCCTCTCTACTTTATGGGCCTCACGATGAGTGCTCATTTAATACGTTGTCCAACCTGACACTTTCGTTCCTCTCCCCACTCTCTGACCCCTGTGTCTGTTTCCCCCTCTCCCTGCCCTGTGTTTTTTCCCCTTATTTCCCTCCCCTGTGTCACTTTCCACTATCTCCTACCTCTCCCTCCCTCCCCTTCAGTGCTCATTGCAGCAAAGTCGAGCGTGCCTTGTGATGATTGCTCATTGCGCATGAGCAATCCCGTAACTTTTAACATTGTGTGATCAACATTCGTAACTTACCATGACTATTATATGTGATAGTACTATTTAAGATACTAGCACATTAGATTGTCATACATAAGTAACATAAAATAGTCTGCATATACACTGTTTATAACTGCCTCCCTGGTTAAGTTATATGTAATAATTTTGCTTGAGCTTTTTATTTATTAGATCAGGTAATTGTGTATTTATTGCATTTCAATAACCTTCCAAGTGTTGTGATAATGCTACAGTATGTTCCATTTCACAGTTTATCTGCTGAAGTTGAAGATTATATTTTGGTGCAAAATACAACTAAAACTTTAATTGAATTTAATACTTAACACGTAACTAAAATAATGGACAGAAGATATACTGTGTGTACATACTGTAGTGCTTCCATTTTTAAATTGCAACAAACATATTTTCAGTTAAAGCTTAAGTGATATAAGTGGAGAAAGGGTTAGAACAAACACAAGACACAAGATCAATATTTAATTAACTTCTATTATTACATCAGTGCAATGTAACAAAACAGTTTGTGAATTTGCTGAACAATTATCTGATAACTCTTTGACTGATAAGTTCTAGATGAAACTAAAGGAGCTATAAGGTCATCTGCCATAAAACAAAGCACAACCAAATATTAATAAGTACAGATGTATTACAAGGGGATTTTTTAAAATGTTACATAGATGGGGACTGCAGTACAAAGAGAAAACATTATTGACAGAATTGAAACGGGAGCATAAGGTAAACATTTTCAACACAGAATAAATCAGGAAAGAAGTGTAATTCTATCCTAGAAGTAAATAGGAAAATATGTGTGAGTGGGAAAACACACTTTTGCTTAAGTTAGTCTATTGACACTATTGCTATCAATATTTTGTTGACATATATACTTTGCCATCCTTTATTTCTGCTTGCTGTTTTTCTTTCAACTTCAACACATTCTTAAAAATCTAGCCAAGTAGCATTTAGATTCTCTAGCTCAAAACAAACAAAGAAACAAAAACAAAAAATGTTTGAAATCCAAATTAAGAAATTATCAGGAAGCAAGGGAAATAAAGAAAATTTATTTAATAGGTAACGATTATTGGCCAATTATCAAAATTACACACACTTAAAGCCAGTCTGAAAATTGCAACAGATTTCATCAGCTCCTCAAATTCTGATTATGAGTTCCCTGCCCACAGTCACTATGGGCCAACCAAAGATACAAAACCAGCTTTAGAACTCCATTGGTTTTAGCACAGATTGAATATTATGAGCTCTAAATATTAAAGTTACACAAAATCAATATTCTATTACTCCCGGAGCGCTAGATCGCTCATAAAGACTAACCAGCAACTGAAAAAAGTATTACCTTTCTGTCAAAAATCTTTTGCAAGGGCTTTTTCAATCACTTATTAAAGCTGTAACAGCTATAAATTATTAATTAGAATTAATTACAGAGCAGTCTCAAACCCTCAATAATTTTTTTAATTTTTTTTGTATGAAATGGATCTCAAGACTTAAGGGCTAATATATATTATGGAACCCACATGGACTAGAAAAGTTGCTTTTATTGATTTCTACGTTGCTGGATTGCGAGTCCGATCGCTAAATTTACTTCTCGACATTAGTTAATTCATAGTCTCTGAGTGAAGTTTAAGAATAAACTCCATGTTTTACTGATGTCATGATGATGGTCTCATTTACTGTGTCGAAGAAGCATTGCAAGTGTTTATGAAGTACATTACAAGCTTGCTAAAATATTGTAAGATCATATGATCACGCCCCATGAAAACAGATTTAAAAATGCAGGGTTTAGCCTTGCGGTCAGTTGGTCAGTCAGAATTTGCGAGGGGATTGAAAGAATAACAATTGGAGACTTGACACATAAGATAATGATGTACGCAGATGACGTGGTGGTATCTGTAGCTAATCCGGCTAAGTCATTAAAAACTTTGATAGACTCTCATAGCAAAGTTTCTAACTATAAATTACACTTTTCAAAATCTGAAATCTTGAGTTTTCACATACCTAAAGCCGATAGAAACTCCTTGGTGTCGGAATTTAACTACCACTGGCAAACAGATAGTTTTAAAATAATCAAAAATAACTATAAAAAAGTATTAAATGAGATTACAGAAACAGTCATTTCATGGAGGAATTTAATCTCTCATTGTTTGGCAGAATTGCTGCCGCAAAAATGACATTGTTACCCAAATTTAATCATGTAATGAGATCAATTCAATATTATTTATCCAAGACTCGAATAGAACAATTTAAATCAGTTGTAGACAGATTCATACACCAAGGAAAAAGCATGAGGATAAAAAAATCAATATTGGTCAGAAGATTTAACAAAGGAGGTATGTTGTATCCTATGATACAGACATACCATGAAGCAACAATGTCAGCCCATTTGCTTAAATGGACAGATCATTCTGACCCACCTCATTGGCTAAGTGCTGAAAGAAACCTAGGGCCTCATTCAATTGCGACTTGGCCAATTGAATAAGGCTCTAAATAAGCACATAGCATATTTTTTTAAAGAAGTTTTTAGTTAGTGAAGACCTTGCTTTTGGATAGATGCTTACTAACCAAAAAAATCTTTAAAAAATATATGTTATGTGCTTATTTAGAGCCTTATTCAATTGGCAAAATAGCAATTGAATGAGGGCCCTAGTGTTTAAAGGAGTGTTGAATACTTCGATATTTAGAGCTGAATTAAAGAAAGAGCTATTATTAGTGGGCGCAGGTTTAATTAAGGAGATTTTGAAATTTTGGTTCAAATTTAGACCTAGACTGAAACATCTGCCATTTCCAAGCCCAATCTCACCAATTCAGCTATTGGAAGAGGACTTAAAATTACCATTTTTTTAAAGACTGCTTGAAGTATGGTATATATTACTTGAAAGATCCTTTTTATTGATAATAGATGGGCAGCCTTTCAAGATCTGAGTAAGAAATATAATCTACCAGTTAAATTCTGGTTAGAATACAAGAGGCTTAAATCTAAGTACAGAGACTCTATCTATTACTCTTTTAGAATTAGACCATTAACTACTTTTGAAAAACTCATTATAATAAAAAAGAAAGACATCTAATCTCTAGTGTTTATAATATACTTAGAGAAGAAATGGATAAAACAAATACCTGTAAAATCAAACGATGGGAAGAGTCCTTAAACAAGAGCTGGCCAGTGGAGATTTGGTTTGGGGCAATGACTTTTACAGAAAAAGTAATTAAAAATGTTTCATACAGAGATGTTTATTCCAAAATGATTAATCACTGGTACTTTGTTCCCTAAAAAATGGCTCAGATTACTAACAACCCTAGTATGAAAATGGAGAGGTTGCAAACATGTGGGCTCCGAATACCATGTTTAGTGGGAATGCCCCTGTATCCAGGAATTTTGGAAAGGATGTGTAAACACGATTGAAGATATTATTAACACTCAGCTCTCACATTTTCCTGAAATGTGTTTATTTCACATCTTTCCTTTTTTTATTAAAACTGCAATGTCAGCTAAATTGTTGATTGCCAAAAAGAAGAGACAGTTGTCTGTTCCTAGTTTGAAAGAAATTATATATATGACTGGAAGAAAGAGAGACTTAGATAAATCCCTTCATAAAAATGGTTTAGTTGTAATAAAAGAATGCAAATGGAAAATATGGGATCAAGTAATAGATTTAATATAAACCAACAGCTTGGAGTCTCAAACTCCTCTTTTTTTCATGTTTCGTATGTATAAGATACTTAGGTTTCTTCCTGAACATATCACTCTCAAGCCATTGTATGTATGTATGTTGTATATTTGTGTACATTTATTGTTTAAAGAAAACAATATGTATCTTTTTTTTATGTTTGTTTGAGGTCACAGCAGGAGTTTATTTTATTAATTAGCGACTTGCCCATCAAAAAATGAGGGGAATGAGATGTGTATGTTTGGAAAGTTGTTTAGTTATTAATATACGTATTTGACATTTGAGGAATCCTTTGTTTGCTTAGTAGCTTTTTTTGGTGTATCTTTAATTTTTGCAGCAGTCTTTTGCTTGCAATTCTTTTGCGTTCATTTTCTCGTCGAATTTCCTTCTCCTGTGGTGTCTGCTCGTTGGCCCATCTCTCTTGTCTTTCTCTAGTTTGACGTCTTGTCTTTTCTTGTTTGCTCTCATTAGTAACCATTTTAATCTGTAAAAGAAAATAATGTATAATTAGTTTAGTTTGAGATGTTAAGTTTGTTTTTTACATTTTTTATTATCAAGTTTGTTTATACGTACTTGTAGTGCATTGTAGCGGTACTTTCTTTGTATTGTTAAATACGTTTTTTTATTTTTTTTTGGTCTTACTTTCTGTGGTAGGTTGTAATTTTTGCCTTACATGAATAGCACACTTCTTGTACATTTAGTAGGTGTATAGTGTTAATGTAAATGTATATTTTTTTGTTTTGGTAAAAAAAATGTTGTTGTACTTTTGACTTACAGGCTTAGTAGAGGGCAAAAATGATCTTTGTAATTTTTACTACAGGGGATTGTAGTAATAGTATTTTGATATTTTATTAAAAGGCTTATATGTTCAGGCTCTGAAAATGTTTTATTTTTTTGGGGGTGTTAGTACTATTTGTTGTAGTATTCTATTTTATGTGTGTGTTTATGTTTTATGCTTAATATTGTACATTACGACTGGTAATTGAGAATGATAAATGTTATGTAGTGTGTGTTTTGACACTTTTGTGGACTATGCTGTTTTCTTTTTTTTTTGTGTAGATTTAAGGTTGGGTTTAATGTTAAACATTGTTGTTCGTAAAAGTCAAATAATAGGTAAATGACAAATGTGTCACTAATATTTTGGTAAAGGTTATAATTATTCTGTGTTATTGTTTTTTTTTTTTTTTTTTTTTCTATTGACATGGATGCAGAGCAAACATGTTTATTTAGTTTTCTCTTTTTTTACTTGTTATACTGAACCTTGGTTGAAGTGTGATTTCAATCAGAATCTTTGTTGGTCCTCTGTTGAAAGTCTTCGTTCCGATGCTCTTCAGGCAGTGTCTGTTGTAAAAGAAAAATTAAAATGTTATTTGATTTGAATGTATTTGTAATGAATAGCATATTTCATTGTTTCGGTCTATTGTACCTGTTATGGTGAATTTTTCTGCTATGCTGTTTTTTGTGCAACCTTTTAAAAAAAACTGTAATTGTATTTGTATATTCCAGTTATCCCTTTTTTTTTTTACTGTAATTATTAATGTTTTTCTTATTTTGGATATGATCGCAATGTTTTTAGCATTATCCTGTTTTGTGTCCACCACTTTTGGTATGCTTATTTAGGCTTCTTTGTAAGGCTTATAGCTTCTTAAACAGTAAAGAAGAATATTAATTTACTTTGCTATGTGTTTGTGTGATTTTTGGTACAATCCTATTTGGGGCTACCATATTTTGCATACTTTATTTGCTTAATTAGTCTTTTTTATGAAGATTAAATGTTTTTGTACATTGAAAATTAATGTTTATCCTATTTTGGATCTGATGGCAATGTTTATAGCATTATCCTGTTTTGTGTCCACCACTTTTGGTATGTTTATTTAGGCTTCTTTGTAAGGCTTATAGGTTCTTAAACAGTAAAGGAGAATATTATTTAACTTTTCTATCTGTTTCTGTGATTTTTGGTACAATCCTGTTTGTGTCCACCATATTTTGCCTACTTTATTTGTTCAATTAGTGTCCTTTATGAGTATTCAATCATGTTGGACAGTACAAATCAACGTTAATTGCCTCTATATCATGTTGTGCTTTTTTTATCCTGTTTTGTGTTCAGCAATTTTTGGTTGCTGCATTTGGCTTGTGGGTGATGGTTGGAGGTTATTTTACAGTAAAGAGGAGGAATAGTTTTGTTTTATGTATGTTGCTAATGTTTCAGATGCTATCCTGTTTTGTGTTTTTTTTGGTTTCTGTGAAACTGTCTGTCTTCCTAAATTGTATAGGTCTTTGTGAAGTTTGTTGAACTGTGTTTTGTTTTTTATTCAATTTATATGTTTGTTTGTTTTTATTTTATTTGAAATTGTTATATTGGCGGCCATTAAACATATATAGTTCCTTTATTTTTTGTACTTGTTATACTCTCCCTTGATTGAAGTGCTGTTCTTGTCCGAAGGACAGAGGGTCCCCTCCTGCCAATCTTAATCGGCCAGTCTTCTTGTAGTGTCTGTTTGAAAAAGAAAGTGAAATGGTTAATTGTATATTTCTTCTTTTTGATTTAGCAAAGCATGGTCTTTTTCAGCATGTAATGTATTTTTCTATCTTACCTCTTCTTCTTTCTTTGTGTTCTTTAAAAGAGATTCTCGTTCACAGTGCACAGTGCAAATTCTTGAGTGACGCTGTTGATGCAGAGCCTGAATAGTGAAAAAAAGGGCAAAGATTCAGCTTTAGATTACATATGTATTAGTGTCATATTATTTTTTGCTATGAGTTGCAGTAAATTAATGTCATTTAAATATACTGGTTTAATTAGTTTCGGTTAACATTAGTGTGTTTTAGGGCCTATACATATAAATATGCGTGTGACATGTCACTATACATGAATCACATTTTCATAGTTAAAGTTGTTGTTTTTTTAATGTTATTTAAATATACTTGTTTAATTAGTTTGGGTTAAGATTAGTTTGTTGTAGGGGCTATACACATAAATGTGCGTGTCACATGTCACTATACATGAATCACATTTTCATAGTTAAAGTTTTTTTTTTTTTTTTTTCTGTCTTGATAATAAAATGTAATATATTATAGCTTGCCTCTCAAGTAACAGCAGCAGTTAACTATCCAGTCATTCTGTTCATCACCTGAGTAGAAATGTAGAATTTTCTGGAAAGTAGGCAGTATTTATAAACTTTCAGGTGCCTCAGACCGTTAGAACGCAATACGCTTGCGCTATTTGCATTCCAGCTTACAATTTGCGTTCTATCCGCAATTTTATGCGTAGTAGTTTTAAAAATGGTGGTTAATTTCAGTGTGGTACGTGCCGCATAGTATGTGTTTCAGTTTTGTGAGTCACTGTAGTATTGTTACGTCTGTAGCCTAGTTTTCGTTTTGTTCGGCTGCCATTTTTTCTCTCGCTTAGGTGATTTTCGGCAGTTTAACTCGTTTTTTTGGACTTAAATGGACGTGAAAATTAACTTTTGGAGGTGCTGGATACCGCTCCTTGCTGTAAGTAAGCTTTTTATGTGTTGGTTGTGTTTATTTCTTGTTTTTTTATGTTTTCATGCGCGTAGTTTTCGTCTGTTTTTTGCGTGTTCGGAATGGGTTGTAGCGTGGCCGTATTTTTTGGCGAGGGACGCAGTTGTTTTTTTTCTAAGTCGTGCGTTTGGGACGCAGTTGTTTTTTTTTTTTCTAAGTTGTGCGTGTGTGTGTTAACCGCGTGTGAGGCGCCTTTGAGCCTACACCTCCGCAAATGCGGCCCCTCGCTTCGCGAGGGACGCAGTTCTTGCGGCCTCGCTGCCTGAGACCGCAAGCGTTAGCAACAACTCGTATGCTCACAACTATATATGTGATAGGTCCTGTCCTATTTGTATTGTGTGTGTCCTCTGTTAATAACAATGTCTTCATTTCTAAATTCAGTATTATTAGATTAAAGGTACCCTTTGGAAGCAAAAATAAAATAGAATTTGGGAGCTGGAGTCAATAGAATACATCTAAACATTTATAAAAAGAGTTTGAGGCATTTGGGGGAGCTAGTAGAATATGGCCCAATATATATACATTGTTATCGCTTTTTTATTTATATAAAAACTAAATGTACTAGAATAATTAGTTCATATTTACTTAATTTAGCAATGTTCATTAAGGTAAGACCCTTCTCAATAACAAGGTTTTATGCTGCTCTAGCCAAATTCATATTTTGCTTCCCGACTCCCCTGTTACTTCTGCTCCTTTCCCATAAAAATACAAAAACAGAAAAGTGTACGTTTTTAGAATTAAAGATAGAAACAACATATAGAATGAACCCGAGCATTGCATTTTACAATATTTTTTTCTGTAAATGTTTATGTGTTAAAATATTTTAATATACAATAGAAATTAAATGTTAAATAAAAATTGAATGCTATAATAATATCAGGAACAGGGGTAGCGTTAACAGGTTAGTACAGTTGATATGGCTGATGTTTTTAAACCAAAAACCAAAGTACATAATCCAAGTCTTATTAAGCTAAGTCAGTAAAATAGGTTGCAAAACTAATGTAGCTGTAAAATTGTTGATCATGACTTGGGGCCTCATTCTATTATCGGCCGTAAATCGGCCGTAAGGCTGCGATTCCTTGCAGGGGTTCTGTTAACTAGCAATTCAATTATACGGCCCCGCAAGGATCTCCTCTTACGGCCGGCCGCATATTTTGAAACCGGCCGTAAGCTCTGAAATCTAAAAACGCAAAAATAAATTCAAGCCTGCACTGTACAGCTCTGTAAATGCTAGGGATCATATTGGGGGACATGAGGATTAAAAGTAACCCCCTCTCAAGCTTGCACATCAGCCCAAACCCGAGTTCAAATTAACTGTTTATTTTCCGGCTGCGGCTTGGGCATGTCTGAGGTGCTCCAAGCACTCTGGACTTTTTACAGGTATATTTTACGTATATTAAAAAAAAATATATTTTACGGATTTGAGTATAGGGTAATTATGTGCTATTTTTGCTAACACCGAATATCACTTTATAGACTCTGCAAAGTGCAGGATGGCTTTATTTGGGCTATTTTATATGCTTAATTGGTGCTAGCGGGACCTCTTTCCTGCAAGTAAGCTGTGGCTTGCTTTTAGCCTTGCAGAGAGGGTTCCCGGAGCAATTGAATTGCAAATAGGAACTTTTTACGGCCGATTTCCTTGCTGCCGTTTAAGATCAAAGGATTTCCTCCGGCGCGAGCGGCCGCAAGAGATAGCAAGGCACCGGCCGCAAGCCTGCCGGAATCCCCGGCCGAAGGGGAATAGAATAGCAGAATAGCTTGCGGCCGGTCCTTGCGGCCCCGCAACGGCTGCGGACGCTAATAGAATGAGGCCCATAGAAATTATTTTAAAAAAAGCTAAAAATTGTAACCTTTTATATTTATTTTCAAATTTGTAGGTTTATATGTGTTTATGTATACACTAGTAACTTGGCCATCATAAATGACGGTCTCATATATGAACTGCTCTGTCTCTCACTCTCTCTGCACCCTCTCCCCCTGTGCCCTCTCCCTCTCTCTCTGTGCACCCTCTCTCTCTCTCTCTCTGTGCGCCCCTTTGCTCTGTGCACCCTCTCCTTATCCCTGTGCTCTGTCTCTCTGTCTTTATGCCCTCTCTCTGCCCTCTCTCTCTCTCCCCCTCCCTCCTTCTCTCTCCCTCCCTCTCTTTTTCTCTCTCTCCTTCTGTCTCTCCTCCACTCTCATCCTTCTTCACTCTTCCCCCCTCCCCTCCTTTTCTCTCCACCCATGACTCTCTCTGACCCTTTCTGCTATCTCTCTCTCCCCCATGTCTCTCTCCCACCCTCTCCCCTGTCTCTCCCCCCCCCCCCATGATTCTCCCCTATTTTTCTGCCCTCAAGCTTCTCTCCCCTCTCAACTGTCTCTCTCCCCCCTCTCCCCTGTTTCTCTCCCACCCTCTCCCCGGCTCTCCCCCCATATCTCTCTTCCTACTCTCCCCTATCTCCCCCATCTCTCTCCGCTCATGTTTCTCTCCCACTACCTCCCTTGTCTCTCTCCCACTCCATCCCCTGTCTCTCTCCCCCCCTTGTGTCTCTCCTCCCCTTTCCACTGTCTCTCCCAAGTGTATCTCCCCCCTCCTCCTCGGACATCCTCTTCTTTGTTTGCCTTCAATCTTTTCTACCATCAGAGTCTTCTCTAGGGAATCCTGCCAGTTCATGATTTAGTCTCATGATCAAGCTTTCCAGTGAACAGTTTATCTTTGTTTCTTGCAATAATTGACTGATTTGATTTTTGCCCCACAAGGCACTCTAAGCTGTTTTCTCCAACATGAAAATTAAAAGGCATTGATTTTATGGCACTCCGTCTTCTGTATATTAGGTGCTCTTGTATCCATATGTTACTATTGAGAAAAACATAGTTCTAACTATGCAGACCATTGTTAATAGTGTAATATATTTACTTTTTAATAGTCCAGACTTGCCATTGCTCTCCTTCCCAGAATCAAACTTCTTTTATTTTCAGGGCATCAGTCACCATCTGCTGAGAAAAATAAAATCTGTCACTGCCTTCACTCCTTCCATATATGTTTGGTAGGAACTGAAATTGCTATTTGCCATAATCTTTGTCTTTTTAACACTGAGCAGCAGGCCAGCTTTTGCACTCTCTTCAGTGTAGTAACATCCACGAATAGAATAGTATATGAACCAGAGTTAAATATTTTTCAGGAACGTTCTCGCTTTCTCTATTATCCGGTATACACTGGGAATTTGACCTTTTATGCCTTTTATACCCGGGTTGCATATTGGATAATTCTCAAATATTGTTGTACCCAAGCTTGCAGGATCTTAAGCATTACCTTGCTGGCATATGAAATGAATGCAATTGTTCGATAATTGGAGTACTCTTTGGCACTGCGTTTTTTTGAGATTGGGATGTAGACTGGACACTGTTGAGTTTTCCAATGTTAACATAATACAAGCAACACTTTTAAAAGCGTTATCTTGAATGATTTTGAACAGTTCAGCTGCGATTCCATCAACTCCTGAAGCCCTGTTATCACAAGGCTTCCTAGGACTCCGTCTCACTTCACTCTCCTAGATGGCTGGCTCTAGCTCATTGGGCAAACTACTTGAGTTTTACAATGTTGTTTAAATCCTTTGTGTACAGATTGTGTGTGTATTCTTACCACCTCTTCTTTATCTGATCTGCTTTTGTTAAGTCCCTGCCATTTTCATCTTTTATCACACCCACTTTGCATGAAAGGTTCCTGTGAGATTCTCAGTTTTTTTTTAAAAAGATCTCTTGAGTTTCCCATTCTGTTATCTTCTATCTCTTTACATTGTTCACTATAGAATGAGGCTTTTACTCTCTCCTAATTATTTGTGAATCATTAAGATGTGCATATACCAGACATATTCCAGATTTTCAGATCAATAACATACTGTAATTACAACACCATTGATCACCCTCTTTTGCTTCAAACTCCCCAGTTTTTTGGCATTAGTGACAATGCAGTCTCTTGATTCACATCCTGCCTCTACGACTGCATGTTAACTGTTTCCCTCTCTCGCATATCTTTCCCTCCTCTGTTCTGTCCACATGGCTCAGTATTGGGTCCTTTGCTCTTTCCATTTACACACCAAACCTTCTAAACTAATTTGGGTTAGAATATCAATTGTACAGATGATACCCAAATGTACCTGTCCACCTCAGACGTAGCATACTCCCTGATAGCCTGAGCCACATTCTGCCAAGTACACACATCTTGCCAAGTATGGAAGCAAACAGTGCATAAAATATCTTGTAAAAAAACAAAAACAGAAAAGTTGACTATTTTTAGATCTAACATAGAAACAACATATAGAATGAGCCCAAAGCATTGCATTTTACAACAATATTTTTTCCCCGTAAATGCTTATGTGTTAAAATCATTTACGTAAATTAATATTTCATAGAAATTAAATGTTAAATAAAAGTTGAATGCAGACAGTTATTTTTCGTATTATTATAGAAAGCAAGACATTTTTATGATTATTTATCAATAAAATGTGAATTACCACATAGGCTTGAAATAGTTTTCTGTGCTTAGAATTCAACTTTCCTTTCTGACAAATTACTACAACTGTCTTAAATTTCTGTTATTGGGCGTGCAAAACCCGAATAATAATATCAGGAACAGAGGTAGCGCTAACAGGTTAGTACAGTTGATATGGCTGATGTTTTTAAACCAAAAACCAAAGATTGTGCTGATAAAGTCTTATTAAGCTAAGTCATTAAAATAGGTTGCCAAATTAATGTAGCTGTAAAATTGTTTATCATGACTTGGAGATCATTTTTACCAAAAAGCTATTTAAAAAATGTAACCTTTTGACAAAATGTCCCAAACCTTTATGGAGTTTCAAAGTACAGTAAGTTTTATAATTGCTAGTACTGCTCATGACAATGAATTTGCTACATAAACAAATCAGGTTATAATATCTGTAAGAGTCAATTATTATTTGCAAATTGGAAACATGACATTTCTCAGTTGAAATGTGCATACATTACTTGAGAACATGCATTTATTTGACTTTATGAATTCATTAGAATTTGTAATTATATTTCTATTTTCTGAAAAAAGTATATACAATTAGTAAACAAAGATAATGAAAACAAAAGCCCAGAAGCATAAATCATAGTCAAAACAGTCCTTGGTCAGTGGCAGGCAGAACAGGTTCGTAAACCGGAAACAAGTCAAAATGTCAATCCAGGTAGCAATTCAAAAGAGTATTCCAATAAACAAAGCCAAGTTCAGAAACAGGAAATCGGGAACAGGAATCAGAAAAAAAGGTAATGCTTAAATAGTGGTAATGCCAAACAACTCAGCAATGCTGTTTGCACTGCTGCTATTCAAACCTCATGCTCAGGTCAGCTGACACACCATACATACCCGCAGACAGACCATACTGAATGCAGCAATCCTTTTTCACCAAGGCAGACCAGATTAAGCACTCACAGAGTAATCTACAAAACTTTACAGTTTTGTGTTTGAATAACAGGACCCCTTACGGAACCTGCAGAGAAATGGAGGAGCATGTATATTTGACATAAGTTCCCATGAGATTTCCTCCATTCCAAATACTTTCCATCCCACCAAATAAATGGAAAATGTTGATTGACTGATGAATAGAATTGTTCAAACCAATTCAGCAATAGGAAGGAACTGGTACCTGTCATTTTGTAAGTTGCAAGCTTAACATCTGAGGTATTAATCAATAGATTGATAGATTTTTTCTGTTGGTTTCAGGGTGAAAAGTAGAGCTATAACAAGGCTTCACCAAAAGTTGTCTTCAAAATTGCTTTCAGAACTTGGATGCAAACTGTACACATCAGTCAGATAGGATATCATTAGGAATCCATCAATGATGACCATAATAGTATTGTATTCATTTGATGTTGATATGTTCAATATAAAATCCATTCTAAATGAAGAACATGGTTGTTAATGGACTGGAAAAGGAGTATGATGCCCTACAGGATGTATACAAGGTGTTTAGTTCCCTTAACTAGATGAAGTACCTGGAGAAGTAGAATAGGTGGTGCATTTTTTTTCTCTTTTATGTACAGCCTATCTTTATGCACTGCCTTAATATTTGCAGAAGGTTTAGGATTTGTATCACTCTTTTTGCTGGTTTCCTCTATTATACCACAAAAATAAATGTGCTTGTTGTAAGATAGGTCTAGATAGTTCTTCATTTTCTGATTGCTCATGTATCCTGGATAAAGCATGAGCTTTTCCATTCAATGATCCTGGCCTGACAATGATATAGTAGTAGAAGTAATATAGCGGTAGATGTAATATGAAAATGTAATCTGGAAAAGAAAAGGGACTATCTGGCTTGTCTTGGATTAGGTCTTTTTGCCACTTTTATTTGTTAAGATTCCAATAGCCTGTTTAAATATATAATGAACTGTCCCATAAACGTCCTTTTAAATAATCAGACACTATATGTAATGTACCGGTGCTACAATGGTTTCAATAACATTATAATAATAAACAAAGAACAAAATAAAAAATAATTTATATTGTTCACTCAAGACTACAAGGAGAGTAAAGATGAATCAGTAAAAAGTAACTCTTATTAGTGTTTAATTAAAACAAATATGGACATCCAAATGACACAAGATAAAACTAAAGTAATTCAACATAAATAGCCCTCAAAAAAGAATTACCACACTTAACCCCCAATGTAACTTGACATAAATCGTAATAATGTAAGTACTGTGAATGATTATCACACCTTATTTAAATAAGGAGAACAACTGTATACTTAGTAAGTGGTAGACAGAAACACAAACACCTGGTCTTAAGTATCAGTAAGTGGTAGGTTTGGGGCATTCAAATGTTGCCTATCCCATCTCTTTTACTGTATATACTGAAGGTATTGTAAAGAAAGGTGCAGCATTCTAGTGCTGTCCACCCCCGGATAGTATATTCCTTGTGCTATTATCATACCAAAATTAGGATAGATTGCAACAGTATTTTTGGTCTACATTCATCAGCTATATATATATATATATACTGTATATGTAAAAATGAATGCATATATAATTTGGAATCGGTAGACAGATACAAATACCCCAAAGTTATAATAATAAGCTAGTACAAAGTTCTAGTGCTCCCCCAAGACAACGTAATAAGCTATATTGATATCCTGCCAGTGTTTATACAGAAAGCCAGCACAGTGTTCTGTTTCTCTATGGTGCCAGTATCTACACAAATAGCAGCAATTACATCTGTATGCTTTTAATGGATTGATGCTAAGGGGAACTCAATTGGCATATGTCCTATTGTAATAAGTAGCAGATTACCTAGGGCACTGTTATATACTCTTCAAAAGACCATTAATCTGCAGCATCCAACTGCTGCCCACCCATAGTGTATCTATGTAATATCCCAACCAACACAGAGAAATGGAGACCATCCATAGAGATTTTAGGAATAATACAAAGTAGCAGATAATTTTGGTGGCAAAACCACCTGCTCATAATTGAATTGGTAAGTGATTACTCCTATCAGTTAGTATCCCTAAAGTGTGGACTAAGTTACCCAACTAATGTATAAATTTATGCACAGCATTTAAATACTGGCCATTGTGACATACAGGAGGGCCCCAAGACTAGTGGACTATGGGGGCCATGGATTAACATGGACTATTGCTATTCTTTCTTCCTTCTCTCCCCTGACCCTGTCCTCCCAAAGTGGGCACTTGAACTGTGACAGCTACATTTTTATTGTGTACTGTGTGGGATGGGGGAGCCAGATTGTTCACAATATGGGGGTGATGAGAATTATGTTATTGTTGTATGAAATTATTTATCTAATGATAACAACCATGCATGTTTAGTATTGAAATGCTGCATTTTCCCCAAGAAGTTGAATAGTGTGTATTACTGTGGTCCCCTGGCTAAAGGGGGACTAGTTAGACTTGTAGTAAAATCTAAAAGTCTAACTTGAAGTAATTCTCAATCACAAATATAATTCAAATGGCATGGAGTAGGTTACCTATTTCCGGGGACAGATGGATATCAGCAGAGTAGTGGAGGTGCCTAATAGACACTTTTTCTGTGAAAAAGATGTTTACAATATTACTCTTCTTTTGTTGAAGGTTTCCTGACAGAGGAATGTTAGCTCCTAACATTAATGTGAATTTCCCTCTTCCTGGGAAAACAGGCATCAAAATAACCAGGCTTTTGGGACAATCACAAAGTAATAGAGGAGGGTAAGGGCTAGTTCCATCTTATTAATCATATTTTAATAAAAACTGGAGTTGTAGTGTAATTTATAACCCCTCCTGCCAGGATAAACATGGGTGCACTGCTGTTTTCTGCTGGGTAGTAATTTCCTGGAAGTATCTATGCCTCGGCTTATACTTTATACTCGAGTATATACGGTAATATATTTTTTTAAATGTATAAATAGTCATAGGGTGTTTTGCTCCAACTAATAAATATCTCCATTCTTCTACTTCCAGTATTATTGATAAAAGTTTTTGTTCTGTAGGAGATCATTTTTTTAATGTAATGGGATGTAGTGGAGAATTCATGTATTTTCTATGTGAAAGAACAGCTTCTACAGCTGCTCCAGAAGCATCCACCTTAAAAATAAATGGGAGTGATGTATTTGGGTGCAGACATATTGGGGCTGTGGTAAATTGTTTCTTAAGACACTGGAATGCCTGCTTATCCTCAGACATCTACTTGAGTTTGGAGGTCTTTTTAAATAAGGCTGTAATTGGGGACACAATTCTTGAAAAATCTTTAATAAATCTTCTGTAAAGGAAACCAATCAATCTTTGGACTTGTGTACAAAAGTTGTGTGTTGGCCAGTCTACAATTAATTGAACCTTATCAAAGTCCATCTGTAATCCAATTAGGGATAAGATAATACCGAGAAATTCAACTATATCCAAATAAAATAAAAATGTTTTTCATTTTTCATATGATTGATGCTCCCTTAACCTGAATAATATCATCTTTATATGTTCAAAAGCCTATGAATATAGCAGGATGCCATACAACCACAAATCTATTAAGCAAATCCTTCAATACTTCATTAATGTGAAAGTGGCAGGGACATTGCATATACCAAATGGCATCAACAGATATACTCAAAGTGTTTATGCTTGTTTCTGAAATTATATGCAACCCATAAATCAAGCTAAGAATAAATAAATGCACATTTAAGGTGTTCAATGAGTTCTGGTAGAGGATAATAATTGTCTATAGGGATTTCATTCAAATTCCTTTAAAATTGGTCTTAGTGATTGATCTTTACCTTTGCACAAAAAATATACCTCCTCCAGCAGGGGAGGTAGTTAAATCCTCTCTTCAAATTAGTATTCAAATATTTTCTTAGAGCTTTGCATTCTGATGCAGATAGGGAAGATTCACCAAAAATAAGTGTTCATACCAGATAGGAGATCTATATGACAGACATAGGGCCTCATTCAATTTGGGGACGTAACTCGTCGCAAGTCGCCAATTCCTTGCAATCCGCGCTCTTCTCTGCTAATCACAAACCATTGTATCGGCAGTAAGCACTTCTGTGCTTGGAGAGGATCGTGACCACAAGGCAGGGTGGCTTTTTTATTTGCTTAACTAGTGCTACGTTTTGTAAGTAAGACTGTTGAGGGACCTCTTTGGTAAGCTGTTTAGCCATTTCTGGGCTTGACAGAAGGTAAATCATAGCCACTGAATGGCGAATGGGGATTTCTTGCGGCCGCAACTCTTGTGGTTGTGAAAGATCAAAGGCTTTGACAGAATTAAGCTGCAATTGAACAAATCGCAACTGATCCAAGGCCGCAAACGTAAGCCAATGAAATAGCTAAGTATCTTGCGGCCTCCCCTGCGCCCCTTTTTCCAAAAACTTAGCAACTGAATGAGTCCTGTAGACTCTAAGAGGAGGTAATGTTTTGACTTCAAAAGTGTGAGGATAAAGAGAGGTAACCAGAATGCCAGCACATTAAGGGATTGTGTCTTTGTAGCCATGGGAGTCCCAAAATAAGAAGGAAGGAATACATACAATATCAAAATTAATTTGATCCTCCTGATTCAGGATATTGCACTGGAACGGAACAGTCATTCTAGTAACAGGTCCAGATCTCATAAGTGTACCAACAATAAGATTAATTTGTATTGGACTACTTCTTTCTTTTGTGGGAATATGGTAAACCTGTACTAGAAGGTTATCCAGAAAATTTGAGCTTGCTTTTGTTTATAGCTGATGCTGATGCCAATACAGATAAATAGTTAAGTGGCTATTTTTCTGTTCTGCAAGAGTCACATTATGTGGAGGCATAGGAGAAGAAACCTTACTTTTTCCTGTACATTTTCTAGCAGGTCAAGAATAGATGATGTACCACAGTATATTCTGTACAAATATATTTATTTTTTCTGTAGGCTCTTTCTGCTGGAAATAAAAGGCCACAGGAGGCAATAATTTGGTACTTCTATTTCATTAAGAGGAGGCTCATTTTCAGGTACTCTGTGAGACAAAGTATATATATGTGATGAGGATATTGACATCTCTAGTCACCTATCTCTGAGTTCTCTGTCCATTTGGATAATTAGGGTAATCAAATCCAAGGAATCAGGATATTGCACCCTTGACAACTGAACCTTTAATTTCTCACATACCCCAAAGCAGAATTGGTGTTTCAATGCTGGCTAATTCCAGCTGGTATCTGCAGCTCATCTCCTGAATTTAGCAACACAGGGCCCTATTGTATTGCCCAATTTGTAAATTTATAAACACTTAAAACCGCTCTTAATATTGCCTCAGATTCTATTAGCTGCTTCTAATCTTGTTACAAGTTCCCCGCCCACAATTACTATGGGTCAGCCAAAGCCACCAAACGGCCTTAGAACTCCATCGGTTTTAGCATAGCTCAAATATTACGAGCTCTAAAGAATTAATCAATATTCTATTAGATCCGTATCTCTAGCTTACAAATAAAGTCTGACTTGCAACTGAAAAAAATATCAAGTTTCTGTCAAAAATATTATGAGTACTAAATAGGACTTGCAAGGGCTTTTTCAAACAGTTATTAAAGCAGTAAAAGCTATTAATCACACAATGCTGTACTTTAAAAGCATGGGAAGGCATGGAAAGACATTAAAATTAATTGCATAACAGTCTCAAACCCACAAATATGAAATTAAAAAATATTATTTTTAGCCGTTATTTCTGAGTAATATCAATCCCGGGACTCAAGGGGTTAATATATATCATGAAACCACATGAACTAAAACAGATGATCGAATGCATTTTATATAGTGCTTGATTGTGAGCTTGATCAGCAGATATTACTTAATGGCACTAATTAATTCTTAGCCTCCGATTGCAGATTACCTGTATCTTCCATGTTTTACTGATGTCATGATGACGGACTAATTTACTATTGACTGTGTCTAAGAAGTAAATGACGGGCTTGCTAAATATTGTCAGATAATATGATCACGCCCCCTGAAATCCTTCTTAAAAAGGCAGGGTTTACAAGTTTAGTTTCAGGGAGGTAAATTGCAGGCTTGAGTCAAAAGAATAAATCTAAACATTTAGAGAAAAAAACACATGCAGGCAAATTTGGGAGTTTGAGGCATTTGCGAGCAACTAATAGAATATGACCCATAGTCTTCTGCAGGATTCCTTCCTTGACATAGAGTTCTCAAGTCTGTCTCTGCAGCGGATACCTTGTGAGGGTCATTATATATTTTAGACATGGCATCCCAAAAGGTAACAAGAGAGTCCAATGTCTTACTTTGAGATTTCAACAACTGATGTGCCCACTTCATAGGTTTTCTGTGTAGCAAGGATATAACAGTGCACACTTTTGGTAAGTCACTAATAAGTACAGGGTTTTCTGAGTACAAGGTTGTAAAATAATCATCCTTTTTCAGGAATTCTGGAAACCCTTGAATTTTTCAATGTTTCCTGAAAATTTCTCAGAAAGTCGGTTTCTGCTGACAGAGTGACAGGATGGAGCAGTTTAAAGCTCATTTAGATGAGCATAATCCAGCTCACAAATCTGTAACTTGAATAGTAAAGAGTCTGTAAATGTCCTGCTAATTCAGTTAGTAGAGGAACAGTTCCTACAGAATGCATCATTTGGTGTAATTGTTATAAAAAAAAAATATCCAATCCTTTTTTAAAGTTATCTATCAAATCCACTGTCACCACCTCCTTTGGTAGAGAATTCCACAGATTAACCACCCTTACTGTGAAGAAAGTTTTTCTTTCTTTAAGGTTAAATCCTTTTCCCTCACACCTCGAATAATGTCCTCCTGGCAGTTGGAAACTCTTTGGAAGCTTGCTACTTACAATCTAAAGGGTATTGGAGAGGCAGAGACAGGGGAAGAGTAACACATAATGAATAGCAGGGGTCAGAAAGAAAATTAAAGTAAAAAAGATCACATAGAGCAGCGGTTCTCAACCTTTCTAGTGATGCAACCTAAAAATAGTAAAGTTATGAGAATGGAAACGTTTGTAATCATTATGATTAAATTGTCTGCCAACATCTATTGAATGACAATTATAGCAAGAAAGTACTAACTAAAAGTGGGGAAAAAAATTGTACATTTACAAGTTTTACAGATTACTGTAGACAAAAAAACACATTTCTGATGGTGTTAGATGACCCCTGGCAAATCGTCATTCGACCCCCGAAGGGCTCGGGACCCACAGGTTGAGAACCACTGACATAGTTTGAGAGTCAGTTTGAGGTGAATGGCTGTAGTGTATAGAAAGTCCAGTGCTATTTGAGTGCTATATAGCTGCAACAATTGGAGGTGGGTGGGAGGGAAGTGGTATCTTGAATCAGTTAGGAGAATTTGTAGCAGGATGTGTTCTGAGGTGTGTTCTTTTTTTTTTTCTTTAATAAATGTTATTAATTTTATACAGAAAGACAAGATCCAGGTACAAAATACATATAGTAAAAGAACATAACAGATAAAGAAAATAAAAAGAACAATAAAGGACAATCCCTTAGGGTGAAGATGTATCATGTTTTAATGCACAGAGAGAAAAACTAAGATTAGAGAAAGGGGCAAGAACTTGTAATTTAAACTCCCACCTGGGTATTTAGAGAAGCAAGGTAGTGGTCTGATAGGTGCCATTTAAGGGAATTTTCTCTTTTGGCACAGTCTACTACCATGGTCCCCTTCATCATTTCTCTACTCAAGTCAATTAATTATAAGGAGGATATGAAAAATTCGGAAAATTCTCTTTGGGAGCAATATGATTTAAATTCATGTGTAATAAAATTACCTGAGGGGAGCAAGGGATTTTTTTACCAACAATTTTTGATAGTTCAACGCAAATTGTAGGCCAACATTTTTTAATTGTAGACACTCCCACTAGACATGAATAATTAAGCCTTTCGGCCAGCATTTTTTCCAACATAAACCATCACAAGATGGATTAAATTTAGCAACGTTGACTTGGACATAGTACCACCTCTGGAGAACCTTAAAGTATATGTAATTTTTTTAAATCACAGATGAGATCTAGATCTAATTCCCAGTTTTTTATCCCTGTAGTTTTCCCAAAAGGGATAACGTCAGAGCTACATTTAAATAGAATATGAGATGTGTTCTTGTAGGAAATAGTTGTGATAAAGTTGGATCAGGGTAATTCAGTTAGGGGAAGTTGTAGCAGGCTGTCTTGTGAGGTGTGTTCTGTAGAGAGTTCTTTGTGCCAGTTTATACTTTGTATTGCTGCTCTTAGACCATTAAAATCTGCCCTTTAAAAATTAAGAGTTTTTGCTGGCCCCTTACAGTTTTGTTTTTTAATTCAATCTCAAATGAGACTGTGTTGTGATCACTGTTTCCCTAAGGTTTCCCTATTTTAACATTTGGTACCATATCAATATTATTTGTGATGTCTAAATCCAAGATAGCCTAATTTCTAGTAGGTTTTTGTATAACATGGGCCAAGTAATTAGCTGAACTGCTGATCTCATTCATCCAGTTTATTTCAGGGTAGTTAAAATCCCACATTAATATAACTTGACCCTGCTTAGCTGCATTTCCAATCTGTAACAATAATTGCATTTTATCACTTTAAATTATATTTGGGGGTTTATAAAATACTCCAACCAATATTCTTTTTGAACTTGCTGCTCCGCTATTTATCTCTACCCACAAACATTATTGCAAGTTCTAGCACAAATATATTCCCTGAATATAGGCTTAATAAGGCTTAACATACAGACAAATCCTTCCTCCTCTTTTACAATTTCCCCTATCTTTCCTAAATAGGTTAGAACCATCCAAATTAACAGTCCAGTCATGAGATTCATCCCACCGTGTTGAATTTTTCCTGTCTAAAATAGATAAGAGCAAAATTAAGTATACAGAAATTCAATCAGCCTTGGTAATCTGGGGGATCTAGGTGGAGCTGCAGTGTAAACTGTGTTACAAAATAGAGTATTCCAAGAGTAAAATATAGTGTAGCCTGGGGCACATAGAGCTCCAAAACATATATCACATATGTAAAGGCTTTGGTATTATATGAAAATAAAGATCTAGGGTTATATAAATAAATAAATAATATTATAGAGTAACTTCATGTATGAATGAAGACCATTTATAAATCCAAGATGAAAAAAATAATTACAATTTAATTACAAGTCAATTTGCTGAAAAACGAACTTTTTTACCTTACACATGCTCACTCTAGCACAAGCTAATCTAAATAATTTATCACCCTTAAAATCACAACTACTATTTTGTCATGATGATTATATTTATTTTTACTGATAAAGGATTTTGCCATTTAAGAGTAGATGTATCTGATGATACAGGAGCTTCGTATATCACTGCCACTACACTATTAATTTATAGTAGTATCTAGTTCTACATTGAAGCATACAATTTTTTTTAAAATATTGCTATTTACCCAAGATGGTCAGGTCATAGAGGTCCACTAGAAAGGAAACTGGCAACTCACACCAATATCTTTGCCATTAAAACCTTATGTTATCACTGGAGAAGGAACTGGCATCCCAAATATCCTTATCAAGATAACCTTATGGATAAGCAAAACCAGAGATGTAAATGAATGACTAAGCACATTATATTATATTATTTATTTATTTATTCAGTGAAACAGAGAACATTTAGAGATCAGGTCTCCATCTTTATGATCAGTAATAGTATTATCTATTTACCTTTATGATTAATATTATTCCTGAATACAGTACACATATCATCATGATACACAATTAATCTCTATATAAAGCATTTATAAGCAGTCTACATTAATACATAAACTCACTTTACAAAACTTATTTATATAAGCCTACATATTGTTTATGCATTAGACAGAGTGTAACTCAAGTTCTATCCTTTTATATTTGGTATAAAATTGTTTCCTATAATTCATATTAATTGATTATGCTATTAATAACTTTTCACGTTTGAGACATACTTTATCATAGTATATTATCTTTAGCTTTATATGCACACTGCATCTATCACTCTCCTGTACATCACCCATACCTTTTAGAACGTAAGTTTGCGAGCTTTTAATCTTGTTAGTTGCTTTCGGGAAAGCACTGTGTATATCTGATTGAAAGCACAATTACAGCGCTCTTGTGTTTTGTTCAAATTGCTTTTGACTTCTACTTAACCCCTGTATAGCGCTACTGAATATGTTGGCTCGTTACAAATAAAGGAGGATAATAATAATATCATAACATACTTAGCAAGAGAATGTTCTGGCTTTTAGCGCATACCCTATTTTCCCCCTCTTAGAGGTAATATGCTAAGGCACTCACCTAGGAGATCCCTCAGTACTTCCTCAGAACGATTAATTTCAGCAGGGTATTTTAACCCGCGAAAATCCACTGCTCAGACCCACTGCAGATTTGACAAAGCATCACATGTGTCTAAACGGCCGAGAGGCTAGAATCGCCCTTGCTGGGCAATTGATGTTTTCTTTTTTTGAATGCTTTTATTGTTTCTTTTGAGGTATGTATAGTAGAACACAAAATCTATTGCAAATGTGAAATATGTATTGGAGCTCTATATGTTACTTACTATTGTGCAGCCTCAGCCTACACTATATTTAACTAGCGACTTGGCCGTCAAAAATGACTGCAATAAAATTATAAGCCAGGCAATGCGGTTTGCCACACAATCTGAGGCTTTTGCTTCTCTGAGCACCTTCGGCGCTCATTGCAAACCTTTCCTCCCGCCTACTGTACGGTCCGCTCATTGGAGGGTTCATTAACCTGCAAGTTTTGTGCTTGGGAATGCCATGTGTCTCTTTCCAGCATCTCCCACCTGTCCCTTGCCTCCTTCTCCTCTGTGTGTGTGCTGAATGTTTGTGTGGCGCGCTCTGACTGCCGTTTGTTTTATTTTCAAAGTCCCGCATGCCTGGGGTTGTTGGTCTAATTGTTAGTGTCTTTGCCGTCATGTATTTTCTAAGTCCAGCTTCGCTGGCGTTGTTCATGTAAGTGTCACTGTCTTTGACGTTGTGTATTTTCTAAGTCCTGCGTGCCTGGATTTGCTCGTTTTCATCCAGTTTCGGAATTATTTACTTTTTTCGTCCACCATTTTTCTTTTTCGGAAAATCTGTATGTGTTTGGTGGTGTTTTGCGCGTTTAGGGTCCTGTAGCCTCGTTTTCGTTTTTTTCGGCGGCCATTTTTTCTCTCGCTTAGGTGATTTTCGGGTGTCTAAACTCTTCAATTTGGACTTTAATGGAGGTGTAACTTCACTTGCAGAGGTCCTGGGTGCTCCCTCTTGCTGTGGGTAAGCTTTTTATGTGTTTGTTGTATTCCATTTATTGAACTAATAACATATAATAGAATGAGGGGTGCTTTCCCAGTCACACATATAATCTCAGGGGGACACCATGCCCAAGGAGTACAATCAGAATGAGCACTCCACACTGCTCAATAACCAACTGGGACAAGCACTCCCGCCACAGGTGCACCACCCTCGGTGCGGCTGTTCACAGCAGGAAATGCACACCCTAAACTAAGTGCGCTCCAAGCCATCTAAAGGGATGCCATGGCCTTAAGAATGTTTTCTTTAAGTCAGTAAGGCAAAGCCCAAATTCATTAAAGTGGACCACGGCCTTTAAGAATGTTATTACTTCAAAGCCCTCTAGATCAGTGATGACCCACCCGTCTTTCTGATAAAAGTGGCCATTGTCATATTTAATTTTTTTCTTGATTTTGTCATACTAACATTGTTTATGAGAGGGGGGAATAGCTGCAGAATTCTATCAACGTCCCATTTCATGCGTGAAATTAAATCTTTAAGTAAAGCCAAGGTCGTTACCCTCAGCATGTGTGAGCAAAATATCCAGAGGACCTACTATCCTGACATACTGAGCTACCTTTCTAACCACAAACTCCCACTTCATTCATTTTATGCCAAACCACAAGATGAATTAATTCCTGTTAAGCCCCAGTTGTAGCTTGTTATTGTTCATAGCCATGATCCTCCGAGCCCAATACATATATGAGTAATCTAAGATCCATGCAGTTCCGGGGGGGGGGGGGGGGGGGGCTCTGTAGAGTAATAAGAAAAACCTAGTTATGAACAATCCAAATGCATCAAACCCCAGTGTAAAATTGCCTAGTGTCACGACCCAGAAATGAATGGCCACGTACACTCCTAACTCTCCTGCTTTAGCTTACAGGAACAATTTCTGAGTGGTAAGATTTTATCTTCATCTCAGCACCCAGCATACACATTCAGATCAGAACAGGAGCAGAATAACACGTGTATTGCCAACTGTAACTTTAATCCCTTAATTAAGATAACACAGAATTCAAGAACTGTATTCTGTACATTGTTAGGGCGGTGCCATCACATTTTGGGGGAGCGCACCTTGTTAGAGCTGTTGCAATCATGGCGGAGGGTGCTTGCCAACTACCTGGTTTGTGGCCTTTTAACCTCAATATTCTTATCTGTGTTTTTATTGTTTCATGTTATGTCTTAAAGTACAGGAATACCCCGTTTAGTGCAGTATATGCGTTCCTGCATGCAGGAGCACTATACAAAAAAATGTGTTAAACAGGGCATTTTAACAGGGAAAAAAGCACGCTAAGCAAGGATTTAAATTGCCGCAGCGCGATTTAAAACGTTAACATTAGATTTAGATACACTTTACAGGGACCAAAAAGAGCACTATTGCCAATCAGCGCTCAGCGGGACAAAGCAAAGTAGGGTATTACTGTACCTGCAAAATTGACAATGCATTGGTCAAGTAGACAGCAAAGTATTGAGCCAACTACCCGATAATTGCACAGATAATGATCATGATGATCATGACGATCAATCACAGTCTGAGTTGATTAGATAAAAGATGTGATTTGTCTGGACTCAACCACACTGGGAGGGGGAGCCCAAATATATAAACTAAACCTTGTTACATAATGAGCCCAAATAGCCCAACTCTAATATTAATAGAAAAAATACTAATTAACTATGGGCCCGGTCAAACCTCCACTTTCCTTAACTCTGTGCATTATTAATTTGATATTCCATTATTTAATATTCATCAAAGTATTTTTTACCCACGGATTACCTTGCATCTACTCTTTCACATAGTAAGCGAGTGTTGCTATGGAATTACACATTTTAAATGAATGTCCTCTTTTGAGATGAAACAGCTAGTTTCAAAAATACCACTGACTGAATAATCAATAAAGGAATCATACATATATAAGTATACAGCTTGTAAAAAATGTTTATATGAATTAAAGCAGCTGTTTTACTATATTTTATCCAGACAAAGGAATTCATGCATCACTACAAGAACATTTCAAGGCATAATTAGAATGCTGAGAAAATCAGCTAGTTAAAGAAAAATATTAGAAATTAGTAAACAAGACTGCTTTCTCTACAAAATTTTATTTTGCATATTAATAATTTAGATTTTATTGTGATAATGTGCCTTACGCTTCCAGCAGACTGAAAATGAAATAAACAAATAACTTTTGCATAATGCGAACATGTGGGTATCACTAAAATTATCATGCTGTTAAAAAGTGTTCTTGCATGTGAAAAGAACTGTACTATTCAAGGCAAGTTGTGACAGATGTATACAAGATCTATTATACTCTCCATTTAGTCTGCTACTAATGCTTTCTAATAAATAGTTGTTTACTGCAGATAGACAGTAAATCATTTCATGTGAACATCCTGCCAAAAGACTTTCAGAACAACTGGTATACACAGAAAGCTCATAGCTTTCCATTCAGAACACAGCTGCAAGTCATATATTTTGAAGATCATGCTTATATGCAGTAATTAATTTGCTAATAGTAGAAAAAAAATATTCTTCACTATCATTGTCTTCACAAACCATCAGTACCCCCTGTTGTATTTAGAAGAGCCAATAAATAATACAACATTTACCTACTATAACTTCTTATATGATACACCTTTGTTCATATACATGGATGTTGCAGTCACCAATATACAATTTTTTGGTTAAGTAAAGCTAAATAAATAAATAACTTCAGTTGTTAATTGCTGGAGGAAGCCATTGTCCTTACTTATGTGATGACCTGTAGATCTATGAATGCTCCATAGCCATTTGAAAGTGTTAAAGAAAATATTAACTGCCCATATCTTGCCCTATGCTTAATATCAAATTCATGTTTTAAAAGCCATATCAAACAAAATGTTTTTCTGCTTAGTTCATCCATTCTGTTGCATGCAAAAGTTTACTGTCAATTGCTGTTTTCAGCCACCCAACTTCTGCCAGTACAAGATAAGAAGTCTCAGAGTTGCAGGACGTGCAGAGACTTGGTTAAACAACATTACTAAGACGTCTTCAAAAAGTATAAAAGACACTGTTTTATCTGATTGTGGGTGCGCCAGCTGAATTACACCTTGTTTTGTAATCCTGCTTCATTGTACAATAATAATCTTTTAATTTGGACCAGTTGTTTCACATTGCCTTATTTCCTCAACAAAAGCACTGCCACATTCAAAGTAGAGAAATAACCTGTTTACCCATCCATTTGTGGCATAGCATAGATAGGCAATGTCAGCCCTCAGATGCTAAACATGTTCCTGAATTAAATTTTTCTTTTGGTGTAGTAATGTCTGAAGTAGTGCTTACCCCATCTATGTCCAGAAGGAAGTCTGAAATCTGGACTGTGTTCAGTACTCCAAGATCATTAGTGCCCTGCTCTAGCATAATTACATATAATTATTTAAAAAAATAAAGGGTGTATTTTGTTGTGATTACGTTCTTACTTTCTAATGATATTAGCCTATTCTAGTATATTTATTAAAAATATAATGTAATCATGTAATTATGAAACTGTAGTTTTCCTTTAATATATTGAGTACATGAATAACATATGTCACTGTTATATTTGAAGAAAGACCTCTATTATTAGTTTCATCATGAGCTTAAGAAAACATTACTAATGTGAGCAAATATGTGTTAACATTTGTAGAGAATCATGAGATATATAGAATTAAACTTACACTTTTCACACTTTAGATTGAAGGGTTGGTAATTAAAAAATAATTAACGATAAAAGTGCTCAATTCCTCGACAGAAAAATAAAATTCAGCAGCATTTTAACATTAAAAGAATGTATTTACAGTATATGGAACTATGCAATGGAAAGGTTTTCAGTTGGAGTGGTGCTGTAATTTTCTTTAAAGCAATAGATCAGTACAAACATAGTAGGAATATCGGATAGACTGAATTAATAATATTCTGGTAATTCCCTTTTTATCACCTCCTACATAAAAAAGTATCAGTCACATAACATGAATATAGGTAGATTTGTACTTAAGCCCTACGTGCTTCAAATTCTGAAAAGTTACGACGCAATTAAATTAGCGCTGCTGCGAGCAACATATGAGTTATGCAGCACGGCTGTCCGTAATGTTTAATTTTTTACTAATCTAATGTTTCTTTTTCACCTAGGGGGTGCGATCTAAAGGGACATCTGCAAAGGTAAGTGCTTTTAATTTTTCTATTTTAGCTTAGATTTAGGGGGTATTGTATAGATAGGGGGTGAGAAATAGATAGGGGTGATTTCTAGATAGGGGGAAATATATGGTAGTTAGGGGTATATTTATAATTTATTTATTACTTTGTGTATGCCTTTTTCTTTGCAGGTGTGTAATTATTTTTTTACTTTATGTAGTGCCGAGGGGGTTTGTAATGTTTTATTTTTTTTGTAGTGAGGGGGGGTTTGTAATGTCCTTTTTTTTTGGGTACCTTAGGTTTTCTTATTGTATGTACCTTAGATTTGTTTTTATTTTATGTACCTTAGGTTTTTTTAATTTTTGGGAACATAGGTGTTTTTTATTTTGCGTAATTAGTAGTGTGGAAGGTGTAATAGTGGTTTATGGGGGGGAATAGTGTAGTGTTTGTACTTACTGGAGGACCCTTATGGCACTTATGGGGTTAATAATAGGCTTCTAGTTGTCCTATGAGGGTCTTCATATACCCTTATGGGACTGATTGGGTTAAATAGAGGCTTACAGGGGTCTGTATAGACCCCATAAGTGATGGGGTTAGTTGGTTGCTTTTGGGGTCTGTATAGTCCGTCATAAGTGATGGGACTAAATAGGGCTAGATGGGGTTAAATAGGCCCAGTTAAGGTTTAAATAGGCCCAATGTGGGTTAGATTGGCCCAGTAAGGGTTACATAGGCCCAGTTAGGGTTAGATAGGGTTTAGTATGAGTTAATGGGGTATAGTTAGGGTAAAGGGGTTAATGGGGTATAGTTAGGGTTAATAGTGTAGTGTAGTGCTTAGAGTTTGTCATGCGGATCCTGCAGGACCCTCATGGCACTTGTAGGGTTAACCTAGGGGTTAATAGTCCCCTATTGGACTGAGGAGGTTAATTATAGTCCAATGGGGCTCTGTATAGAGCCCCATGAGTTATAGGGTTAATTAAGTGCTTATGGGGGTCTGTATTGATCCCCATGAGTGATGGGGTTAATAAAGTGCTCATGGGGCTCTGTTTAGAGTGCCATGAGTGATGGGGTTAATTTTAGGTGCCTGGGGGGGTACTTATAGCGCGGGTCCTCGCAGGACCTTTTCGGTCCTTTAAGGACCCACGAGGCTGAAAATTAGCATTGGAGTCCGCCGCTACAGGGGGTTAATGTGGGGAGGCTGCAGGGGTTTCTATAGGGACCCTTGCAGCTAGGGGTTAATGTGGGGACACTTTGGGGGTCCCGATGGGGACCCCCAGCATAAAGGAAGGGTTAACTTTAGGTGCAGCGGCCGGGATTGGCTAATGGTGTGCCACGGGCTCTTTAAGGACCCGCGGTGGGAAATGTAACATTTTTAAATGCAGCGGGGGCTGCACGGGTCCCTATGGACCCCTGCAGCAAGGGGTTAATATTGGGGAGTCTTTGGGGTCCCGATGGGGACCTTCAGCATTGAGGGGGGTATGTTAGGTGCTGCAGGGGTACTTGCAGTACACTCGCGGACGGGATTTGTTAATAGTGTTCCGGGGGAGCCTTTAAGGAACCGTGGAGGGAAATGTAAAAATTTTAAATGCAGCGGGGGCCTGATTGATGCCAATCAGGGACCCCTGCTGCAAGGGGTTAATGTGGGGAGGCTGTAGGGTTTCTATAGGGACCTCTTCAGCATGGGGATGTGTTTAGGGAGCAGGGCGGAGCATCAGACGGCTGTGTCGGGCCGCTCCGAGGCCGCACATATAGGCTTTTGGATCCCTTGCTGGCACTTTTTTGTGCACATAGGGATTCTTCCGAAGTGCGAGGTTCACCTCATAGATTTATGGCTGCGTGTTACTGCGTAGCTCTCTCTGAGCCTATTCTCGTCTGTTTGTTTGTGTCATTTCTCTAAGGAGGCTGCGAGGAACATATTGAGGAATCGGTCCTCGCAATCAGCAAAAAACTGGCCTCTGCAAGGACCGAGGGAACTACGAGGGCTAATTTAATCAGGCTCTAAATGACCAAAGTGGACTTTAACTGAATCTCTGTGAACTACAGGAGATCAAAGTGTACATTCTTTGGTAGCATTGCAGTATAGAAATTGAGGTCTCATAACATCATTCTTAAAGACATAGAGGCTCATTCAATTGAGGCTTTTGGGAGATCCGGGTTCAGAAATGTAGCCTGCAAGATACTTTGCTATTCAATGGGCGTCTTTTTGCAGGCTCTGATCGAGTTAAGGGCTCCGGGCTACAATTCAATGCAATGGTTCAAATCGCAAGTTAATGTCCCACCAAGGCTTTGATCTTTCACGGCTGCAAGAGTTGTGAACTCTAAAATCGCAAATCGCTATTCAATTGCTCCGATTCCCCCTCACTAACCACTCCATCAAGCCCCTAAATGGAAAAAGTTGAACCACAAGTTACTGGTATCAAGGCGGTCTCCCAAAGGGCTTAATGACATGTTTGGAGCACTGTAAATGCATTTATAAACACTCTACGGTACTTTTATTAAAAGGGAAAGTTGATTGGTCTTAGAATTAATAACACACCATTCTCAAGCTTGCAAATCGGCCAAAACAAATACTTGATTTCATGTTTAATTTCCAGGCAATCAATGTGTTAATACATATAATGGAACTCGCATGAAATAGAAAATCATATTTACGGCATTATCAATGTTGCATTATATCTGGAATGTGGGTCCGATCGTGACTCGTGGTTCAAGCCGACTTGAATGAAAAATTAAGGTTGGATTTCAAAGTCCTATAAGCTTGAACCACGAGTCACGATCGGACCCACATTCTATTGGCTGTTTCTAACCTGGAGCCTTGCGTCATCGATCATGTTCAGGCTCGCAAATGCTACTTTCGCTAGCATGGTTTGCGATGTGCACTATCGGGCCGAAACTTGGAGGCCCAGCCAATTGAATAGTACCATAGGTTGCAAGGCTTGCAGCAGGCCCGCAGACATACTGCCTACTCCGATCGAATATTGCATAGAATATATGAGCCAGATTCAATTGTACAATTGTAACTTACAGTAGCCTGTAATGGAGGTCATAAGTTATTTTGCTATTCAGTTGTCATCTTCTTGCGGGCTACAAATGGGTTACGGCCTTGAAATCCTTGAGGTTGTTAAAACCGGAACTTACAGCCCATCGAAGTCCTTGATCTTTCGCGTCCACAAAAGCTCACAGCGTTAAAATTGCAAATCACTATTTAATTGCTACAATTCCCCAAGCCACAAATGTTTTCACACCAGTAAGCGGCAAAAGTAGGAGAAAATCCTATGAGTACCAGATAGGACACACAAGGGTGTTTAACCCCTGTCTGAAGCACTGTAAATGAAAATAAAAAATCAATACTGCTCTCTAAATGACAGGGAAAGCAATGAAAGACATTAGAATTAATTGCACAGCAGTCTCAAGCTCGCAAATCGTCAATAAAAAAATATTTCCGGTTTCGGCTTCGACCCCTAACTTGAGGACTTGTTAAATTGAATAGCACAGGAATCGTAGCAGAGTTCAAGCCCGCAGACAATCGGGCCGGCATAGCGCAAAATTCAGGCTTCAAATTGAGGATTTAATGGTTTGTTGAATATGCATCTAAGAGCTTGTATTGCCAGAGTTAATATTTAGGCATTGCAGAGTGGAATATGAATGGAATATTTGTAGATTATCACTAGGGGCTTGCTATACTCATTACAGTAAGGGACACAACAGGTTCGTTATCATCTGCTATCTACCTGTATTATACAATATTAAAAATTGCATGTATAATACATATTTCCCAAATTCAGTTAATGTGTGATTGATCTAGGATATGCATTATAATTCAAGTTAAAAGTTTATTTGGAAAACTATTTTACAAACACAATTTATACCTAACTACCGAATTGCACGTCGAAAAATGACGGCAATAAAATTGTAAGCCAAGCAATGCTGTGTGCCACACAATGTGAGTCTTTTGGCCCTCTGAGCACCTTCGGCGCTCATTGCGAGCCTCTCCCCTTGTGTACTTCAACTTTCTGGCTTTGCAATGATCACCTTTGGCGCTCATTACCGAATTCGATCATTGCGAACCTTTCCTCCTGCCTACTGTACGGGCCGCTCATTTCAGGGTTCATTAACCTGCAAGTTTTGTGCTTGGGAATGGCATGTGTCTCTTTCCAGCATCTCCACCTGTCCCTTCCCTGTGTGTTTCTCCTCTATGTGTCTGCTGAATGTTTCCGTTGTGCCTGGCGTTGCCTGTCGTTGTTCGTGCAAGTGTTAGTGTCTTTGCCATTGTGTATTTTCTTAGTCTAGTGTATTTTTCATAATTCAGTATTTTTCCAAGGTTGGAATGTCATTTTCATTCCGTTTTCCGATTTTTTTGCTTTTTTCGTCCGCCATTTTTTTCTCGCTTAGCTGATTTTCGAGTGACGAAACACAGCAAATTGGGCTCAAATTTGCTTGCAACCTCAAGCTCTCCCCCTGTGCTGTGTGTGTTTTAATTTGTTTTTTATTTTTTCTTGTTGCTTTTCGCGCTTTTGGATTTCCACAGTTCAGCCGTTACAGTCTTATTTTGCAAGTTCGGATTTTGTTTGTGCAAGTGTTACTCTCTTTGGCATCGTGTATTTTATAAGTCCTGTGTGCCTGGTGTTGTTTTGGCGCTCCTTTCAGCCTAAGTCCCGCGTGTTACCATGCCTCAACTGCTCGGCTCACTTCTCATGGCTCGCAGGGGCACCTTCGGCTCTGATTTCAGCTTAAGTCCTGCATGTTTCCATGCCTCGACTGCTCACCTTGCAGGGCAATGAGCGCATTCGAGGCTCATTGCCTAAGTCCTTTGTGTTTGAAAGGCTTCTATGCCTCACGAGGCTTCGCAAGGCTCACAAGAGTGATGACAAATCGCAGTGTGGCAAATATTATATGTGATATGCAAGGATTCTATTACAATGCAATAATTTTGTCTAATTGCATATTAACCTAGTAAATTTACATTAGAAATATGATTTTCAGTATAATACCAGTACATTCTTCTTTTAGTTATCAATTCTAAAATATGCATACTTACAGTTTGCTGATGATTTCTGTCACTTTATTAATGAAAGTTAAAATAGGTACTAGGGAGGTTCATCAAAAGTTCTCCAGACCACTCATTTTAGTAGTTCTGCTCCTTACTATCAGTTCACCTTTCCCAAATACCATAATTTTAGGACACATTGCATATACATGAAATGCAGCACAGCAATGAAGTGTACTGCTTCTATTTAACTGTCATGCTCACATTAATCTGTTTTAATAGGAACGTGATGGACAAAGGTCATTATTTATGAAGGTTTAAAACAAGCAAGTTTTACTTTTCTTGTCTGTACAAACGTGTATTTCTTGTATTTTTTGTCAAAGATCTGTATCTGCAGAAAGACAACATCCAAACCTTAAGCTTAACCTGACAGATGGATGACATGAATCAGTTGTGTACATCAAAGGAGCCTAAACTGTCATAGAGTATGACTACTCACGAATCAAATGTCACATTTCTTGCTAATGGAAAATATGGCAACCTGCAAAACGTAACTATGTCATGCATTCCTCACTCACACTTGACCTTGGCATTTTTATCATGCGGACACCAATAATGTAGCTGTAACCAAAAGTCAAAATACATGATTTAAAAGTGTGTTCAGTAGGCCTAATTTCAAGTTGTAATTGTTGTATATGTAACTCACAAAAGTCATAAAGCCGTTTACTTATGTTTATAGTTTGAAAGTACATAATTTGCTTGTTAAAAATGTCTATTAGCTTCCACTAAAAATAAGAAATATGTGTTTATAGTTACATTTTAACAAAGTAAATTAGTTTAGCTTTTTTGTTAGATTTTTAGTATAGAAACTCCACCATCACAATCAATATGATTCCACTTAAAGAGTCAATGTATAAAAACACTAAACTGTAGAACAACACATATATGTCAGAGAAGGCAGTTTTTCAATTTCAGAGAGAGTAAGCCGCCCGACTCATACAAATAGGCAAATAGGTAAGTGGGATAAAAATAGCACACAGTATATTTCTAAAAAATTAAGTTTATTTATTTTAGGATTACTATAAATTATTATCTGTATTTAATTCTTCCTACTGATCTCGGTTATTAACCTACAATATTTGCATATTTCTGAAAACAACAGAACATATATTTTTACCTCAAAACACTAAAAGAATAGACTTTAATAAGTTGATTTGTATCATGGCAGAAGCTTCTTATAGTCCCTGTTAGTTCTGGTGGGCCCCAATCTGCTTGTCTGGAGAAGGTATCTCTGGAGCACTTCATCCTTTGGGATACAGGCATTCTCAGCCTTATTAAACTGTGATTTGGCCAATTGAATAGGGTTCTATATAAGCACAGAGCGTATTGTTTTTCCAGAAGTTTTTAGTTAGTGAACTTCTATCCAAAAGCAAGCTCTTCATTTACTAAAAACTTCTGTTAAAAAATATGCTATGTGCTTATATAGAGCCCTGTTGAATTGGCCGAATCGCAATTTAATATGGCTGTCTTGCAGTAGACTTGTATGTTGCACCAACACTTCTAGCCTCCAGGTGTCCTCCAACTGCAACCAGCTAGGATACTTTCATTGTGATCAAGTAAGGGATATCAGTACACAGACTTTTCAAGAGTAGCCAGTCAGCCTCAGGAGCAGATACAGACGGCTGCTGAATCAGGTGGCATGCTCCCCTGTCAACAGAACCCAGGCAGCTGGACCAGAAAATCTCTGGAACTCACACTGGTTAGGCTGTAGTTCCTTATCTGTGTGTGGGAGGGGGTTGTAAGCAGCACTCAAACTCCTGGATGATGCTGGACATTATCTGGAACGCAGCTAATCCCCTTGTCTTCCCAGAGAATAGTTGCAGCTCTCAATCATATAGTCTTCATAGAAGGACCTTATGGTAAAGTCCTTTTTCGCAGGGTGGTTTGGTATTTAAATCACAAACTTAAACACATTCAAGGCTCTCTTCTAAACTAATTAACTCACTTTCCTATCCACACATAGATAATCCCATTTCACATTTATTGTGATGGAATTAGTAGGGACTGGAAATGTAAACAGGGGGAAGATCATATATCTCTTTCAGGTAAAGGTTTTCACTCGTGACCAGCATGGTATAGGCCTACAATCACAGCCTTGATAGAATTTTCTCTAAGAACCACTAACATGTAAACTATTGTGAGTGCTAGCCACCAACAAATTAGTTTAACGTGCTGTCACATGCCACTCAAATAATTAGTGTGCAGTTGCAAAGAGGGCTTGGGTGAGCCATCAAATGCCACCCCTATATAACCAGTTCCAGGTTCACAACCAAGAAAAACCACACCCCTATTCTGGCTGTATGCAATCAGGCGTCATTACCAATACAGTAAAAACAGGTTGAGTAGGAAAGATGTTTGCAATACCACTAAAACATTAAACAACATACTTTATTCAGATAAACTGTGCCATGTATAAAATTGGAAACTGATTATGCCAGGTGGTGAAGTAGTCACAAAATCATAGAATTTCTTCAGGAAATGAGCCAATATTGCATGCACTATGGGAATAAGCAATGGTCCATCACTGATGTTGGTAAAAGTGAAAGGAGAAGAAAAAGGCCTGTGATTCCTATCTGAAAGGCTTACTAAATGATGGAACTGAACAATACCCATCAGCTTCCAAATAAAACCAAATAAAAACAATGATACAAACTCTGTGAATTGAAGATCAGCTAATATGTTTAAAAACTCCTATTATAGGCCAAAAGATCTCTGAGTATGCCTCACTAAAGGCAACACACATGGATGCCCTTTCGGGAGGCTCACAATGGGTATATATAAGCTGAGAATATAGCTGATAAATTCTGCTTTAATTCTTCCTAATGGATGTTTTGGAGCTGAACAATGTGCCTCCTTCAGAAGCTAAGTAATTCTGAAGAACTCAGAGACTAAGTAATCATTGTTTGGGCATTACTCCAATCATTTCTTTTTATAACATATTATTGGAGCACTATAGTCTGCCATATTTAGGCTGATTACTAAGATTGTCAACTTGCTTTTATTGGTTTTCATATTATTTGTTGGTGTTAAGCACCAAGGAAATATATATATATATATATATATATATATATATATATATATATATATATATATATATATTTGGAAAAAACACTCCAACAACCCTTTTTTGTATTTATGTTACATTTAATTCATTCAATTTCAAATTTGAGGTATTACCTTCATACTTCTCAAAATGAATGTACATATATGTTTATAGTTTATTCTTACCTGCTTGTAGGCGCTAAATTATTTTGATGGTACCTACCATTATTGTAAAATTTGTTGTTGCTATTAAAATGGTTGGTTTTATTATTTTTAAGAAAACCGGCACAATAGAAAGTAGATTTTTGCCCTTTCTCCTAAAAACCATGTACTCACTTGGGTATGGGAGTAACACAATAACAAGCTTTCAAAAAAAGAAAACATTCTCCAGATGGAAACAAAGATTTAAGCAATGCTTGTACTGCTCAGTTGTAAAGATTATCTGGCTCACATGAGCACCTCAACCCTTTCACATTTTCAGCCACTCATGAAAGTACCTCTGCTGTCTTATCTCCAATAGCAACAGTACCAAAGAAGTCTGGGAAAAGAAATCAAAGCACCATGTTGATATATCCTGTTGTCAGAAGAAGTCATAATTTGACATTTATTTTGTTATTGAAAGCATGACTTAATGGCATTCTACATATTTAAAATGCTTGATAGAGGAGTGTTTATTTATGTAGTATAATATTAATTTATGGTTTTGTATATTAAAATCAAATCTGTTTTATTATTTCTTTTATGTATTTGGGTTATATACATACAGAGTTCTTATGATATTTTATATACTTTGGTGAAAACAGTTGCTAGAATCACATATATAAATGATCCCATATGTGGCAGACAAAAATGAATCTACCGTTTTGCCTTTTATAATACAGTCTCATTTATATGTAACACATACAGTGGATATAAAAAGTCTACACACCCCTGTTAAAATGGCAGGTTTCTCTGCTGTAAAAAAATGAGACAAAGATAAATCATTTCAGAACTTTTTCCACCTTCAATGTGACCTATAAACTGTACAACTCAATTGAAAAACAAACTGAAATCTTTTAGGTAGAGGGCAGAAAAAATATAAAAATAAAATAATATGGTTGCATAAGTATGCCATGCTGACAGACTCATACCCAAAAAGACTGAGTGCTGTAATAAAATCAAAAGGTGCTTCAACAAAGTATTAGTTTAAGGGTGTGCATACTTATGCAACCATATTATTTTATTTTTATATTTTTTCTGCCCTCTACCTAAAAGATTTTCACTCAAGGCTTGCAATGAGTGCCTTCGGCGCATATTGCGAGCCTCTCCCCTTGTGTATATTTGCTCCTCTGAGCACCCTCAGCGCAGAGTGCCTTTGGCAAAGCGAGTCTCTCCTCTGCTCTGTTTTTTTATATAAATATATATTTTTTTAATAATTAATTAATGAATTAATGAAATAATAAATTAATATACTTACTATTTGTAATGAATATATGGAGGAATCAATATGCTGAAGAGCTAACAATCATTTTTTTTCCTGCAGCATATAATGTACATTTGGACTGTTGGTGATCTGAGGAGAAAGTGTCAGCAATGTGGCAAGTGTGCAGTGTAAATAGGCTGCATGCACAAGGCTAAACTGTTTGTTTAGTTGTGTAATGTTGTATTTTAGAATGTTATTAGTTCTAAGGTAGTGTAAAATGGCGTGTGATTGTGTTACGCGGGTCTCAAGCATTTTCCGTACTTCTTAATAGTGTATTTTGTACCTCGTAAGTTCCTGGGTAAAAATTGTATGTGCCTGGCGGTGTTTTGCGTGTTTAGGGTACGTTTTGCCTAGTTTTATATTCTTTCTGCAGCCATTTTTTCTCTTGCTTAGGCAATGTTCAAGTGGCGAAACTCTGCAAATTTGAGTTAAATGTGCATGCAACCTCACTCCAATACATCGTGGCTGTCCCCCCATGCTGTGTGTGATGTTTTTGGTATGTTTGTTTTTATTCTTTGTTTTTGGATGTGCGCGGTTCCTTTTCAAAGTGATACGGGCCGTTATTTTTTCAGGTGATTTTTTTCAAAGTGCTACGGGTCTTGCACTGTGAATTGTGTATTTGAGTTTTCTGTTCTGTAGTCCCATGGGTCGTAGGTATGATGATTAAGTCATGCAGGGTCGTAGGGAGGAGCGCCTATGGTGCTTATCTCCACCAGTGCAAGGAGTGCCTTCGCAAAGGCGCAGTTGCAGCCCGCAGTTTTAACGTTGCATTACCAACAGATTTTGGCAGCGTGCACTGCTGAGAACTCTATATGTGATATATATATTGTCACAAAGTCAGGCGGACCCACGGATACATTAAAGAAGGAAGATATGTCAGTACTAGGCTGATCAGGTCCATTAGTCCAGTGCTGACAAAATTAAAGCAATTAGCTGCACCTGAAGTGTCAAGCGCACTATTTAAATCCCCAGGAACTAACAGCCAGGAAATGGAGTCTGGGGGAAAGCAAGAGGACAGACACAGGAAGTTTGGGTCCTGGAATCAGAGAGACAACCCAAGGAAGCTGCTGTTTGGAATGATGTCCAATCTGCTGAGGACCTGTGCTGCAGACTGAAGCCAAGTGCAAGGCCGAATACAATACTAAAAGGACACAAACTACTTTTGTTCTTTATTACCCCCAGGGAAGAGATTGTTGTGCTTCACAAGTCGTTATCTTCTAGAGTATACTTGGTACTCGTTACAAGGGACCCTGGGGGTAGGTACTCGGAGAGAAGGGTGGGCCGGTACCCTGGCCACAAGGTGGCACTATCCCACATATAAGAGACTGTTTGTATATTGCCCACAAGGTGACACAATACCACATATCAGAGACTGTTGTATCCGATCCACAAGAACCTCTGCTGGAAGTAGCACGACCGGATTCATTGTTTTCTGTGTACATCATTTCTCCGGAGCAGAGAAGCTGCCCGGGTGTAGTCAGGGTGTTCCTGAATGAATAGTCAGAACATTTAAGAAGATTTTTTATTTTCATTTATTTTCTTAAAGTAAATTACTACTACTGGACCCTTGTTTAATAGCCCTAAAATAAACAAGTTTCCTGCATCATAAATCTATGGTTTGCGGAAGTTTTGTTATAAAAATCCATGTGGTAAACGGCCATCCTTGTCACAATATATTTATATATATATATATATGTATATATATATACATATATATATATATATTTATTCGGGGGGGGGGAATATTTGATCCCCTGCTGATTTTGAACGTTTGTCCACTGACAAAGAAATGATCAGTCTATAATTTTAATGGTAGATGTATTTTAATAATGAGAAACAGAATAACAAAAAAAAAACAAGAAAAATGTTTGCAAAAAGTTATAAATTGATTTTCAGATCAGTGAGGGAAATAAGTATTTGATCCCCTATCAATTAGCAAGATTTATGGCTCCCAGGTGTCTTTTATAAAGGTAACAAGCTGAGATTAGGAGCACTCTCTTATAGGGAGTGCTCCTAATCTCAGCTATTATCTTTATAAAAGACACCTGTCTGCAAAAACAATCAATCAATCAGTTTGCAAACTCACCACCATGGCCAAGACCAAACAGCTGTCCAAGGATGTCAGGGACAAGATTGTACACCCAGGCAACTTGGTGAGAAGGTGACAACAGCTGGTACAATTATTAGCAAATGGAAGAAACACAAAATAACTGCCAGTCTCCCTCGATCTGAAGCTTGCTGGAAGATCTCACCTCGTGGAGTCTCAATGATCATGAGAATGGTGAGGATGTTAATGATCTCAAGGCAGCTAAGACCATTGTCACCAAGAAAACAATTGGTAACACACTATGCCGTGAAGGAACTCCTGCAGTGCCCGCAAGGTCCCCCTGCTCCAGAAAGCACATGTACAGGCCCTTTCCAATAAACATCTGAATGATTCAGAGGAGAACTGGGTGAAAGTGTTGTGGTTCAGATGAGACCAAAATCAAGGTCTTTGGCATCAACTCAACTCACTGTGTTTGGAGGAGCAGAAATACTTCCTATAACCCCAAGAAAACCATCCCCACTGTTAAACCTGGAGGTGGAAACGTTATGCTTTAGGGGTGTTTTCCTGTTAAGGGGACAAGACAACTGCACCGCATCAAAGGGATGATGGACGGGTCCATGTATCATCAAATCTTGGGTAATAACCCCCTCCCCGCAGCCAGGGCATTGAAAATGGGTCGTGGATGGGTATTCCAACAAGACAATGACACAAAACACACAGCAAAGGCAACAAAGGAGTGACTCAAAAAGAAGCACATTATGGTCCTGGAGTGGCCTAGCCAGTCTCCAGACCTTCATTACATAGAAAACCTGTAGAGGGAGCTGAAGGGTCAAGTTGCCAAACATCAGCCTCGAAACCTTAATGATTTGGAGAGGATCTACAAATGGGAGTGGGACAAAATCCCTCCTGAGATGTATGCAAACCTGGTGGCCAACTACAAGAAACGTCTGACCTCTGTGATTGCCAAGGGGTTTTGCCACTAAGAACTAAGTCGAAGGGGTCAAGTACATATTTCCCTCATTGACCTGCACATAAATGTATAGCTTTTTTGACATGCGTTTTTCTTGTTTGTTTGTTTTTGTATTCTGTCTTTCACTGTTAAAATACACCTACCATTAAAATTATAGACTGATCAGTTCTTTGTCAAGTGGACAAATGTTCATATATAAATAAATATATATATATATATATATATATATATATATATGTGTGTATATACACGGTGCCTTGCAAAAGTATTCACCCCCTTTGACTTTTTACCTATTTTGTTACATTACAGCCTAAAGTTCAATGTTTTGTTAATCTGAATTTTATTTGATGATCAGAACACGATAGTCTAAGTTGGTGAAGTGAAATATATACATAAAACTATTTTTTAGAAATAGAAAACAGAAAATTGGTATGTGCGTATGAATTCACCCCCTTTGCTATAATCCCCATAAAAAGCTCTGGTGCAAACATTTCCCTTCAGAAGTGACATAACATCACATAATTAGTGAAATGATGTCCACCTGTGTGCAATCTAAGTGACACATGATCTGTCATTACATATACACACCTAAGCAACACCTAAGCAAGAGGCACCACTAACCAAACACTGCCATGAAGACCAAGGAACTCTCCAAACAAGTAAGGGACAATATTGTTGAGAAGTACAAGTCAGGGTTAGTTTATAAAAAATATCCAAATCTTTGATGATCCCCAGGAGCACCATAAAATCTATCATAACCAAATGGAAAGAACATGGCACAACAGCAAACCTGCCTTAAGACGGCAGCCCACCTAAACTCAAGAACTGGGCAAGGAGGGCATTAATCAGAGAGGCAGCACAGAGACCTAAGGTAACCCTGGAAAAGCCGTAGAGTTCCACAGCAAAGACTGAAGTATCTGTACATAGGATGACAATAAGCGGTATGCTCCATAGAGTTGGGCTTTATTTCAGAGTGGCCAGAAGAAAGCCATTCTTTTCAGCAAAAAACAAAAGGGCACGTTTTGAGTTTGCGAAAAGGCATGTGGGAGACTCCCAAAATGTATGGAGGAAGGTACTCTGGTCTGATAAGACTAAAATGTAACTTTTCGGCCATAAAAAAAAAACACTATGTCTGGCGCAAACTCAACACATCACATCACCCAAAGAACACCATCCCCACAGTGAAACATGGTGGTGGTAGCATCATGCTATGGGGATGTTTTTCAGCAGCCAGGACTAGTAAACTGGTCAGAGTTGAGGGAAAGATGGATGGTGCTAAATACAGGGATATTCTTGAGCAAAACCTGTACCACTCTGTGAGTATTTGGAAGCTAGGACGAAACGTTGTGCCATGTTCTTTCCATTTAGTTATGATAGATTTTATGGTGCTCCTGGGGATCATCAAAGATTTGAATATTTTTTTATAACCTAACCATGACATGTAGTTCTTAACAACATTGTCCCTTACTTGTTTGGAGAGTTCCTTGTTCTTCACGGCAGTGTTTGGTTCGTGGTGCCTCTTGCTTAGGTGTTGCAGCCTATCAAAAAAGGCCTTTCAAAAAAGGTGTGTATATGTAATGACAGATCATGTGCCACTTAGATTGCACACAGGTGGACATCATTTCACTAATTATGTGACTTCTGAAGGTAATTGGTTGCACCAGAGCTTTTTATGGGCTTCATAACAAAGTGGGTGAATACATATGCCAACATGCCAACATTCTGTTTTCTATTTCTAATAAATAGTTTTATGTATATATTTCTCTCATTTCACTTCACTAACTTAAGACTAGTGTGTTCTTATCCATGACATAAAATTCAGAATAATAATACATTGAACTTAAGGCAGCAATGTAACAAAATAGGCAAAAAGTCAAGGGGGGTAAATACTTTTGCATGGCAATGTATATATATGTATATATTAATTTAGTAATTATTAATCCATATTAATCCATATATATATATATATATATATATATATATATATATTTATATATAGATATAGATTAATAATTAGTATTGCAATATAATTGGATACCTATTGTATTGGACAAACATTTTCTTTATAATGACAAGCTTTTGAGAGGTTCAATCTCTCTTTATCAAGTCTGAATCAATACTAACATGACATGGAACCCTCAGTTTGAATAATAACAGCAATGCAGATAGAGTGGAGACAGCATCTGACATCATCAGGTAAATACATATATGGGGAATAAACACAACATAGCAAAGGAAACATATATTCACATATTATTTACACATCAATGTATACATCAAAAAGCAGAGCACTGTAGTCCACAGTGATATCTTTCCTGTTGGACAAACACCTCACTAAGATTGCTAAGTCTGTTATAGTATAAGAGGAAAAAGTAACATGAAATTCTGATAATGTGTTAGAAAACACAAGTCCATATTAAGTCCTGTATTTTTCGTGTTGAAGAATGTGATCATCTTTATTTCAAATGTTTTTCTCTCTTGGATGTTTTTACATTTTCCTCTGAGTATTTTGACTTTTATGTTTTGGAAAGAGTGATCATTCTGGCTAAAATGGTGTCCCAGTGGGCTACACTACCTATCTTCATTATGCTTTCTTATTAAATGCATAAGTAAATTCATCCTTAAATGCATTTTTTGGCCGGTTTCTCCAATGTAACAGCTTGTGTCACATAAAGTACATTGTATTATATAAACCACATTGGACGATGTACAAGAATATGATCCTTTGATGTTATAGGTTTTGTTGTTATGTGTGGCTGTATCATTATTACAAATGTGTTGGCATAATTTACAGGCATCTTTGTTACTAGGTATAGTTCCATTTTTTGTATTCAGTTGTTCATTAGCCAATTTTCTGCTGAGAAGTTTTTGTTTCAGGTTTGGTGTTTTTTTAAATGCAAATGATGGGAGGTTTTGGGAATATATATTTTAATTCAGTATCTTCAATTAGTAATGGTTGTAAATCTTTGAATATTTTCTGATTTTTTTCTAAAATTGGATGGTATGTGGTCACTAGAGGTATACGTGAAGTAGTTTATTTTGTTTTGTATTTTAATAGGTGTTCACGGGGTATTTTGATGGCAGTGGTCATTTTTTGGGTAATAATTTGGTGTGGGAGGGATATCAACTGGAGCTGTGTAGGTAATTACATCTGTCTGTGGGTTTCTGATATACAGATGAGTGGAGAGTGCCATTCGTGATGGATATTGTAGTGTCTAGAAAGTTTACCTGTTCTGTGGAGAAATTTGTTTTAAGTTTTATAGATGGATGGAAGGTGTTGAATGAGCTATGAAAGTCTCTGAGTTTGCTTTCTACTTCTGTCCATATGATGAACAGATCATCTATGTAACGGTAGTATTTGTATGGTTTGTAAATGGATACAGATAAGAATCTTTCTAATAGATTGGCCATAAATAGATTTGCATATTGTGCACTAATTTTGGTACCCATTAGTTTAACAATAAGGGCCATATTTATTGTTTTGAATGTTTGTTGAAAGAAACTTAAAGCATGCCTCAGTGCCATCTTTGTGTGGGATATTACTGTAAAGAGACTCTACATCCACAGTAACAAGTAGTGTGTTAGCAGGTAGGTTTTAATCTGACTAAGTTTGTTGAGAAAGTCAGTGGAGTCTTGTATATAGCTACTGTTGTTACTAACTAATGGTTTAAGGATGTTTTCAACAAATCCAGATATCTGTTTAGCCAGAGTGTCCATACCTGTAACAATTGGTCTCCCTGGGTTGCCTGGTTTGTGGATTTTTGGCAAGAGGTTGAAAGTCCCAGTTGTAGGATTGGTGGGGATAAGTTCTAATTCTTGATGTATATTTTTAAGGAATGTTTTGAGGAGTTTCTTAAGTTGAAGAGTATGCTTTTCTGTAGGCTCCCGGTTCAGTTTCTTGTAGTAGTATATATGTATGTGTGTATATATATATATATATATATATATATATATATATATATATATATATATATATATATATATATATGTAGTTACATATATATATCATTAAACTTATGGTGGGCTGAAGAGTGATAGAAGCCCTCCATCATACAGAGAGAAGTAGTACAGAAAGTTATTAGTACATTTGTGATTCTATTCTTATTTCCTGATCAAGTTTCTCAGAAATACAAATGATGCGCTGCACTCTGGGAAACTGTGCAGGGGTTATGCAAATGATACCACAATGCACTCTTAATCCAAAAAACACTTTATACATGGCACCTTTTAGGCATATGCTCACTGTATTACACAACTTTAAGCATAGTACATGATGTATTATGCACAAACCAGGAGACCTATCCACAGACAGCCCTATTTAAAGTTGTGCTATGCTTAAAGCTGTATAAGCCAAAGACCAACATAAAATGCTTTTATAAATCATTTTGGTGGTTACATGAATACATAGAACTAGAAAGTCCTTTATTTCCCTGTCTACATTTATTCATGCACATTTTATTTACACAGATTTCTTCTGTTGACAAGGGACATGAACAAAGAGAAAGGTTGAGAACTACTGATCTAGAGGATATGGTGAACTACCTTCATAATGCATTAGTTAATTTATTTTTTATATTTAGGAATAATAAGATCATGCCCGTTTATGTAGGACCACATATGAATGAGCAAAGACCAAATAGAAATAGACTCAGCGACCAAATAGAAATAGACTCTCAGGCAATTATCCCAAACACAATGCATTTCCTGTTTTTCTCTAGCAAAGTGGGATCAGTTATGGTGACCAAAGTTAGTGATCATGACACTGTATTGCACAGCACTGTTAACTGAATGTACAGAAAGGTTTATGAACCATATACTAGTACTATAGAAAATCTGTTTAAAATGCCAAAGTTTTGTACATTTTAATGCTATGTACAGAAATGTCACCATTTTCTTGTGATGACTGGCTTTTGTAATATTAAGTTTGAACCAAATATATCAAATACAATATTATTAATTCAGGTTGGTTGATGGTTTTCGTCAAAGTAGCTGGGGTGCTGTAATTATAAATAAAACCTAATAACCATATTTCTACATTTTTCCCTAGGGCCATAGACCTTAACCAGGTCAAGCTTGTTTTGTCACCATTAAAACTGAATATAATGGAAAGCTGAAATGCTAAAAAATAAGGAAATGTCTTATAACGAAAAACAAAGATTTTTAGTTTTTAAATTTAAACACATAAATCAGACTTGCAATACCTTTATAAGCCACAAAGTTCCAGAAAGGGTCTGTTAATTATCTGCAAGGCCTTTAAACAATGAGGACCATATTGTGTATGGGGTACAAATACAAACTGTAATATGGTTGTCTACAATAGGTTAACTTAAAATTTCTAAGCATATATATGTATACAATGTGCCACATATGCATATAACATTGTTTACTATTGGCTCTGTCTAAATTGTAACTTACGGGCTTGCTTACTTGATCATGATCATGCCCAGAGATGCCACGTACAGGTTCATGATTGGCGTGTTGGAGCTGTAATTGCAGGCTTGAGTAAATTAGATACATCTATATATGTAACAAATTTGGAACTTTCAGACAAACATTCAGTATGAAGGTAATTACGGGCTTGGAATTAAATGGAGGCCATAGTCTGTAAAACATTGATTGATAATAGCATTCTCATCTCATCATGCAAGTTGACAAAGCCATGGAGGAATCAAGATTCAAGAGTAGAACACAAAGCAAAGCAAATTAAATGTATGTCTGTCTAGAAACAGTCAACTGGTCGCCCAAATGTAGTGATTTTTCCTTCTGAAGACAGATGTGTGATAAACATGATAGACAAGTGTGACAATTTATCTTGTAATAATGCAAATTAGGTTTGAACGAATGTATTACAAAACCTATCCTTTGTCAATATTTATTTAATGCAAAGAGGAATAACAGATGTTAGTTAACACTTAAGAAATTAAAATCTATTACAGTCTGTTTCTGTGAATTCAAAAGTATAGTGTTCACATTCACCAAGGCGAGAACACTTGGAAATTTTTAATAAATCAATACAAGATTTACAGGAAAACAGATGGTTGGCATAATTGTGCTTTGAGCTAACAATATTTTAATATGTTTACTGTACTAATGCTAATATTGAGTAAGATATTTTATTAAAACAGTCATGTAGTAATAAATACAGGGTACTAGTGATGTCGCGAACATAAAATTTTCGGTTCGCGAACCGCAGACGCGAACCTCATCAAATGTTTGCGAACGGGCGAACCGGGCAACCGCCATAGACTTCAATGGGCAGGCAAATTTCAAAACCCACAGGGACTCTTTCTGTCCACAATAGTGATCGGAAAGTTTTTTCAAGGGGACTAATACCTGGACTGTGGCATGCCGGAGAGGGATCCATGGCAAAACTCCCACAGAAAATTACATAGTTGATGCAGAGTCTGGTTTTAAGCCATAAAGGGCATAAATCACCTAACATTCCTAAATTGTTTGGAATAACATGCTTTAAAACATCAGGTATGATGTTGTATCGATCAGGTGGTGTAAGGGTTACACCCGCTTCACAGTAACAGACCAATCTCCCCGTTTAATGCACCGCAAACAACCGCAAACAGTCCCTTTGCACAACCGCAAACTCCCCATTTGCACAAGGTTGAATACCAAGCTAGCCATGTCCCGTTCCTTGTCCTCACTGATGTCATTGAAGGTCTATTCCTCCACCCAGCCACCAAGGGTCCCCGACGCCTGCTGTGTTTGGTCTTCCACCTCCTCAAAGCCACCTTCCTCCTCTGACTCCTCTTCTTCAGACTCCTCTCTCTGCGTTGCCTCTGTCTGCGTTATTATAAGGTGTGTACTGTTAAGTAGTACTATTCCTATCGGTTTAATCCCTGTTACGTCCACTATTAGGGGACGTGTATATGGCATTGATTTTTGGAACAGGGAGATGGAAAAAGATGCTTGGTCGGACCTCCTACGTCGAATTTGGGGCACTGCACGTGCAATGTAATGTGCCAGCAGATCGGAGTGGTGTATTAAGTTGTACTATTTATTCCTATCAGTTTGATACCTATTACGTCACTTATCAGGGGATGTGTATATGGCATGGATTTTTGGAAGCGGGAGATGGAAAAAGATGCTTGGTCGGTCCTCCCACTTCAAATTTGGGGCACTGCGCGTGCAATCTAAGGTGCCACCAGATAGGAGTGTCACTGTGCACTGGCAAAAGTTGGCAGAGTAGGCGCTGTAGGCTTCACACACACGCCTGTAGGCAGGCAACTGATATTCAATCGATTACAGTCAAAAAAGGGTTCTTTTATTTCACTGTACACTAGGTTGCACCAGATATGAGTGTCACTGTGCACTGGCAAAAGTTGGCAGAGTAGGCGCTGTAGGCCTCACACACACGCCTGTAGGCAGGCAACTAATATTCAATCGAATACAGTCAAAAAAGGGTTCTTTTATGTCACTGTACACTACGGTTGCATAAGATATGACGTATCACTGTGCACTGGCAAAAGTTGTCAGAGTAGATGCAATAGGCTTCACACACACACCTGTAGGCAGGCATATGCAATTAGATTACACAGAAAAATATTATAAAATAAAATAAATGATGTTCTAGCCCTAAAAAAGGCTTTTTGGATTACTGTCCTTGCAGCAGATATCAGATGAGTCCTTCAGGTCTGTAGTGGAAGCTAAATACACAGCCTGGCTATCTATTTCCCTATTAAAACCCAGCAGCTACACTATCTGTCCTTTCACAATGAATGCAGCTTCAGAATGATTCTAAAATGTATGCTGTCCTTCAGATGGAAGGCTCTGGAAGGGAGTGTATGCTGCTGATTGGCTGGAATGTGTCTGCTGACTGTGAGGTGCAGGGTCAAAGTTTCCTCAATGATAAAGAATAGTGGGTGGACCGAAAAGGGCATGTGTCCGCCATCCGCTGCGAGCGCGAAAGAGCCAAAATCACCGCGAATAGTCAGCGGGCTAACTGTCCGGGACATCTCTAGTCATGTGTAAAGGGGGGACAGTTTTGGAGTGTCAGAATCAGATTTGACCAATTTGCTGTCTTCCAAGTTGTGGGCAATGTATGTGGTAGTGTTCGCTTAAAAGATTAGGCTGAAGGGGAATCCCCATTTGTATTTGATATTGTTTTGACAAAGAATAAGAAGGGCTGATTTAAGTTGTTTGCATTGCTGTAGTGTTGAGGGAGCCAGGTCGGCACAAATCTGTAGTATGAAGCCATCTGGTCCAGTGATGGAAGTTTTTTTCTGGCATCTGCAAGAATATTATCCCTGTTTTTTGGCACAATAACCTGATGATAACATCTTTTGGGTGGTCTGGGG